>CM061065.1:67201712-67765698 GCA_030762895.1 Sophora flavescens
AATAAAGCTCCTGAATAATTTGAGAAGCTCAGGAGTTGTGTTGAGTCTTGTGTTGGCTAGCTTATTGGTTTTGATTAATTTTTGCATAGATAGATTGCATGTTATGTGTTGACTGTTTTCCCCCTAAGTTTTGGAATTTGAAAATTTGATCCCCATGTGATTGAAAACTGAACTTTGAGATATTTTGTTATGATAGCATGATTTATGATAAGTTTGGGGTGATAGGAAGCACACACTAGGGATAGAATCTCTGTCAAACAATTTGCAAAAATGTCCTGGTGAGGATTTGAGCCTCCAACATGTTTTTTTTTAATTGTGAGAATCACTCTTGAGTTGCACTTTCCCGAATTTGCTTGAATCTCTTTTTGGTTTGCATGTTTATGTGTTTGCTTCAGATGATTTAGGCATTTTCTTTGTAAATAACTACTTAGCCTAAAATAACCATCCCTAATGCATGTTTCCTAGTTAGCCCCTTTGTGCCTAATTAGCCTGTTAATTCTTGATAACCCTATGTTACAAGCTAAAATCTGGAGAAAAAAAACCATGTTAACCTGATCTTAGGATTAGGAGAGCGTGGAATCTTGACAAGAGAATGGTTGCAAGAAATTAAGTTTGGGGTGGCTACAAGGTGTGATGTGTTGTTTGGGATTGGGAAAAAGAAAAAAAGAAATAAAAGAAAAGAAAAGCAGAAAAAAAATAATAAAAAAAAAGAGAAAAGAAAAAAAAAGAGAAAAAAAAAGAAAAGTGTAAAAATGATAAAAATAAAAGTATTAGAAGAAGGTTGTAGTCACCCAAGGCATAAAGAAAAATGGAAAAAGGAACTTGAGTGGAAATTCAAAAGTGTAAAAAGCTCATGCTCTCTTAGTTCTTAGGGACTTCAGCCTAGTTCCTTTGTATATCCCACCCTTAGCCAGGCCCCATTACAACCCATAAAAGACCTTTTGATGTTGCATGCATGTTTTCTGTGGGAACCATTTTGAGATGAAAATCAAATTCAGGGGAAGTGTTCTTGAAAAGTGAAATTGAGTGAAATGTTGTTAGCCTAGACAAAAATTGAGCGATGAGTGAAACACTAAACTTCCTTGTGAGGAAGGCAGTTGTTTGAATTTGGTGATCTCCCTGTTTGTGTGTAACTTGGATCCCTTGCTTAGATTAATGATTGTTTGAATGATGAAATTCTCAATTGTTTAGAATAAATGATTGTGGAGATTACTTTGTTTAAAAGGGGGGGGGGGGGGGGGGGGAAATTTAAAGAAGAAATTATTTTGATGAAATTGCTTGAAATTTGTGCAAAATTGATTGGATCCTTAAGCTTGCCATGTCTTGAGTCTTTTTGAGTCACCATGGAGAATGACGCAGCCTTGGTAAGGTTGGAACATGATGTCAGCCCTGGTGAACTGTATATACCAAAGAAGGAACTTATGGAGATGGTACTCAATAAAGAAATGGCCAGTTCTGCACACATATCATTTTGGTGCACGTAAGTACATTTTATTTATAAGTTAAGTACGTAATTAATTTTTAAATACTATGATAATTAACATGTTTTTCCAATATATTAGGTATCTGCATCGTATGTTAGTCGATCAGGGTAACCTCGCCCTTTATGGGTTCATTGACCCCATGTTCATTCAAGGTGATGTTCTCCTAGCATCGGAAGACCCGGTCACTACCATACGTGATATACTTGCCCAAGACGATCATCAATTCTATCTTGCACCTTATCTCAATAAGTAAGTACCGGTTATTTAAGTATAACTATATATGACTTAGTCACTAATCTGCTCAGCAAATACAGCCTGCATTGGCAACTGTTGCTCTTGTACCCAAGAATGAACGTCGTGGTCTTCTTCTGCTCATTGGGAAATAAGCCGACGAATCAACTGAAGACGATCATCGAAACGTAAGCATTAAAATACTTTATAATCAGTAATGCAGTTGTTTTAATTATCTGAAATCTATTAGATATACTTTAATTAATGTTTTTTCATGATAGGTCTATTAATGCAACCTACATGTTGCGTGGTGAAAGGCGTACTCGGGCTATCAGATGGATTATTCCCAGCGTAAGATATTTATTAATTCAAATGCATCAAATGCAGTGGGTACAATAATTGATTTCTATTTTATTTAATTCCTCATATTCTAATTGGGTTTCATTTGTACGTAGTCACGTATACAACGTGGGTCATGGGAATGTGGCTACTATGTGATGCAGTGGATGTTGGAAATTATCTCCTCCGGGATCACTGAAAGATGCACGAGGTAAATGTTAATTGACACAATTAGAAGTAATAGTATAGATTCGTTATATGTTTTATGTTAGTTTATTACTTAAAAGATATAATCTTTTGTCCAATTAAACTTGCAGATATTCAACAATCCAACTCCATTATCTGATTCTGACATCAACAACATAAAGAGGCGTTGGGCAACTTTCTTTCTTGAAGTGTACCAACCATAGTTTGTATATATGTAGTTAGTTTAAAAACTTATCATGTACTAGCTATTACTTTTGACTCATTATATGTATTTTGATATGAAATATATAATATATCATGTAGCTTTTCGGTTTCTAATTATTTTTGTTGTCTCTGAATGTAAATGAACGTGTATATATATATATATATATGTGTGTGTGTGTGTGTGTGTGTGTGTGTGTGTGTGTGTGTGTGTGTGTGTGTGTGTGTGTGTGTGTGTGTGTATTATTGGTAATAAATTCAATATATGTTAGTTGTGTTGAGAATATTTACAGTATGTTATTCTGGTATATATTGATCTGCATTACTGAAACAGGGGGAAGGAATGATAGAAATCTAAATAATAGGAAAAAAAAATGAGACTTTACACATCGGTTTTATTAAAATCGATGTGGAAATTTCACTTTACACATCGGTTTTAAAGTGAAATTTCCATATCGGTTTTAAACAAAACCGATGTGAAATTTCACTTTACACATCGGTTTTAATGAAAACCGATGTGTAAAGTAAAATTTCACAATAGGATACGAATTGACAAATTAATTTTTCACATCGGTTAAGAGGTAACCGCTGTATAAAATATTATACACATCGGTTATAAAACCGATGTGTAAAGTGCCAATAAACCACATCAGTCGTTTCAACATCAGTTTTAAAACCGATGTGTAAAGCCAAAAATAACCGATGTGGAATCCCCTTTCTGCACTATTGATGAATTCTCGATTTGGTCCCTGTACATAAAAAATTATTAAAAGGGTCTTGTACATACAAAAAGTTTCCATTTGGTCCATGTACATTATCCGTTTGGTCCCTATAGTAGCAAACAATTATTAAATCAGTCCCTAAAATTTTGTACGGCAGGGACTAAATAGGGACTTTTTGTACCTATATGGATCATTTTAATATTTTTTTATATACATGGATCAAATCGAGAATTCGTATCATGTACGGAGACAAGAGTATTTCTTTAACTCACGTTTAACGTTTCTTTTATGATGCTACCGTTACGTCGACTTCTATATAATGCGAGCTTTTAACCCAAACTCTTTCACAGATGAATGAAATGGCAGAAACTTTGACGGATCATAAGCCACTCCAAGTCTGCGGAAAAGAGAAAGTAAAAGTGGCAATCAATGCGTTACCAGCCAATGGAGGTAGTGGAACATACAGCTACTCCAAAAATTCCTACTTTCAGGTATATCTTATTTTCATCAACCAATTTCAGAAAAATAGATTAAGAAAAGAAAATCACAAAGTTTCACCGCCAACAGAAACTTGGAAAGTGGGAAGTGTCAAAAAGTACTAAAAAATCCGCTAGATCTCATTAATTTGAAGGATTTTTAGATTCTTAGAAAAACCCCTCACGTCATATGGAACGTGAATTTTGCAGAACTAATTATTACTAGATGCAGAAGCGAAAGAAAAATAGCACTGATTTTATCTGCGTATATATATTTAAATAGGGGTGTAAGTGGATCTGATTCGATCCGCGAATTCGACGGATTCGAACCGGTTTTGGTGGATTGGTTCGGATCATCGGATCGGATTCCAAAACGCCGATCCGAACAAGTTCGGTTCGGGTCTCGATCCGAGAAATCTAATCCGATCCGAACCGATCCGAACCTTATAAAATATTTATTTTAAAATTATTTTATATAATATTAATATATTATTATATAGATATTTAATATAATTAATAATTAAATATGTATATTTTATTTTTCTAATTTTTTATTAATATTTAAGTGTAAATAAAAAAAAAAAATAGGTAACCCGATGATCCGATCCGAACCGATCCGATTGTGATCGGTTCGGTTCGGATCTGTAGTTGAAAATTTGACAAATCCGAACCGATCCGAACCGATCAAATTTGATCGGTTATGATGATAAAACCCCGCAAATCCGATTCAAACCGACCCGATTATACCCTTATATTTAAATAGTTGTTACTAATTGTTCTTATTCTGAATTTTTACACAACTTGTGCTTAGGTTCAGATTGTTACATTTATCAATGAATTTGTTTTGCTTATTAAAAAAAATATTCAAAAAATAGGTCACCTCGAGACTACTTTTCTACTACTTTATATATGGTTTTATTTTACATAAAGTTCGGTTTTATCTGCCTGTTTCTCGCTCAGGGTTCAATAGCAACAGGTGGTGGAATGAAATGTTGATTCCTTGCATCCAACACTAATTAATTAATTAGAATAATATGAATAACGTTATGTATTTTGCATTTTAGAGTTAAACTTTTCTGTATCAAGTTGAGCTTAATTAATGAGCATAGTACAACGCATAAATTAATTAAGAATTTCCAACAAGTCGATGGAGTCAAAGGAAACATCACACTTCTCAATTTTTATCTTCATACTTCTTTTGTCTTTTTCTTTTTGTAAGACTCGACTAGCTTGATCAATGATGAAATTGAACTAACGTTTGGGTACGGAGAGTAACAAGTTGTGATATTGTTTAGTTAGGGTCTTGGCATCGAAGAACACAACATAAATACATGCACTACTTAATTTTACATTCTTATTTTTTTATCTACAGTTTAGTGTATCAAAATATTGTTACTTGTTAGTAACACTTCACTTTTCACTTATCTAAACACAAAATCCGTATTAACTGTCAAATGGTTGTATATTAAATTATAAATCGAAAAAATTTAGTTGCTGGATGTTGCATTATTGGCATTTGAAATTTTAAAACTCCTACTTGATCTATGTAATATTATTTTTCTGGCAAGGGTTATGAAATTTTAGATCAAATATATAAGTGAGGCGCCAAACAACTTGTTAATTTCATATTTCCCTTTAAAGTTTAGATCTCAGTTCCAAATCCAATCCCACCACTTCCCTACGTATTGGTGGATGCATTCTCAATAATTGAGTGAAAACAAAACCACAAAAAATCTAAAAACTCATTGAACACTCTATTCATGTTCATTATCATCCAATCTTTTGCTAAACCTAACCAAACCCAAGAAACGGTTTAGTATATAATATAATCAAGGATCTACTTTCCTTCGGGTCAGGGACTTCCTAAAGCCACTGTAGTCAATGAATCTAATGGTAAGGAATTTATTGAGTCATTTTTATATTATCATTTTTTTTTCAAACACAAAAAATAATGTATGACTAAAATTTCTTATCATCAATTTTTGATTGCAAAGAATTCATTTCCTATAATCTGACCTGGATTCCTTGCGGCCAGAGACTCCTAAAGTCATTGCAGTTAAGGAATCTAATGATTAGGAATTTATTGAGTCATTTTTATATGGATTTAATTGGTATGCAATGACGGTATAAAGATTTTTTACATTGTCAATCTATCATAACTTGTCACGTCGGCTAAAATATTTGACTCTTACTCTAACTATTTTAAAAATCACACATCATGATGTCTGATGATTGGTTGACAGTGTAAAAAACTTTACAGTGACAATGCATAACAATTAAACTCTTTTTATATTAAGTTTTTTTTTCAAACACAAAAGATAATGTATGACTAGGACTTCTTATCATCAATTTTTTATCGTAAAGAATCCATTTCCTACAATAGGATGCGGAGATAATTACAAAATAGCTAGGAATTAGTTTTGACTTTTGAGCTAGCAATGCAAATATGGAATATTGTCAATGTGAATCATTCTAAACAAGATCTTTAATTTTATTTTTTTGGTAGAGGCTAAGTTCAAACGTTGTAAAGAGTGACATCCAAGAGGAAATCTACAAAAAGCTCGATGTGCAAAAGCTAGCTTCTGCTTCCAACACAATTCGTATTGCAGATTTGGGATGTGCTACTGGTCCAAATACCTTCATGACTGCACAAACTGTGCTTGACGAAATAAAAAAGAAGCACCAAACCCAATGTCCAAACACTGCCTTACCCGAGTTCCATGTCTTCTTCAATGATCAACCATCAAACGATTTCAACACCCTCTTCACCTCTTTCCCTCAGGACACTCAATACTTTGCAGCTGGTGTTCCTGGTTCTTTCTATGATCGATTGTTTCCTCAATCCTCTCTTCATTTTGCATACACTACTTGTGCCCTGCATTTTCTTTCTAAGTCACCCCAAGAGCTTCAAGAAAAGAACACCCCAGCATGGAACAAGGGTAGAGTTCACTATACAAGTGCTTCCAAGGAAGTGGTTGTTGCATATGAAGCTCAATTTGCTGAGGACGCAGGGAAGTTTTTGGATGCTAGGGCTGAAGAAGTTGTGCCTGGTGGCATGCTGGTCATAGTCATGCAAGGTGTTCCTAATGGTATGCCTCATTCTGAGACAGTAAATGGTATGATGTATGATTACATGGCATCTATCCTTAAGGAGATTGCAAAGGAGGTAAACCAGATCTTTATACCCTTCACTCTCATTTCTTGTTATGTTTGTATTGGCAGGCTTGAAAGCTACTTACTATAAAACCCTAAGGCTGTGTTTGGTGGTTAAATTATATTTTCGGGAATCTCATGGAATAGTTTTTCTCATCCTCATTCATGTAATGAAATTTTCAACTTCATCATCAAATTTTATTTTCATATTTTTGTTATGTTTGGAAATTATTTCTTTTATCTCTTTTTTATCAAATATGTAAAAAATTATTACCTAATTGCTTCAAAATGTTGGTTTTTATTTGAGGTGTCAAGTATTTATTAATTGTGGGTTCTCTTAATAATGTTTAAAATCCTTTAAGGTAAGTAACTAATCAATGCTTGATAATTAATCATAATACCATATCCAGGGGGAAATAGATGGTTACGGAAGTAATCTCATAATATTTTCTTTACTCATCATACAACTCTAAGCTCTCACATTTCTTTTCGTAGGGGCTGTTTGATGAATCTCAAGTAGATTCCTTCAATTTGCCATACTATGCACCAAGTCCAGAGGAGATGACAAAGCTGATAGAAGGAAATGGGCGATTTAGCATTGAGCGAATGGAGCTGACAAACCCAGCACCATGGTTAAAGAGCACCAGTGAGGTAATACCTGAATTGATAATACATGTGAGGGCTGCGATGGAGGGAATTTTCACCAGACAGTTTGGAAATGAAGTTACACATGAAATGTTCCAACGTCTGATCAAATACTTGTCCAATAATCGTGAACTGCTGGACACAAAATTTAGGGACAAAACTACAGTTTTTGTTGTTTTAAAGCGAAAATAGCGAGTATCATAGCTCCCTCTCTTTTCTTTTGTTCACTTAAGCAATAAGGTTGGGAATGGATTTTCTCGCATATTTTACCACCAAGTGAAATCCCATCATCCATAAAAAAGGAGAGAGAAAGAGTCTTTATAATATAATAAAGGAGGGCTAGGAGGTTTAAGGCTGAGATTTTCCCACGTTATTTCCTCGAGTTATTTTTTCACCAGAGAGAATTCATTCCCAATAAGGCTACCAATCATGGGAGTAAATCTAAAGCCATAGCAGATGCTTTTACGTCGTTTTGAAGGATGGTCATAGAGAGGACTTTTCCTACTGGAAATGCCTAGATAACATAGTAAGGATAGTCATCAACAACTATTTCTGGAAAGCTCCATTGCCTAGTGAAACAAATGAGTAGAAAACCAGAGTTGCTTTCATAATATTGTGTACAGAGCTGCTTTCTAATGTGAATAATGTTTGAATGATGACGGCACGTCATGTGCCTGGCAAATTGTGCCCCACCCTTCATTTTATCTAACCCTATACTTAATCCTTCATTATCTAAGACCTTGGCCTTAAGGCAGAATTAAAGAAAAACCTCAAGTTTCAAAAATCCTTCAAGCACATCCAAAATATTGAATGAGCATGCGTGCCCTGAGAAAGTACACATGCTCATTAATATTGAATCTCAAATAGGAAACTAAGGCTTTCGTAGCTTAATAATTAACTCTAGCAGAAAATAAAACCATTGACTTATAAGGATTGCAGCATACTTCAACAAATATATATTGAAACATATTTCAATACAAACTTAGATAAAATATAGTAGCAAACATTCTATTGAGCTCCGCTCTCCACTAACAAGTAACACATAATTGTCAAACACATGTATAACTTCTAAATTAGCAACACACAACAAGCATCCCGTCTTTTTGACAGGATCACATCCTATTGAACTCTGCTCTCCACTAACAAACAACACATAATTGCAAATACATGCACAAATATTAAATTATCAGCACATAATCAGCATCTTGCCTTTCAGGCAGGATACATTCCTATTGAGCTCAGCTCTCCACTAACAAACAACAAGATATATAATTCACATAACACATTACAAGCACCACACAATCAGAACCTTTTAGACAAAGCAGAACCTTAAAAGAGAGTATTGAGAGAACTTACCTATGCGACAAAATGCAAAAACAAGTAACGATAAGGGGAGGAGCCGCAGACAAGAAGATCGGGAACTGATAAATATAATAAGACAATATGAAAGCAAATTAATATCCTTAGATCCAACTTAATTGTATTCAAGTTAGTAATATAAAAGTTCAACAAATTGCCATTACGACCAATTGATTACCTGTGGAGATGGAGAGGGGACGAAGGGACTCGGTTTCAACTCACGAGAAATAGAGCAATGACCTATAATGCATAAATAAAATTAATCCTGTCAAATACTAACATTTAAGAAACTAACATTTAAGAGTTTTTTGAAAGCCATTAGGCCTTTTACTTTTGTCTTCTCTTTCTGTGTTTTTTTAAATCATTGCTATATTGGGTCTTGAACTCTTTGAATTTCTTAAGGATATACACATGAATAACAGATTTGAACAGAGAGAGAGTTGTACAGAAAGCAATGCAAAATAGTTGATTAAATGAACCTTTAGCAAACTTCATGCAAATGAATCTATTTCTGTATTCATGACATGAATAGAACATAAATGAATTAGATAACCATGTATAAAATAATCTATCATCAATGACTTAATGCACCACTTATAATATTTAAGTCGTGAAGTATATACCACTTGGGTGTGGAGCATAAGGCTTGGTGAAACATCCTTACTTCCTAGCAAGTTGGTTTGTTTATACAATACAATATATATCAAACAAGTTCAGTGTAGAGTTTACCATTCAAGTCCAGACCGTTTGATAATCAGGCTTCAGATTATAACTATTTAATACAAAAAATAGTGACTTGATAACCTACCAACAACTAACATGTCAAATACTAACATTTCAACAAACTGACAAATATTTGGTCGTTGGTGGGTGTCTGCTTGTTCCTTGAATGCTTGTTATTGTAGTTATAGCTCACAAGCATCTAAGTCAATACTTATATTTATAATAATCTATTCTGATATCTAATTTCTTATCAATTTGTCATTGACTTGGTCTTCAAACTCATATTAAAATAGTCTTCCTTATGTCTAATACAATGTGCCTGTAATTTACTAATTACATTCTTGGCTTCATATTTGCTTATTTTATGCAGGGATGGCCATGAAACTTATAGTAGTCCTACTTCCATGCATTACAGTCAAAGAGATAGTAAATCAAGAGGAAGCTAACTTATATTATCTATCCAATAAGTTATTTAAATCAATATACCCCAACTGTCAAAATTTCTCTACTCTGGATTTCACTAGAACAACATCAATGATTAATTTGACAGTATAAATACCCACACTGACAGAACTTCCCTAAACCCTAACCTGAGACAGAACTGATCAGAGGAGACTGTGGGGGTGGTGTTTACGCAAACAGAACCCCTTGAGATGGTGGTGGTGGCCGGAGGAGGAAGTGACAACATCTGAGAGAGACATTGAGAGAAACTGAGACAAAGAGAACCGAGCAAGAGAGAGAGAGAGAGAGCGAGATACAGCGAGAGAGAAGAGGAGACCTTACCAAAGAAGGAGGTCACGGTGCTACAGCGGTGGTCGTGGTGGCGGTGGTGGCATGGTGCTGCTGGGAGGAGGAAGAGAGAGTGAGAGACAGAGAAGGAGAAACACAAAATGAGAAGGATAAGGGGAGAACCTTAAAAAGTGGTGGCCGGAGGAGGACGAGACACTGAGAGGTGGCGATGCGCGGTCGGAACAGGGAAGGGGCGGAGCTGCGCGTGAGAGAGAAGAGAAGAAAAGAGAGAAATGGGGGGAGAGAGGAAGGAAATCGCGATTTAGGGATTTTATTTTTAGCGACCGAATTATTCGGTCGCAAAATCGGTCACTAACTGGGTTAATTTGAAATTTGAATTCATAAATTTAGCGACCGATTTTTAAATCGGTCGCTAACACGCTCTATTTTAATTTTTTACGCGCCTTTTAGCGACCGAATTAATATCGGTCGCAAATATAAATAAAATTTAACCGTTGCATTTAACTCGGTCGCCAGTTCGATCGCTAAAAAGTCAGCAAGTTTTGACTTTTACTTTCCTTTATTTAGCGACCGAAATAGCGACCGATAACTCAGCTACGCTCTATTTCGGTCGCTATTTCGGTCGCAGTATCAACTATAACCAGTGTTTCATGTAGATCCTACAATCGGTCGCCATTTCGGTCGCAAACAGCAACCAAAAAATTTGGTCACTATTTTCGGTCGCTAAATAACCTTTTTTTGTAGTGTCTAATGCATCGTAGAATGATATACAAGTAGGGATGGGTTACAGATCTTGTAATCATATTTGAGATAGTGAAAAACTTTGTTGAGGTGTTCCGTGGATGTTTGCAAGAGGTGTTGAACCATGTTATTTTTTGTGTCATCTACTATTCTCTTTGTGTGTTCGTGTGTTCCATCAAAGATCTTTGGGCGTACGGGTAAATCCATTAGCATTTGCAATTTCCCCCAATAGTGGTATCAAAGCTAAGGCAGGGAGCACACCAAAGTTTGAGATCCCATTGTCTAATGGGAAAATAAATTTCACAATTTGGCAGAATATACCATTTAAGACCTCTTGGTGCAGCAAGATCTTGATCAAGTTTTGGAAGAGTTGAAGTTGGTTACCAAGAATGAAAGAGAATGGAGTAGAATCCAGCGGAATGCGGTGAGCACGATTCAGTTACCTCCAGCTTTGGAGATCAAATACAACATGTTGAAGGAGACAACACCAAAGGCCCTATGGGAGAAGCTCGAGAGCATCTATGCATCGAAGTCGCTAACCAATCACCTATATTTGAAGATGGAGTTGTATCAACTCAAAATGGAGATGAGAGGAAATTTCCATGACCACATCAATAATTTCAACTAGCTAGTATGTCAATTGTTAAATGTGGATGATAAAATCTCTAATGAGGAGCAAGTGTTGATGTTGTTGGCCTCACTATACCCAAGTCCTACAAACCTTTGGTTTAGACATTGCTTGTAGGGAGAACAGCGTTGAAGTTGGATGAGGTGAACGCCGCTCTGCTAGAAAATGAGAGAATGATGAGAAATGAGAATACCAATGATGAAGGTCGTGCACTAGTTGTGGAGAAGTCTGAGCAAGGGAGGAGTCACTCAAAGACACAAGGTGGGCCAAGAGGAAGATTGAAATCGCTATCACACCTGCAACGCATTATGTGTAATGTGGACACTACAAAAAAATGTATTATAGCGACTGAATTTAGCGGCCACACTTAATCGGTCTCAAAATATGGAAATTTGGTCACTAAATCAGTCGCTAAATAGGTTAGCGGTCAAATTTCCATATTTAGCAACTGAATTTGGTAGTCTCTAAATACCTCTTTTTTGTAGTCGGACTGTTAACTTTTTTTCATGAACATAGAGAAATTGTATTTATAAAAGAGTATCATAGGTACCCCACATTTACATGTATGAATCCAAACTAACAAAAAGGCTAGTCACCACCCTTTGTGTTGTAACAGGGTATGCTCACTTTTAGCAACACCAAAAAAATGAAGAACCAAAAACCATACCCCACCTGATGAACATGTCCCCTAACCAGCTGTAACATATGAACCTGTATAAAATTTCTCCCTATAACAGTAAAAACACAGTAGAAAAAACACCTCAGACGGAGCTAAGCATAATAGTAACAAGAACATACTAGCCTGTCCTACAAAAAGAAAGTTCCACACCAGAATCTGAAAAACTTAATGGAAAACTAAGGGCCAAAGTTACTGCAAAAGGCAAGCCGCCCACCCCATATCTAATGTTGACAAATTTCTACCCATTGTCCTTTAAGTTGCATTTGATTTGGAAAATCCACCCGTCTGAAAAGATCAAAAGATGATGTTGTTTTGGCTTCAACGACTCAGGTTTTGGGTGTGGGGGGGGGGGGGGGGGGATTGAGTTTTCAAAGAAAATATTTCCCTCTTAAAACTTTTTCACAAAGCTTTATAAATTAGAGTTGCGGATTTGTGTTCTCAGGATATTTTATAAAATCGATGAAGGGTTTTTACAAAATCTTGAATAGAAGGTGATGAGGATAAGAAAGATTAATAACGAATAGGTCCAGGTTCAATAACTCAGTAATAACAAAATACATTTTATACAGATCAAGAACAGAAATTATGTTTGAACTTTAAACATCAAAATCACAGGTTCTTGATCATAAACAGAAATTAAAGAGTCTGAGTTTAGAGATACTACACAACCAGATTTATCCTGGTTCAGTCACCACCACTGTGACCTACATCCAGTCCCTACTCTACCTGTGGGATTTCACACACTAACACACAAGCTTTGCCAGGTAGCTTGAAAAACCTTTACACCACAGAGCACTCCTTCACCTCGAGATACCACACTCTTGTGAAGAGCCTCAATGTTCTTCCTTAGGGATACCTCACCCCAATCAATCAGAGAGACTCCCTCTCTCTTTACAATCGAAAAGTAAAAAAAAAGTTGATTCCTAACTCTCAATAGTCAGATAAAACAAATTGAAGCACTTATGAGTATTGAAACACTCTTTTCACAGTAAGCTCAATGAAGATGATGAATGATATGTGTATCGTTATAATTCTTTTGTTATTCGTTATGATTCTTCTTAAAGTGTTCCTTTGATCCCTCTTTATATAAAAACAAGTTATAGTCGTTGGGATCAATTAAAACAGATTTGGATCTGATTTAACATAATCTGTTTTCTTGATTCTCGTTCTTGAGATAAGATTCTGATAGTTCTTATAGAATTCACGTCCATAAAATAACGAGTCATTTGTTAAAATAGCCGCGTCCATCTTAGAACAAAATAGTCGCGTCTGTAACATCCTTGACTGCTCTGTGGATTGACGACTGACCCCACAGAGCAACACGGGTCTTTTCAGCGTGCTTTGTCCTCACTCACACGCTTCCTGGGAAAACATCCCAGGAGGTCACCCATCCCAGAATTGCTCCAAGTCAAGCACGCTTAACTGTGGAGTTATTAAGTGATGGGATGCCGAAAAGAAGATGCATCTTGTTGGTATAAGTAGTACCAATCAATTCATATAAGCCTTCCTCAACTGTATAGTCCCATACCTACACAGTCTCAGGATCCCTCTCATTCAGGTGTGTAATCGGTTCATTCATGTGTCCCTCGCCTAAAAGCCTACCAAGAGCCACTCCTTGTCCGTGCCTTCTTGCACCGACGACCACTCGTCGGCACCCGGGTGTTACATGCCCACCAGATTCCGCTTGGTTCGTCCCCGAACCACACCGTACTAGGAGAGGTGCCGCTCTGATACCATTTGTAACATCCCTGGATACTCTGTGGATTCACGACTGACCCCACAGACCAACACGGGTCTTTTCAGCGTGCTTTGTCCTCACTCACACGCTTCCTGGGGAAACTTCCCAGGAGGTCACCCATCCCAGAATTGCTCCAAGTCAAGCACGCTTAACTGTGGAGTTCTTAAGTGATGGGATGCCGAAAAGAAGATGCATCTTGTTGGTATAGGTAGTACCAATCAATTCATATAAGTCTTCCTCAACTGTATAGTCCCATACCTACATAGTCTCCGGATCCCTCTCATTCAGGTGTGTAATCGGTTCATTCATGTGTCCCTCCGCCTAGAAGCCTGCCAAGAGCCGCTCCTTGTCTGTGCCTTCTTGCACCGGCGACCACTCCCCGTCCTCGTCGGCTCCCGGGTGTTACAGCGTCCATTTGCCACGTCAGCAGACGGGAGTACTAACACAAAGTAATTGGACGTGCTCCAACTAGTAGACGAGCGCTTGTATTACTTTAGTAGACGAGAGCTTGTATCACTTTAGTGAACGAGCACTTATGTCACTTTAGTAGACGTGCGCTTGTGTCATTTTAGTAGACGTGTGCTTCTGTCACTTTAGTAGACGTGAGCTTCTGTCATTTTAGTAGACGTGAGCTTCTGCCACTTTCTTGGACGCCAACTTTTACCACTATTGGAGGGGCGCTCCTATTATTCCCAGTGTTGGACGAGCACTTATTTTATTCCAGTGTTGGATGAGCGCTTCTATTATTATTTCCAAAAATCATTTTCATTAAAGAAAATTTATTCCTTTTAATGCAGGTTATGAAAAATGATTTTCTTCATGCATCTTTCTTAATTGAGCTATTTGTGAATAAGAGATTTCATCTCTTACAAATCCTCTAAGACTTAACACTAATTTCTTCGTTTAAGCTCTTGTCTTGATGATTCCTTGATCTTCGTCCTTGTTCTTTGATTCCTCCAAGTTCTTCCTTGAATATTCTCCTTTGATTGCTCACTGAACTTGTTGAATATTGCTTGATACCTGTCTTTACAATTTGACACTAAACACTTGCATACACATTAAGTTGTATTTGTCATATATCAAAATCTCTCAGTCATTGAGTCTAACAATCTCCCCCTTTTTGATTATGACAAACCTTTTAACAAATCATAAACTCAGAATATAAGTGTAGCAGACGCTTAGTGTTTTGACAGATTTATATCATGGTATCAAAGCAGTCAGAGCAGAAGTATATCAACAACCAACAACCAAGCCTTATCCCACTAGGTGGGGTCGGCTACATGAATCATACGGCGCCATAATGTTCTATGATGAATCATGTCAATAGTTAAATCATTGCCCTCCACCTGGTCCACTCTCCTTACTACAGAATCTAAAGGTCTCATCCATATATGCCCAAACCACCTAAGTCGAGATTCAACCATCTTTTCTACAATAGGTGCTACCCCAACTCTCTCTCTAATGCTTTCATTCCTAATCCTATCACGTCTAGTTTTTCAGCTCATCCAGCGTAACATTCTCATCTCTGCTACATTGATTTTACTCTCGTGTTGATTTTTTACCGCCCAACACTCCGTCCCATACAACATCGCGGGTCTAATAGCTGTACGGTAAAATTTTCCATTTAGCTTAAGAGGTACCTTTTTATCACACAAAAAACCCGAAGCCTTCCTCCATTTCGACCACCCTGATTGAATCCGATGGTTTACATCTCCCTCAATTTCTTCGTCATTTTGTATAATAGACCCAAGATATTTAAACCGTGTGACTTGTAATATGTTGTGGTCTCCAACTTTCACCTCTAAGTTAGAGGTGTTTAGTCTTTTGCTAAACTTACATTTCAAATACTTCGTCTTGCTTCTACTCAAACGGAAGCCATGTGCTTCTAAATCTTGTCTCCAAGTCTCTAACCTTCCATTTATATCATCTCTCGACTCTCCAACTAGAACTATATCATCTGCGAAAAGCATGCATCGCGGTGCTGGCTCTTGAATGTGCTCCGTAAGTACATCCAAGACCAAGGTAAAAAGATAGGGGCTTAAATCTGACCCTTGTTGCAAACCTATGGTTATTGGGAAATCTTTTGTGGCTCCACCATGCGTTCTCACACAGGTCGTGGCCCCCTCATACATATCCTTGATAGCTCGAATATATGCAATCCAAACACCTTTCTTTTCTAGGACTTTCCACAAAACCTCTCTTGGCACCCTATCATACGCTTTCTCCAAATCAATGAAGGCCATGTGTAAATCTTTTTGATCCCTTCGATATTGTTCCATCACTCGTCGTAGCAAGTAAATTGCTTCAATGGTCGACCTCCCGGGCATAAAACCAAATTGGTTGTCGGTGATTTTGGTTTCTTTTCTTAGTCTCCGTTCAAGCACCCTTTCCCATAGCTTCATAGTATGACTCATAAGCTGAATCCCCCTATAAATTTTGTATATCTCCCTTATTCTTGTAAATTGAAACTAAAGTTCTTCTCCTCCATTCGTCCGACATTTTCTTTGACCTCATAATCTCATTAAAAAACTTCGTGAGCCAACTAATGCCTCTACGTCCGAGACTCTTCCATACCTCCACAGGTATATTGTTCGGTCCAACTGCTTTGCCATTATCCATCCTTCTCAAAGCTTCTTTTACCTCATGCTCTTGGATTCTACGATAAAAAGTGTAATTTTGGTCCTCCTCTCTGATGTCAAGCACCCGTGAGCATGATAAAACTTCAAATACTTCATTAAATAACTTGTGGAAATAATTCTTCCATCTATCTTTAATATCTTGTTCCTTAACCAAAACTCTACCTTCTTCATCCTTAATAAACTTCACTTGGTCCAAGTCTCTTGTCTTTCTTTCCCTATTTTTAGCAAGCCTATAAATAGATTTCTCACCATCTTTGGTGCCTAAGGATTGGTACAACCCGTCAAAAGCTTTAGTTCTAGCTTCGCTCACTGCCTTCTTGGTCTCTTTTTTAGCCACCTTATAATTTTCCCAATTTTCAGCATTTTTACATAAAGACCAAGCTTTAAAACATTCCCTTTTAACCCGAACCTTAGCTTGCACACTTTCATCCCACCACCAGGATTCTTTACCCCTAGGTCCAAATCCTCTTGATTCACAATGCGTCTCTATAGCTACCTTCCTAATCCCCTTGGCCATCTTGTCCCACATATCATTTGCACTTTCGTTTGCCTCCCTAAACCCTCCCTCCAAAACCTTGTGTTGGAAGATCTTTTGTTTTTCACCCTTCAGTTGCCACCACTTGATCCTTGAAACCTTTTCGTGGCCTCTTCTCTTCACACTCCTCTTAACTCCTACATCCATAACCAAGACTCTATGTTGGGAAGTCAAGCTCTCTCCAGGTATGACTTTACAGTCCAAGCAAATCTTTCTATCCGATCTCCTAATAAGAAAGAAATCTATTTGAGATCTTGTCACCCCACTTTTGTACGTGATAAGATGCTCCTCACATTTCCTGAAACAGGTATTGGCTACAGTAAGATCGAAAGCAGATGAAAAGTCTAGAATAGACTTGCCTTCACCATTTGCCTCCCCTAGGCCATATCCCCCATACAAACCGTTGTAACCTCTAGGTGCCCTCCCTACATGCCCATTTAGATCCCCTCCTAAGAAAATCTTTTCACCTAGTGGTATTTCCTGAATTAGGCCTTCTAAATCCTCCCAAAATTTTACCTTGAAGTGTTCTTCTAACCCTACCTGAGGCGCGTAAGCACTAATCACATTAAAGGTGTCTTGTTCCACTACAAATTTTAGGGCAATGATCCTATCTCCAACCCTTTTTACTTCCACAATATCATTCTTCCAATATTTATCCATAATTATGCTCACCCCATTTCTCGATTTTACTTTGCCAGTCACTAGTGGAAAATATACATTAGACGGTAAATGTTTACGTCAGTTAACCAAAAACTAGACGTTAAAAAGGGGGCGGTGGCAGTTTTGTAAATATCAGACTTCATTAATTCACTGTTAACGTCAGTTGTTTTAAGGACTGACGTTAAAAGTGAGGCGGTGGCAATTTTGTAAATATTAAATCACTATTTGCGTCAGTTGTTTAATGAACTGACGTTAAAAGTGTTTTACAAAAATTATTAACACTTTTAACGTCAGTTGTTTATAAAACTGACGTTCGAAGTGTGATTTTTTACTTCAGTTAAATAAATAACTGACGTAAATAATCAACTCATTCCTATCTTTCTTTCGTTGTCATCTCCCTGTTGTCACTCTTAACGCAGATCATCACTCCATATATAGTGCAGTTTATTTCTAATCTTTTTTTTTTAAAGTTTATTTTTAATCTTAATTAATTAGCTTGAATTAGTAAACAAATTCTTGTGCAAATTAAAATAAATAAACACTTAACATAAAACAAGTTATATATGTATAATCAAATCGTATCTCATTGAAGCGATTCATAAGTTACAATTACATGATTAAAAGATAAAAAATTTCCGCAAGATAGCACTAAAATATAAAAAATTTTCTGCTTCAACATCATTTTCTTCTCAGTCCTGTCCTCAGAAACTCCGATATTGAATGCATCTCCTCCCTTACTTGAAGTCCTTGATGCTCCATCTGAATCCACAATCAATTTGGAGCCAAAGCGAGTGAAGGGTGCACTCGATCTGTTTCAACAATATTCTTGGAACAACCACTTGGTTCCAAAGTCGAGGTTTTGGAGTCGTAGTCTGGCGATTCTCCGAGAAGGATGATGGTGTGTGCAATTCACATAATGCGATTTACACACCCTTATCACCCATGTAATGTGATTTACTCAAACTCGAAGTTGTTTGACCATTAAGACAGAGACCTTTAAGTCTAGGTATAGGAAGAAAGAGTGATGAAGTTAATCTCCATGGCGAGCCATATTGTGAAGCGAGAAAAATTAAAGGAAGGAAGGAAGCTATTTATAGGAGTAGGGGATGAAGTTACTAGGCGTCGTAAGTTGCTAAAAAATTAAATTGATCATTAAGAGCATTAGGTTCCAAGGCGCATTGGGAGTTGGCAATCATATATTATAAACGTGCAGAAAAGAAAACGCCCGAAGGAATAAGAAGAAATAGACCTTTAAGTCTAGCTAGGTATAAACTTAGTGCTCATAAAGAGGATTATACGTTACAATGTGCATGGGTAAGTAGCACAAAGAAAGAATGGGTAATTTAGTATCAGAGTAGTCAAAGGAATGAATGCTTTAATTCTGCAGAAACTTATACACTTTTAACGTCAGTTGTTGAATAAAACTGACGTTAAAAGTGTTTTTAAAATAAAAAATGTTTATTTTTAACGTCAGTTGTTTATACAATTGACGTTAAAAGTGTGATTTTTACTTCAGTTAAATAAATAGCTGACGTAAATAATCCTATGTCCCTATATGCCCTGTTGTCGCTCTTAACACAGGTCTCAGAGCCATTTTGTGAAGGAATAGAAATATAGAGGAAAAGAAGAGGCGATGTGCAGATCGATACAAAATAATGGTACTTTATATAGAGAATGATTTTTACACAACACTTTTAACGTCAGTTGAATTCAACAACTGAGGTTAAAAGTATTTTTTAAAAAAAATATTAATATTTAATGTCAGTTGTTTAATACAACTGACGTTAAACAATTACTTTTAACGTCAGTTGTTTAATAAAACTGACGTTAAATGTTGTTTTATTTTTTGCTTTTTGATTATAACGTTTACACCAGCGCACCTTCTGAACTTCGCTCTGTACGTACGTCTCTTTTCTATTTCCATCATGCTCAACCCTAGATCACTCTCAACCCTCACTCTCGCTCTCACCCAGCACAGAACCCTAATCGCGAGCTCATCTCCACCGCAACCACCGCGAGGGCTTCTTCGCCACCACCGTGAGGTACACTATTAACTCTAGCTCTGTCTTTCCATTCATTCTTTGCAATAACTTGACATCTCTCTTTCCCCTTCCTGCGCACTAACTCTCCTTGTCCCTCTGCTCTCAGTAACCACATCGAACGTTGGCCACCACTCGAGCGATTCCTCCCAACCACCACGCGAGCACCTATTTCTGGTGAGTATTTAGGGCACATTTTTGTATTTTTGGTTTTGAGTGTATGTTGAAACTGTAGTCTCAGTAGTTGAAACTTGAAACCGTGAGTTTGAGTTGTTTGGAATGTACGTCTCTATTTCCGGTTTTGAGTGCATGTTGCTCTGCTGGTTGATCTGTCACGACCGTGATGCTCATCACGGCTAGGCCGTGATCAGTTCTGCCTGTGATGGCATGGTCTGGTTCAGTTGGCACGTTATGGCCGTGATGGACATCACTGCCAGGCCGTAACCAGTGCTTGGCAATCTTCAAAAACTATAGTTTTCAATCTCCCGTATTGTCCTTATATTGGATATATGTTTTGTATATCTACAGGACCTATCTAGTTATGGATCGTAGTTGGATGGTTTGTAAGCGTACTAGTGCTGAGTATTTGAAGGGGGTGGGAGAATTTATAGAATTTGCTCAAAGGAATGTTCCTAATAGTAATGGAATGTTCTGTTGTCCTTGTGTCAAGTGTTTGAATACGAGGCAATGTACGGTAAAGGATATACGTACTCATTTGATTTGTGAATGGATTTGCTTGAGTTATACAAGATGGATATGGCATGGTGATGTGTTGTTGAGTAGTACGGTGAGTGTCTCCCAACGTGAGGATGTTGACATAGATATGGAGGATGATCGAGTAGAGGACATGATCCGTGATATTGGACAAGAATCTTTTCATCGAGCTCATGTGTATGATAGGTTGTGCGGTGATGCGGATAAGCCTTTATATCTAGGGTGTACTACTCATACACGGTTGTCGGCGGTGCTAAAATTGGTTTGTGTGAAGGCGAGAAATGGTTGGACCGATAAAAGCTTCACGAAATTGCTTGAAGTGTTGAAAGAC
The DNA here is from genome assembly GCA_030762895.1 of Sophora flavescens. Classification (NCBI taxonomy): domain Eukaryota; kingdom Viridiplantae; phylum Streptophyta; class Magnoliopsida; order Fabales; family Fabaceae; genus Sophora; species Sophora flavescens. Next base: position 67,222,707 of record CM061065.1, read on the forward strand.
TTGCTTCCGGAGGACAACACATTGCCTGACCGTAACTATGAGGCCAAGAAGGTATTGTGTCCTATGGGTATGGAGTATAAGAAGATACACGCATGCCCCAATGATTGCATATTATACACTGGTGTTCATGAAGACAATCACGATTGCCCCAAATGTGGGTTATCACGATACAAAGTGAAGGGTGGTGATGATGATGATGATCTTGATGATGTGAGAAAAAAGGGTCCTCCTGCGAAGGTGTTGTGGTATCTTCCAATAATTCCAAGGTTCAAGCGATTGTTTGCCAATGCGAAAGATGCGAAGAATCTTAGATGGCATAATGATGAGAGGAAACGTGATGGAAAGGTTCGTCATCCTGCTGATTCTATTCAATGGAAGAATATCGATACTATGTTTCTGGATTTCGCCGATGAGCCAAGAAACCTAAGGCTTGGACTTGCTACGGATGGAATGAATCCTTATGGTAACATGAGTAGTATTCATAGTTCATGGCCTTTTCTGTTGGTAATTTACAACATGCCCCCTTGGTTGTGCATGAAGCGCAAATACATGATGTTGTCTATGATGATTTCGAGCCCAAAGCAATCGGGAAATGACTTAGATGTTTATCTAGGTCCCTTGATTAAAGACTTGAAAACGCTGTGGGTGGAAGGTGTTGATGTAGTTGATGGGTATTCTCATGAGACTTTCAAGCTTCGTGCCATGTTATTTTGCACCATCAACGACTTTCCAGCATAAGGTAACTTGTCCGGGTATAGTGTCAAGGGGCATAAAGCATGCCCTATATGTGAAGAAGGCACATGCTACACTCAGTTGCATCATGGAAAGAAGACGGTTTACCTTGGGCATCAGAGATTTCTTAGACGTGATCACCCATATCCTAAGATGAAAAAAGCTTTTAATGGATGCCAAGAGACATAAGAAGCGTCGGCGGCCTTAATTGGAGAGCAGGTTTATCAGAGGGTAAAGGACATCGATGTTATATTCGGCAAGTCCAAAAAGAAAGGTAAAGCTGCTGAGAAAAACATATGGAAGAAGAGGTCGATATTCTTTGATCTTCCATACTGGCGCAAGCTTGATGTCAGACACTGCATTGATGTGATGCATGTGGAGAAAAATGTGTGTGATAGTGTGATCGGGACGCTTCTCAACATTCAGGGCAAGAAAAGGATGGTGTGAATGCTCGTCTCGACCTCGTTGCTATGGGTATACGAGAGCAGTTAGCTCCAGTTGTTGAGGATGGTAAGCGGACTTATTTGCCGCCAAAGATGTCATACTTTGTCAAAAAAAAGAGAGAAAAAGTTTCATGCGGGTGTCTTCAGGGCATCAAAGTTCCACATGGTTACTCTTCAAATATGAAGAGGCTTGTCTCTAGTGATCTTAAATTGGTTGGCTTGAAGTCTCATGATTGTCACATCTTGATGCAACAACTTCTGCCCGTTGCTATTCGTGGTATTGCTACAAAAAATGTGAGACATGCCATTACTCGGTTGTGCTCATTCTTCAATTCTATATGTAGCAAAGTCGTTGACCCCCGTATGTTGGATGACTTGGAAGTTGAGGCTGCTACAATCTTGTGCCAATTGGAGATGTATTTTCCTCCTTCCTTTTTCGACATAATGGTTCACTTAATTGTTCATTTGGTGAGGAGATTAGATTATGTGGGCCAGTTTTTCTAAGATGGATGTACCCAGTTGAGCGCTACATGAAGATCTTGAAAGGGTACGTGAAGAATCCTCATCGTCCTAGGAAGCATCTATTGTTCAAAGGTATGTTGCGAGAAGAAGCTATTGAGTTTTGTTCGGACTACCTTCATAACACGGATCCTATAGGGGTTCCTAAGCCTCGGCATGATGAGATCAGATGTCAAGGTAAGGGTACACATGGCTTAAGAATTAATAGGAAGGATCGGGAGGAAGTGCTTCAAGCACATTTGTATGTATTGAACAACATCGAATGTGTTCAGCCTTTCTTATTTGAACATAAAAGAAAAGTCAATCAAGAAAACCCTCGAATGAGCGAAAAGTGGTTGTTGAACAAGCATAACAAGACTTTCTTACCATGGTTCAAGGAAGAAATGCTTAAGGATGGTAGTACTGCTTCTGATGACGTAAAATGGCTAGCACGTGGGCCTAACTTCAACGTCATATGTTGGAGCGGATACGACATAAATAACTTTTCCTTTTATACAAAGGAACAAGATAACAAGAGTACCATGCAAAATAGTGGGGTTATGATCGTGGCCGAAGCAATGCACTTCTCTAGTGCAAAGGACACAAAACCCGTTCAGAAGACCGAGACCTTACTTTGGATATATTGAAGATATTTTGGTGCTCGATTACACTAAGCTTACGGTGCCGGTATTTAAATGTAAGTGGGTTGATAGTAACGGTGGTGTACAAATCGACGAATTGGGGTTCACATTGGTAGACCTCAACAAGTTAGGTCATATAAATGAGCCTTTCATAATGGCTTCCCAAGCAAAACAAGTGTTCTACATCACTGATCCTTCTAACAAAAGGTTGTCCGTGGTTCTCCAAGGAAAAAGCATGTATAATGGTAGTGATGAAAATGAAGATTCAAATCTTGATATTCCTGAGACTCCTTCTTTTTCAACAAACATGCCTACTATAATCGAGGAGACACAGGTGGACGATGTACATGCCACTCGTGATGATCATCACGAAGGGATATTGATATAGGTAGTTTAAACTTAGTATACATTTATTTTTATTTTTATTTATGTATTTATTTTGAGTTATAACCTATGTTAATAAATATATATTGTTTCTGAATACATATATATGGATCATTATTCCATTTTTCCTTTGCAATTCTGTAATGTGTGTGATATTCTGTGTTACTGAGATATTTACTGAATGCAGGGATGGCTGAGGGGAGTGATATTTTAAAACTGAATTTTAAAAAAAAATACTATTAACGTCAGTTTTATCATACAACTGACGTTAATAGTATTTTATAAAATATACAGTACACTATTAACGTCAGTTGTTTATTACAACTGACGTTAAAATTAAGACCTTTAACGTCAGTTCTTGATAACAATTGACGTTAGTTTTAACAAAATTAAAGTCAGTTTTTTTAAAGAACTGACGTTAATTTTGACAAAATTAACGTCAGTTGTGTTAAAGAACCGACGTTAATAGTGTTATATTTAACGTCAGTTCTCAACTGACGTTAAAAGTTTAACTTTTTACGTCAGTTGCATTTACGTCAGTCAGTATTCTGACGTAAAAAATCAATTTTAACTGACGTAAAAAGCACTTATTGCACTAGTGAGTGTACCAAAGCTTAAAACCCGAAGAGTCTAATTCCTTTGCCTTTTCTCCCACCCACTTAGTTTCTTGTAGGCACATGAAATTGATCCTCCTCCTAATCATTGTGTCAACTATTTCCATTGATTTACCTGAAAGTGTGCCTATATTCCATGTTCCAAAGCAAATCCTACTCTCGTGAACTAGCTTCTTTACCCACACTCGTTCACAAAAATGTGGGAACCCTTGCTTATTTTTCACTACATCAAGGTGGCGGTGCAGCGACCCTTTCTCATTTGACACTGTACTCGAGCTATACAGCGCGTTGCTTCTGGGCAACGACCTAGCATTAACATTATTACGTCGTTGATCCATGTCATAGAGATTCGACTAAGTTTTACGTTGGCTGTCGATGGCCTAACACAACCCTCTCCTTTTATACGGGCTTGAGACCGGCTATGTTTAACTTTGTCACAAAGCACAACATAGGCAAGATTAGCAGAAGTATATCATAGCAAAAAAAAATATTAACAGAGTATTAACAGAGCAGAATTTGATTTACTCCCTATTAATCATGTAAGCTTATAAACTCCTTAGCTCCCCCTCAACATATGCACGTATAATTTTTTATTTTCTCCTTTCTCTAATTCTTACTTTTTCCTCCCCCTTTTGGCATCATCGAAAAGGTAAAGAAAAGAAACAATCAAAGCAATAGAGAAGGTAAGCATTTTAAACATTCAAACATAGCATATAAAATTGTTCATGATAGAGGGATAGGTGCAGGGTCAAATCAAAGAATAAGGGCGTCCATTAATTTTCCTCCCCTTTTAGATTTTCTCCTGTTTCTTTAGAGATTAGATATAGGATTGATCGATTATGCCCAATTATCTTCTAATGAAGAAGAAGCTTTCCTTGTTCAAGGGCTTGGTAAAGATATCAGCAAGTTGCTTAGTTGTATAAACATATTCAATCTCAATTTCTCTACTTTGTATCTGATCTCTAATGAAATGATGTCTGATTTCTATGTGTTTAGTTCTAGAGTGCATTATGGGATTCTTAGTTAGGTTAATTGCACTTGTATTGTCACATCTAATAGGAACTTGGTTTAGTTGCATACCATAATCAACTAATTGTTGTTTCATCCATAAAACCTGTGCACAACTGGTGTGCTAGATTCCGACAAGTGTACCGGATTCGTCGCCAAGTAATAAAAAGATATCGATCCCACAGAGACCGTGATCTCAAATCACAACTAATTATCAAATCGATTAAACTGGACTATGTAAAGAAAGGATTTTGAAAAGGTTTTGATTTTTGAAATAAGAGATAACTTAGAAAATCAGATAAGGAATGCAATCAAGTAAAACAGAAAGTAAATCAATTTTGGGTTTTTCAAATCTAAAGGGATTCTTAGGAATTGGGTTACCAACAAGATTGTTTATGTTAATAAATTGAACACCCCTTGTTAATTATCAAAATTTCTTTGAAGGTGAATTTATCCTCAAATAGTTAATGCTCCCTCTCGGGTTACAAAAACCGTGCCCAATTAAACCAACCTCTACTCTCGTGGTAGTCGAATTTAGATTGGACCCTTTACGTTTCGTGACAATTCGTTAATCCTCGAAGGACCGCTTCTAACTCTCGTGATTTAAGTCCTAAGTCTGATTCTATAGATCCGATACCTAAGCTCACCGCAAGGTTCCTCCTTAGAATATCTACGACACGCAAATAAGTGGCCACCGAATTTACGAGTGATTAAAACAATAGAAATCAGATCTAAAGCAAAATCGAAATTAACAAAGGTAAAATATAAATTCACAACATGAAAACAGATCTTCGGCATAGTCCCAATCCCTAGAAATAAAGCTACTACTCAAGCATTTCCATGGTGATGACAAGCTTGGTTAACAACAACATAAAATTAAGCCTAAGAGAAGAGAAGAGAAGAAGAAGAAGAGAGAGATCCTAAAATTTTTCCTAAGTGGTAGCAGCCCCCAAAAGTCTCCTTTAGTCTCTGCCTGATTGCCATATTTATAGATTAGGGAAGTTTGAATCCCAATCAAACACAAATTCAGATCAAATCAGTTTCTTCAGATGCAAATATTACCCGTCACGGCCGTGATGGCCATCACGGCCAGGCTGTGACGGATTCTGCCTTGGAGGTTGCTCTGCTGAATGGTCTGTCACGGTCGTGACCACCATCACGGCTAGGCCGTGATCAGTTCTGCCTGTGAGGGTCTGGTTCAGCTGACATGTCACGGCCGTGATGAGCATCACGGGCTGGCCGTGACCAGTTCTGACTTTTCCATTCTTTTCTTTCAAGCTCTACTCGATCACGGCCGTGATGGCTATCACGGCTAGGCCGTGATGGGCTCTGTTTGGCTCATTTTCTTCACTTTTCAAGCCCCATCTTCATGCTAGCCACATCGTGGCTAATCTTGAGCATTTTAATCCTTAATTCCTACAAAACAACACCATAAAACCGTCTTACCCTTTCCAAGGTAAAAACTAACCAAAATCAAATTAAAAATGCCTAAACTATATGAAAATGCATGTAATATGATAAACAAATATGAGGTGTAATCGCACTCATCAAATCACCCCAAGCTTAAGACTTTGCTTGTCCTCAAGCAATCACTAAGGCCATAAGATATAAATAATCAGAGCATGGATAGTGAACCAAGAACCCGAGTAACTAATCCAAGCAACAAGCATATTCAATAAATACCCAAGAGACAATTGTTGGGTCACCGGCAAGTGTACCGGGTCGTCGCAAGTAATAAAATAAACACGGTAAGTAATTACCGAGGTCGAACTCAGGGATTGGGCTACCAATTCGACTAATCCGTGGGAAATTAGATACGTTGGTCAAGTGACAGAAAGTGGTTGAGAGAGAGAGATTATTATCGCAATTCAATAACAAATCAAATAAAATTAAGGTTTTAAAATCAGAAATTAAAATATCCAAGGTCTCAAATCCACCTACCCAATCATGTATAGTACCCAAGTGATGATGAATTCCTCCCTAAGTTCAATTACGATGTCAATCGGGACCCCCAATTTCTCCTATATCCACTGTCGTGCTCAATAGGACGTATTCGACGATTGGATTAATTACTTACTAGGTCTCATAACCCTAATCTCGAATTCTATTAATTCTTGTTCCCTATAAGGTTGCACTAATCTCCTAAATCCACTGTCGTGCTCATTATTCAATTAGTGATTCCAATCCAAGTTCTAAAACGCGAATCGCCGATCAGCCTCAACACGTTTAACTAGTCAATCACGCAACACATATGATCAACACAATCAAATCAGAATTGGAAAACATAACTTGAGACAAGGGAGAAAGACATACATCACATCGAATCTACACCGCCATGGGTGGCTTCATTGTTCCCTCAGACGAGGGGATTAGTTCCTCATGCTCATAGACAAACAATCGGACATAATCACCATCGTAAAATAAAATAAAAAGAGAAGGGGAGACGCAGCTCCAGAAGAAAACAAGGATTCGTAACTAAACTGATCTAAACAAGTGGAAAAACTTGGATTCTGATCTGGATCAAAAAGCTCCCAAATCTGATCTGAAATAGCAATATATAGGGATTCTGTTTCTCGCTCGCTCGCGGGGCGAACAATCTTTCGTGAGGCGAACATTAGTTTTGGCGCGTATTCAATTTTGGATTCTCGCGAGGCGAGAGTGTGTTCGCGGGGCGAGTCTTCAAACCTTAATCTGTCACAGCCGTGACCTTCATCACGGCTAGGCCGTGATGGTCTCTGTCTTCCAAGGTCTTCAGTCTCTCGCGAGGCGAGAAGCCTTTCGCGTGGCGAGCCAGAATTGATGATTGTTGTTGTTTTGCTGATCTTCAGGCTCGCGAGGCGAGCATCTGCTCGCGGGGCGAGCATCTCCATAATGGAAATTTCCACTGTTTCCTTGACTCGAAGTGCTTCCTTGACTCTTGGAGCTTCACTTCTAACCTGAAACAATAAAAAGACACAAAAAGCCTAATTCTATTCAAAATAGACTAAAAACTACTAAAAATGCCTAGAACGAGTCAAAGTCTACTTAGGAACAAAACAAGGCCAAATTTGGGCAAAAACGAGATTGAACTCGAATAATTTGCACAAAAACCACAGTCCATCTAGTTATAAAACTAGATAAGCCAAAGGCTTATCAACAATCAATTTCAAGTCCAATTAGAAGCTTAGGTTTTCTAGATTCATATTCTCACTGATTCGGGCACTCTTCTCACCTCACTCAAGTGTTTAAGGGTATATGACAATTCACTCAATTTCCTCAAGGGAGGTACCCTACCATATGCTTGACTATTAACCAAATCTCTACTTTATTAATGAAAACACATAAGAATCAAGATGTCTTTTATTTTGGTTGTAGTGGGGCCATGGGATTAATTGTTATGTGGGGAAATGAAGAAAAGGAAATTTCAAGAAGGCTAAATAAAATATCAAACATTGCAAAGCATGACAACCTTCTAAAATGCCTTTTTGGGCTTTTTAGTTCACTTTTCCACCTTTCTTTCTTTCTTTTTATCATTTCTCACTTTCTTTTTGTCATCCCCTTCTCCATTTTATTTTATTTTATTTTATTTTATTTATTTGGAGAATGGGAGATTTTCAATTCAAGAGAAATATTTTTCTAATTTTCTCATCCCACAACTTTATTTTTCAAACTACCTTTTTACCCTTTTTGCAATACTTTAAAAGGTGTCATACCAAGCATTATTCATCAAAATAATTCAAGGTGCCAAGAAAAGTATTTTATTCTTTTAGGCTCAAAATTGGGCAACTAAGGGGTAGCATTTAATCAATCTAAGCTCAGAAGACCGGAAAAATACCTAGTGCCTCAATCATTTTCAAAAATTTTTAAGTTTCAAAACGGTTTCAAGCCAATTTCTAGAGAATACAATCTAAGAGGAATAAAACACTCTATCACAAAGAATGGGGTGGATTTGGTGAGTACCCCTTTTAGGCTCAAAAATCTCACATTTAGGGGTTTAAAATCAATGAGAAACACAAATCTAAGGAACCACATGCTAATTATCAACTATCAAAAGATCATCTCAAGAATTTTTATTTTTAGCCTTATCACAAGAATAAAAAAAATTGGGTTCAAAAATTCACTGTCTCAATTTATTTGGCACCAAGTTCTCACAATTGGATGCATAATCTAAGCAAAGGGGCAATCTAATCATGTGATCATGCAAAACTATGCCTATATGAATGCAACATGAAAAATGCAAAAATATTGCAAAAATACCCCTACCCCAAGCTTAAAAACTTACATTGTACCCAATGTAAATAATTAAGTCAGAGAGAGGAGAAAAATGGAACAACTCACCGAGGTGGTAGCGGGTGCTGGCTCACATGCCTAGTCAAACAGATGCTGGAAAATGTGTCACGGCCGTGATGCTCATCACAGCTAGGCCGTGATCAATTCTGGTCTTCAGCGTCCTTCTCATCACGCCTGTGATGGATGTCACGGCTGGGCCGTGATCCTTTCTGGTCTTCTCTGGTTAGTTCATCACGGCCGTGAGATGACTTCTGACTTTATTTTTTCTTTGGCTTTTTGCTCTTCCTTCCTTCTTAACCTGAAAACACTTGGCAAAACCATCAATCAGTGATCTTTCTTCTCTTAATCTTGTCAAATTATTCAAAAACAAAATTCAAAAACAAATGGAAAAGGGAAAGAAAACTCGGGTTTCCTCCCAATAAGCGCTTATTTACGGTCTTAAGCTTGATCATACTTCTTTCAATCAACCGGGGTCGGCTTGGCCTAGAAGTGCAGGAACAGTTCTCTTCCATGGAAGTCCTTCAAAGAGCCGATTTTGTTCGTATGGTCAATTGCGCTTTCACTTTGCTCTCTTCACTCTGAGTTTCATGGCCTTACTTCTTCCCGGCGGAAGTTTTGTTTCCACATGATGAGCAACTCCAACTTCATCACCATTTGGTGCATCATTTGTCTTGAAAAGCTTAGGAGTCGTTTCCATGTTGTGCTCTTCCTTCACCTCTGGAGACATTATATCGATCCTGCACACATGACTCTCAAAAGAAGGGTTGTTATATGAGTTAGTCAAATCAAAATCTACCTTACCTTCCTCTACATTCAGAGAGAGTTTGCCATTCTTTACGCCTATTATCGCTCCAGCTGTGGCCAGGAACGACCTTCCAAGAATGAGAGGGAATTTAGAATTCCCATTCATATCCAACACCATGAAGTCGGTAGGGATGAAAAATTTCCCTACCTTTACGAGGACATTCTCTAGTATGCCTAGAGGAGTTTTAGTTGAGTCATCCGCAAATTGTAAAGAGAATTGGGATGGACTCAATTCCTTGGTTCCCAACCTCTCCAAGATAGTGAGCGGCATCAAGCTCGCACTAGCCCCTAAGTCACATAAGGCTTGGTCTATGTTCACTTCTCCAATTAAGCAAGCAATAGAGAAACTACCTGGATCTTTTAGTTTAGGAGGCATATTAGTTTTTATCATGACCTTGTGCTCTTCAATTAAGCTCTCAGTTTCTATTTCTACTTGCTTTCTCTTGACCAACCTTTGTGGGAAAGGTACTGGGGGTTGGTAAGGTGGTGGAGGGACATACTTTGGCTCTATCTCTTCCTCTTTGCTCATGTCCTCCTCACATTCCACATCCTTTTCAACCACCCCAAGCTTATCATCCTTCAAGTATATAGCATTACAATGTTCATTGGGATTAACTTCGAGTTGTCCCGAAAACGTACCCTTAGGTCTAGAGTATGTACTAGCTTGTCGGGCAATCTGAGTTTCTAACATCTTATTATGGATGGCTAAGTTATCTACCTTAGATGCTAACTCTTTTATTGCCTCGTTGACTACCCTACCTTGTTGCCTAAACTCTTCATTTTGTTTTGTTTGAGTTTCAATAAAGTTTTCCAAGAGAGACTCAAGTTTAGACTTTTGTACCCGAGGATACCCCGATGCGGGTTTCTTATTACCTTGGCCTTCTTGGTATTCGTGGTTCAGCGTGTTGCTGTAGTTCCCGTAGGAGAAGTAAGGGCTGTTCTTCCTTCCTTGGTTGTAAGAATTTGGGGGAACATAGTTTGGCAACTTCGGGTTCGTGTCATAGAGGTTGTGACAAGAGTTCACTTGTTCACCCGAAGCACCGGATCCATGGGCAATACCTCGTGGGCACTCCATTATGTCATATCCCTGCATTCCACAAATCTCACAAACAATGTTAGTGGCACCTATTGAACTCACATTATCCCTTTCAAGCTGATCAAAGCGTTTATTCAGGGAGTCAATTTTAGACATAATAAGATCGATGCTATTCATTTCAAACTTACCCCCCCGAAATCTTTTTCGGGTTATTACCTCTTTCCGAGCCCCATTAGTGGTAGTTGGTGGCTACGTTTTCAATGATATTGAATGCTTCGGTCAGAGGTCTATTAATAAAGGCTCCGCCAGCTGCTGAGTCAAGTGACACCTTCGAAGAGTAGTCCAATCCGTTGTAGAAGGTGTGCACTAATAACCACCTCTCGAGTCCATGATGTGGGCAAGACTCCAGCAATCCCTTGTAGCGATCCCAAGATTCAGATAAGCATTCTCCGTCCTTTTGAAAGAAGCCGGTGATCTGGGTTCGTAGGTAAGCCGTCTTGGATGGAGGGAAGAATTTCTCCAAGAATGCCTCCTCCAGTTGGTTCCAAGTCGACAAGGTATTAGCGGGCACTTGCTTCAATCAAGCCTTAGCCTTTCCAGTCAGAGAGGAGGGGAATAACCTCAAGCGAATGGCATCAACCGGGGCACCATGAATCCTTATTGCATTGGTGAACTCCAAGAACGTATCCACATGATTGGTCGGGTCCTCCGAGGGCAATCCTCCGAATTGATGTTGCCTAATCATGCTAATTAGCATAGGCGGTATAGTGTAGTTCTACGCCTCGATCTCTAGCCTAGCAATCCCAGTTCGCAAACCCCTGGCATTTGGGGTAGCGTTGTTCTTCAATGGTTTCATATCCGGTAGATTCGCCATGAGTGGAATGGGAATCAACCTCTCTCTCTCTCTCTTTGTAGCCTCCTATGTCTATGAAAGGTCCTTTCGACTTCGGGGTCAACCTCACTAAGGCTTCCAAGACTTAGTGATCTTTGCATAAAAGAGAAAAACACAGAGAGATAGATACAAAAACAAAAAGAGATTGATGAAATTTTTTTTTAACAAAAAAACAATTAATAAGAAAAAGAAAAGGTCCAGAAAAATCAATTTAAAAATAAAATTGAGATTCGAGGAAGCACAATCCCCGGCAACGGCGCCAAAAACTTGGTGTGCTAGATTCCGACAAGTGTACCGGATTCGTCGCCAAGTAATAAAAAGATATCGATCCCACAGAGACCGTGATCTCAAATCACAACTAATTATCAAATCGATTAAACTGGACTATGTAAAGAAAGGATTTTGAAAGGTTTTGATTTTTGAAATAAGAGATAACTTAGAAAATCAGATAAGGAATGCAATTAAGTAAAACAGAAAGTAAATCAATTTTGGGTTTTTCAAATCTAAAGGGATTCCTAGGAATTGGGTTACCAACAAGATTGTTTATGTTACTAAATTGAATACCCCTTGTTAATTATCAAAATTGCTTTGAAGGCGAATTTATCCTCAAATAGTTAATGCTCCCTCTCGGGTTACAAAAACCGTGCCCAATTAAACCAACCCCTACTCTCGTGGTAGTCGAATTTAGATTGGACCCTTTACGTTTTGTGACAATTCGTTAATCCTCGAAGGACCGCTTCTAACTCTCGTGATTTAAGTCCTAAGTCTGATTCTATAGATCCGATACCTAAGTTCACCGCTAGGTTCCTCCTTAGAATATCTACGACACGCAAATAAGTGGCCAGCGAATTTACGAGTGATTAAAACAATAGAAATCAGATCTAAAGCAAAATCGAAATTAACAAAGGTAAAATATCAATTCACAACATGAAAACAGATTTTGGGCATAGCCCCATTCCCTATAAATAAAGCTACTACTCAAGCATTGCCATGGTGATGACAAGCTTGGTTAACAACAACATAAAATTAAGCCTAAGAGAAGAGAAGAAGAAGAAGAAGAAGAAGAGAGAGATCCTAAAAATTTTCCTAAGTGGTAGCAGCCCCTAAAAGTCTCCTTTAGTCTCTGCCTGATTGCCATATTTATAGATTAGGGAAGTTTGAATCCCAATCAAACACAAATTCAGATCAAATCAGTTTCTTCAGATCCAAATATTACGCGTCACGGCCGTGATGGCCATTACGGCCAGTCCGTGACGGATTCTGCCTTGGAGGCTGCTCTGCTAAATGGTCTGTCACGGTCGTGACCACCATCACGACTAGGCCGTGATCAATTCTTCCTGTGAGGGTCTGGTTCAGCTGACATGTCACGGCCGTGATGGGCATCACGGGCTGGCCGTGACCAGTTCTGACTTTTCCATTCTTTTCTTTCAAGCTCTACTCGATCACGGCCGTGATGGCTGTCACGACTAGGCCGTGATGGGCTCTGTTTGGCTCATTTTCTTCACTTTTCAAGCCCCATCTTCATGCAAGCTCTATCATGGCTAATCTTGAGCATTTTAATCCTTAATTCCTGCAAAACAACACCACAAAACCGCCTTACCCGTTCCAAGGTAAAAACTAACCAAAATCAAATTAAAAATGCCTAACCTATATGAAAATGCATGTAATATGATAAACAAATATGAGGTGTAATCGTACTCATCAACAACAGCTACCAGCAGCTATATATTCTGCCTCTGCAGTGGATAAAGCCACACTAGATTGTTTCTTACTAACCCATGATACAAATGAGTTTCCTAGTAAATGGCAAGTTCCACTAGTACTCTTTCTGTCTAGTTTACAAACCAGCAAAATCAGAGTCTGAATAGCTAATTAACATACATGTAGCTCCCTTGGGATACCATAATCCCATGTCTTTTGTTCCTAACAAATACTTAATGATCCTTTTAACTGCTGTTAAGTGTGATTCTTTTGGATTTGCTTGATACCTATCACACATGCATACACTAAACATGATATCTGGCCTACTAGCAGTAAGATAAAGTAGTGAGCCTAACATACCTCTGAATTTAGAAACATCAACAGGTTTACCTTGCTCATCCTTGTCCAGATAACAGGAGGTACTCATTGGAGTAGCCATCTCTTTAGCTTTTTCCATGCCAAACTTCTTGATCAACTCATTGCAGTACTTGGTTTGTCTAACAAAGATTCCATTTTCAGTTTGCTTTATTTATAGTCCAAGGAAAAAGTTTAGCTCACCCATCATTGACATTTCAAACTCACTCTGCATAAGACTTGCAAACTCATTGCACAACTGTTCATTAGTAGCACCAAAAATTATATCATCCACATATATTTGTACAAGTAAAGTGTTGTGTGCCTTTTTCTCAGTGAACAAAGTTGTGTCAACTTTACCTCTTTTAAATCCTTTTTCAATGAGAAAATTACTTAACCTTTTATACCAAGCTCTAGGAGCTTGCTTTAAGCCATATAGTGCTTTAGACAGTTTATAAACATGGTTAGGCAATTCATTATTCTCAAAACCAGGTGGTTGACCAACATACACTTCCTCTTGTATAAATCCATTTAAGAAAGCACTCTTAACATCCATTTGATACAATTTAAATCCCATTATGCAAGCATAAGCAAGTAGCGTTCTTATTGCTTCTAATCTTGCTACTGGTGCATATGTTTCATCATAATCTATGCCTTCTTCTTGGTTATACCCTTTGGCTACCAATCTAGCCTTGTTTCTTACAATTATACCATTTTTATCTAGTTTATTCCTAAAAACCCATTTTGTACCTATTGCTTGACAGTTCTTGGGGTTTAGGCACTAGTTTCCAAACTTGGTTTCTTTCAAACTGGTTTAACTCATCTTGCATAGCCATCATCCAATGTTCATCAATTATAGCATCATCTATGTTCTTAGGTTCTACTTGAGACACAAATGCCATATGATTACAAACATTTCTAAGAGATTGTCTAGTAGTAACCCCCTTTGTAATTTCACCAATGATGCTATCAATTGGATGATTTCTGACAGTCCTCTATTCCTTTGGTAGGTCAGGCTGTTGTTCTGTTTGCTCCTGCTGCAGTGATTTGTTCTTTAAGCTTTCATCTTCTTCATTGTCCTGTTTCTCTTCTAGGAGAGTTTTCTCAATTGAATCTGCAAGATCATCAATAACACAATCCTTTCCCAACCTTTTGGGGTTAGACTCATCAAATGTCACAAACACAGATTCCTCAATAGTTTGTGTTCTATTATTATATATTCTAAATGCTTTACTAGAAAGGGAGCAACCTAGGAAAATTCCTTCATCAGCCTTTCCATCAAATTTTCCAAGATTATTCTTTCCATTGTTAAGAACAAAGCATCTGCTCCCAAAAACATGAAAATGTGCTATATTTGGTTTTCTTCCTTTGTAAAGCTCATAAGGAATTTTCTTTAAGATTGGTCTTATCAAGACTCTATTTAGCACATAGTAGGCTGTATTGACAGCATCTGCCCAAAACTGTTTTGGCAAGCTAGAGTCGTTCAACATAGTTCTTGCTATCTCCACTAATGATCTATTCTTTCTTTCCGCTACTCCATTTTGTTGTGGAGTTCTAGGAGTAGAAAAATTATGTTGAATGCCATACTCATCACAAAAGTTTTCTAACACTTCATTTTGAAATTCTCCCCCATGATCACTTCTTATAAAAACAATTTTTACGTCCTTTTCATTTTGCACCATTTTTGCCATTTTCTTAAATGCAGCAAATGAATCACTCTTATGAGATAGAAAATATGTCAATGTATATCTAGAGTAATCATCTACTATTACCAATGCATACGAGTTACCACCAAAGCTTTTGGTTCTATATGGACCAAATAAATCCATGTGTAAAAGTTGCGAGGGTCTAGTTGTTGAAACAATGTTCTTTGGTTTAAAAAACACCTTAACTTGCTTTCCTTTTTGACATGCATCACATAGTCCATCTTTCCAAATTTTAGTTTAGGCAAGCCAATTACAAGATCTTTACGAATCAGTTTATTCAAGTGGTTCATGTGAATGTGTGCAATTCTTCTATGCCAAAGCCATTTCACGTTCTTGGCTTTCCAACACACCTACAAAACATAATAGTGTTTTTGCTTTAGGTACCCAAATCTGTTTGGGTCCTTTTGAGTCAGTTGAAGCATTAGTTCCTTTAGGAACCCATATATATTTAGACTCATTATAAGCAGATTTTCTGTAATGACATGTAGAAGCTGTGTGACCTTTTCTAGCACAGAAATAGCATTTAACAAATGGTGTGTTTGATGTCATAGGTGCAGCAGCAAATTTCTTGAAAGATTTCTCATGTATCTTAGGTTTATAGCCTATTCCAGCCTTATCATAAACACATTTTTGCTGTCCTAACGATGCATCCAAATTATCTTTACCATTTCTGAACTTGGCTAAGTCATTTTTCAGTTTTTCAACTTCTTTAGTCAATGTACAACTAGATGCATTCCAGATTTCTTTATCACTAGTAACTCTAGATAGATCACCATTCAAATGATTTATATGTTTCTCCAACTTAGGACATTTATCACATATAGGTGCATCTAAGACAGTGGCTAGTTTTTCTTTTAAAGCACAATTTTCTGTTTTTATTTGATCTACCTCTTTGTTTAAAACAAAAGTTTTCTCCTCTAAGCATGTGATGGTTTTCTTAGACTTAGTTAGCAATCTAAAAAGTCTAATGGATTCTCTATGAAGTTCTTCAAAAGCATTTTGCAATTCATCATTAGAAGGTTGATAATTAGAACTTACTTCACTTTCTGAATCACTGTTTTTGTTGGCCATCAAGCACAAGTTTGCCTCCTCAGATTCAGATTCTTCAGTGGAATCTAGATCATTATCATCCCAAGCAATGTACGCCTTTCTTGGCTTTCTCCACTTCTTGTCCTTTGAGTCAAACTTTTCTGTTTTGTCATTCTTTTGCAGTTTTGGACAGTCAAGCTTCATGTGGCCAATCTTTCCACATTCATAGCATGTGATGTTGTTGGAAGAGTTGTCACCTTTGCTGAAATTTATCCTTTGAAAGGTGGATGGCTTTCTTTTGAAGTTTCCTTTCTTCTTTAGTAAGTTCTTGAATTTTCTAACTAGCATTCCCATCTCTTCTTCAGATTCAGTCTCTTGTTCTGAATCATCATCATCACTGTCTTCTACTTCTTTGACTTGTGATTTCAGAGTCAATCCCTTCTTTCTTTTATCAGTTTCTTCACTCTCATTTAGTCTGTTCAACTCCAATTCATGTTCTTGCAATTTTCCAAACAGTGTGGCAATGGTCATTGATGAGAGATCTCTGGATTCTAAGATTGCAGTGACTTTAGGTTGCCATTCCCTGCTCAAGCATCTCATGACTTTGTTAATTTGATCCTCATTTGAGATTGTCTTTCCAAGACCAGCCAATTGATTTACGATGTGTGTGAATCTCTTTTGCATTTCAGTCATAGGTTCTCCTCAATTCATTCTGAACAACTCATACTCATGTGTGGGGTGTCCATTCTTGCACTTTTGATATCTGAGGTTCCTTCATGTGTTACTTGCAATGTATCCCGCATCTCCTTTGCTTATTTGCAATTTGAAACCCTGAAAAACTCATCACGGCTTAAAGCAGATGTTATAATATTCTTAGCACGTGCATTATATTGAATTCTTTTCTTATCATCCTCATTCCATTCAGTTTTAGGCTTATTTCTTGGAGCACCATTAGCATCTACAGTAGAGGGGACAAATGGTCCATTTTCTACTGCATCCCATATGTAAATACCTGCTGCCTCAAGAAAGATTACCATTCTTTTCTTCCAGTAGATATACTCAGATCCATTGAAGGCAGGCGAGAGTGCAAGGGAAGCCCCTTCATTTAAATAGTCATTGTAGGCCATGCTCTTATAGCTGTTAAGACAAACTTAAGAGTTTAGCTTTTATGCCAATTGTTGTTTTGGCTTCAATGACTCAAGAGGGGGGGGGGGGGGGGTGAATTGAGTTTTCAAAGAAAATATTTCCCTCTTAAAACTTTTTCACAAAGCTTTATAAATCAGAGTTGCGGATTTGTGTTCTCAGGATCTTTTATAAAATCGATGAAAGGTTTTTACAAAATCTTGAATAGAAGGTGATGAGGATAAGAAAGATTAATAACGAATAGATTTGGGTTCAATAACTCAGTAATAACAAAATACAGTTTATATAGATCAAGAACAGAAATTATATTTGAACTTTAAACATCAAAATCACAGGTTCTTGATCGTAAACAGAAATTAAAGAGTCTGAGTTTAGAGATACAACACAACCAGATTTATCCTGGTTCAGTCACCACCACTGTGACCTAAGTCCAATCCCCACTCCACCTGTGGGATTTCACACACTAAGACACAAGCTTTGCCATATAGCTTGAAAAACCTTTACACCACAGAGCACTCCTTCACCTCGAGATACCACACTCTTGTGAAGAGACTCAATGTTCTTCCTTAGGGATACCTCACCCTAATCACTCAGAGAGACTCCCTCTCTCTTTACAATCGAAAAGTAAAAACAAAAGTTGATTCCTAACTCTCAATAGTCAGATAAAACAAATTGAAGCACTTATGAGTATTGAAACACTCTTTTCACAGTAAGCTCAATGAAGATGATGAATGATATGTGTATCGTTATAATTCTTTTGTTATTCGCTATGATTCTTCTTAAAATGTTCCTTTGATCCCTCTTTATATAGAAAACAAGTTATAGTCGTTGGGATCAATTAAAACAGATTTGGATCTGATTTAACAGAATATGTTTTCTTGATTCTCGTTCTTGAGATAAGATTTTGATAGTTCTTATAGAATTCACGTCCATAAAATAACGAGTCCATTTGGAAAAATAGCCGCATCCATCTTTAAAAAATAGCCGCATCCATTTGCCACGTCAGCAGACAGGAGTACTAACACAAAGTAATTGGACGTGCTTCAACTAGTAGACGAGCACTTATATTACTTTAATAGACGAGCGTTTGTATCACTTTAGTGGACGAGCACTTATGTCACTTTAGTAGACGTGCGCTTGTGTCATTTTAGTAGACGTGTGCTTCTGTCACTTTAGTAGACGCGAGCTTCTGTCATTTTAGTAGACGTGAGCTTCTGCCACTTTCTTGGACGCCAGGTTTTACCGCTGTTGGAGGAGCGCTTCTATTATTCCCAGTGTTGGACGAGCGCTTATATTATTCCAGTGTTGGATGAGCGCTTCTATTATTATTTCCAAAATTCATTTTCATTAACGAAAACTTATTCCTTTTAATGCAGGTTATGAAAAATGATTTTCTTCATGCATCTTTCTTAATTGAGCTATTTGTGAATAAGAGATTTCATCTCTTACAAATAATCTAAGACTTAACACTAATTTCTTCGTTTAAGCTCTTGTATTGATATTTCCTTGATCTTCGTCCTTGCTCTTTGATTCCTCCAAGTTCTTCCTTGAATATTCTCCTTTGATTGCTCACTGAACTTGTTGAATATTGCTTGATACATGTCTTTACAATTTGACACTAAACACTTGCATACACATTAAGTTGTATTTGTCATACATCAAAATCTCTCAGTCATTGAGTCTAACAGATGATTGTCTCACCTATGGAGGAACTAAACCAACTCCTGCATTTTACCAGATCTAACAACCTTATCACATCCGTTACTTTGTTGTTGAAGACAACCTCATTCCTTTCTAGCCAAAGTGATCACACTACAACATGCCAAATAAGAGTACCCCCTGAATTTTTTCTGTTTTCCTCTGAACAACCTACAGTGCTATAGAAAATGTTGAGACGGAGAATAAGGTTGAGCCACGGAGAAACCTAGTAATGCATAAATTTCCTCCCACAGAGAATGAGCCACAAAGCAAGAGAAAAATAAGTGTTGTTTGGATTCCTTAAATATAGAACACAAATATGCTCTTCAATAGTAAGAGATATCCTTCTTCTAACTAGATTATGCTTCGTCACAATTCTGTCCCAGAACAATTGCCATGCAAAAACCAGTACTTTTGATGGAATTTTTAACTTCCAGAGTTGCTTAAAGACACCTCTCTGGAGCCCCTCTAAGCTTTGTATTGAAGCACCGTTTTTTTGTAATGAACAATAAGTTGACTTTGTAGAGTAAGAACCCGAGGGGTGCAAACTCCAAACCCAGCCATCCAATTTATCCTTTACTAGACACACAAATTCTAGAAAAACGAAGAGTTCATTGAGTAAGACATGTTCCCGAACAAACAAATTTCTCCTCCAAGTGAGCTTCCATGTAACAGCCTGATTTTAATTATATTGTTCAACCGATTAAAATATAATTAATTATATTTTAAACTGAGAGTTAGAAAGTGATTTTGAATAAAATAAAATCACATTCATAGTCTACTTTATGGTAGAAGGTTATGGTAAAATTTTGGGTTGAAAATTCCGACGGAACCCGATCTGCGTTTTCACTAACAGTAAAAGTTTACTGAGCAGAAAACCTAATTTTGACCCGTGAATGGAATGGTTAGTGTTTTTGTCGTGTTTCCAACGACTTTAGTAATTTTGGAAATTTTACGTTCGTAATTAAAATATAATATTTTATCCGGGTAAAAACTTCGAGAATTATGATCGGAAACTTTAATCGGGTCAACAACGGAGCAGAATGGAGAGCTGAGGTGACTGAATTGACTTGATGGGGTGAGGTGACTTGATGGCTAAAGCAAGTGTCACATCCATGAAAAGTCATGATGATGACTTAAGAATTTAATATTTTAATCCTAAAACCTATTAATCTCTCTCCTAACCAACCAAACATGTACTAAGGCAAACTTGGCATCCAGGTTCCTCTCCTCTCCTTCTCCCACACGCCTCTCTCTCTTCCATCTCTATATATATACTCACTTTTCTTCACTCACATTTTCTACTCTCACAAACTAAGAAACACTTACATGTTACATTGATTTTCTTAAGGAGTTGATCATTCTTGCTCACTTTCTTCAAGATTCAAGGGTAATACTTCTTTCTCTTACTCATCCAAGTTCTCTTCTTCACTTATTTGTTGAGTTTGTGCCATGTTCATCCATTTGACATTCTTAGATCTACAAGATTCTAAAATCTCTAGAAAATTGTAGAAAAATCATAAAAATGTGAAACCAATTTCTATGATCTAGATATGATCTCTACTTTCATTATCCAAGAGAATGTAATCAAAAACATTTTCCTTCCTACTTTTCGTGTTAAGGCCGAAACTAGGTGGATTTGGGTAAATGAAGTTTTGTTCAATTTTTAAATTATGACACATGATTTTAACTCCTTAAAACCTATAGTTGTTATATCTAGAAGCTTGAAATCAAAATAAACTCCTAACCCCATTTTCCTTGGTTGACCGAAACTTGTATGAAAAATGGTTTGTTAATTTTGTTTTTTTCTTTTTGAAATCTCATGCTTGATTTGAGCTCTCTAGTACTTGTATTATCTAAATCCAAGAACTTGAATCCTACTAAATTCTCCAGCCTATTTTATGGTTCAAGACCGAAACCCTACCCTAAGTGGTTGAATGATTTTTATTTCATATTTTCAACTTATAGCAATTTATCCTAACTAGCTAAGATATAAGTAATTATTATCCAAAAGATTAGAATGAGAAAATGACCCTAGCCTATTTTTGAATTGATGGTCGAAACCTAGCATTAATGTGTCAAAAAGGTTTTGTTGATTTATTTGTGGTTTTGTTCTTGGTTGAAGGAGGAATTGGTAACATGTGGCGTGATAACAAGGAACATCGATTTCAGAATCCCGGTGATAACCCAGGTGGGGGAAAGAACCAACCTATCGTCGGAATGGATAAGTATTAGATTATATAATAATTGTGTAGGGCGACCTAAACCCTACTAGTAGTTGAGTAATCGACAAGACCAAAATCACATTGGAAACCTTTTCTGAAAAACCAATGGCGATTCGGGGATTGTAGGTTTATCGACATTAGGTTGATTTCATATTGTGGATGGTTGATTTTATTTTATCACCTTTATTGAATTGATTTTGTGCTATATGGGTGATATTGGAATATTTTGATTGATATTGTCTCATTCATGATCTGCCTAGTTTTTATTATTATGCTTAGTGGATTTTAAGCAAAGATATATATGTTGTCTAAGAGATGATTGTTTTGGGTGTGAGGATAATGATGATTTATAAGTGCCTAACCTAGATGATGTATGTTAAAGAGGTGTTATGGCATAGAATATATGTGTCAAGTTCAAATGGAAGGTTAAGGCATTAGGATGTTGTTAAAACGGGTTGGTAAGATTCAAGTATAGGTGTTGTTATCCACAACCGTGTATTGGTAATATAATACATAAGGACAAAAGTGTATTGGTAATATAATACACAAAGACAAAAGTGTATTGGTAATATAGTACACAAGAACACCTGTGTATTGATAATATAATACACCGTGTATTGGTAATATAATACACGTAAAACACATCTGTGTATTGGTAATATAATACACCGTGTATTGGTAATATAATACACGTAAAACACGTCTGTGTATTGATAATATAATATACTGTGTATTGGTAATGTAATACAGGTAAAACACATCTGTGTATTGGTAATAAAATACACCGTGTATTGGTAATATAATACATGTAAAATCAAGAGTTCTCGCGAGACCACTTCCACCTTAGAAATAGGTGCGCAACTATGGTGTCTTTGAGTAGCATGAGATTGAGGGTAGAGGATGATATATTAAATTGAGGATGATTTGTTACTTAGGTGTGTTGATTGTCTGTGACAATTACTGTATAATTTACAATGACTCTTTCCCGCTTTTGATGATAGAACTGTTTCTTATCCCATGTATATTTCTGTATGTTGTATTTTATCTCCTTGTGGAATCGTATGAGAAGACCCTGTGGATGAGCGTAACCAGGAGGAGTTGGATGAAACTCCCTACGAACCGAAGGACGGAAGACGAGCTATGACCCATGGTGATTAGGGTCTAGTTAGTTATGGCCAGTGCGTCTCGTGAGGCGTTTTTATATGTTTCCGCTTTGTTTAACTTTTGTTTAAGTATATGCTTGTGAGGGATCTTACTGAAAGGATACCCTCAATAGTGTTTTGTAATATATATATTTTTTTGACATATGTGTGTACGCTTAACATAACTATAGTGTGATGTTTTAATTAATTGAAGTTGTGAGCTTTTGAAACTGAAGCTTTAATTTCTACGTATTTTCATATTAAGCGCACGAGTAAGAAATTAATTAATGAGGTTTTAGTCTAATAAAACACCGAGGCACAACTGGGTGTCTCATTTGGTATCAGAGCAGTTTGGTTCTAAAACGGACTGTGGGGTTATGTCCGATCAGAATCAAGGACTTTGAGGTTTAGGATGTTGTTACTGGCCGTGTCTAGTTGAATCACATCATATTTTGACTATGCTTAGAAGTTGGGCAGCGTGTCCGAATCTGATGTGAGAAGTTAATATTAGTATACATATGGTATTTATATACTTGTCTATGTAGTATTATATGTCATACTAATGAGAGCGGATGATTTCTTTTAACAGAATCATGGCTCGCGGAAGAGGACGTCCAACTAACAGTGGTGACGGAACTCCAGAAAGGATTATTGGAGCTGTCAATGGTAATGCTGACAATACTGAGAATGGAGGAGGATCATCTTCGACTCCAAATACAATGGAAACCATAGCTGCTGCTACAAACCCAGCAGAATACTGAGATGCTACAGATGAACAAAGAGCAGCTAGAAATTAAGAATCAGAAAAGGGCGGTAGCAGCTGAAGATGTCGGATTGACTAATTTTATGAATGGAAAGCCACCTCAATTCCGAGGAGAGTATGACCCATAGAAAGGGGAATGGTGGATACAAGAGATCGAAAAGATATTTGCTATAATGCGCTACAACGAGGAGAAGAAAGTGACTTCTGCTGCCTTCATGTTAACCGAAGGAGCGGAATTCTGCTGGAAGGTAAAGAAAAGATTGTTCAAAGCTGAGGGTATGAACATTAACTGGAAGTTATTCACTGATTGCTTTTTTGAAAAATATTTTCCGCGTCTAGTTCGATGCGAGAAGGAAAAAGAATTCACAAACCTCAAACAAGGCAACATGTATGTTGGTGATTATGCATCACGTTTTGAGGCGTTGATTAAATTTTCAGAATTCTATCAGAGATTTCCAAGTGAGGACTGACAATGTAGAAGATTTGAGGAAGGACTCAGAGATGAGCTGCAGAGGGCTGTAGTGTCTTTGGACATACAGTATTTCCCAGAACTAGTTGAGAGATGCAGTGCCATTGAAAGTATAGACCTAAGGATGTCCAATGAGCATAAACAACTGAGGAGTGGAGGTCCTAACCGATCAAGTTTTCAGAGGCGCAGATGAAGTGGTTCTCAGTGGAGACAGAGACCATATGCTAGACCCGGGCAAACGCCGGCACCAGCATCAGTGGCTAGAGCGGGTCAGCAACCGCAAGGCATAGTTTGCTTCAGATGTGGAGGATCGCATTATGCTAGAGACTGTACAAATAGGCCTAGCTATTTCAACTGTGGGAAACCAGGTCATGTGGCATGAGATTGCAGACAAAGGGTTATGCAACAGTCGACAGCTGTCGAAAGAGGAACTGGAGACAATAGAGGTGGAGCTGGAAGAGGAGTCCCAACAGCAAGACCACAAGTGGCTAGACCTCAAGCCACTGGAAGAGTGTTTACCGTGAGGGGAGCTGAATCCTCTCAATCTGCTGATCTTATACAAGGTATGTGTTTGATAGCTGGTAAACTCTCGTATGTGTTGTTTCACTCAGGCGCTACACATTCTTTTATTTCGCACGAGTGTGTGGATCATTTGAACTTAACTGTTTCCAAATTACCTTATACCTTTACAGTATCTATTCCAACCAGTAATCCTTTGACTACTATGTCTGTTTGTTTATAGTGTCCTATCATTGTTGAGAATAATACATTTATTGTAGACCTTATCTGTTTGCCTATGCAACAGATAGATGTTATTCTTGGCATGGATTGGCTTTCGGCTAACCATGTAGTGCTAGATTGTTCTAGCAAGACTTTATCATTTCTTGAACCTTCTAGTATAGCATCTGCCAATGAAGGAGTTTCTATGAGGAGTGACAACTCTCAACAGTTTGTGATGCTTTTCGCAGCGGAGGTTAATGAGACTCCCAACATAGATTCTATGTATATTTTGAGAGAGTTTCCTGAAGTTTTCCCTCCAGACGTTCCAGGTTTGCTACCGGAAAGAGAAGTGGAATTCACTATAGATCTCGTACCAGGGACAGGACCTATATCTATAGCACCCTATCGGATGTCACCGGTGGAGTTGGCGGAGTTGAAGAAACAATTTGATGACATATTAGGAAAGGAATTCGTCAGACCGAGTGTTTCGCCTTGGGGAGCACCGGTTTTGTTTGTTAAAAAGAAAGATGGAAGTGCGAGGTTGTGCACGGATTACAGACAGTTGAATAAGGTAACAATTAAGAACAAATATCATTTGCCTAGGATAGACGATTTGATGGATCAATTGAAAGGAGCAACAATGTTCTCTAAGATTGATTTAAGAGTAAGGAAGGAAGGTATACTCAAGACGGCTTTTAGGACGAGGTACGGGCACTATGAGTATTTAGTTATCTCTTTCGGTGTAACTAATGCGCCAGCCGTGTTCATGGGTTATATGAACATAATTTTCAGACCATTCCTCGATAAGTTTTTTGTTGTGTTCATCGACGACATTCTTATCAATTCTCGTACGCGGGAAGACCACGAGGAATATTTAAGAATGGTGTTGCAAGTCTTGAAGGAGAGACAGCTTTATGCCAAACTTTCCAAGTGTGAGTTTTGGCTTGAGGAAGTTCAGTTCCTAGGTCATGTGATTAATAAACAAGGAATAGCCGTAGATCAAGCTAAGGTTGAGGCAGTTCTTAAGTGGGAACGACCTCAGACAGTAAGTGAAGTACGGAGTTTCCTAGAACTATCTGGATATTATCAGAGGTTCATAGAGGGATTCTCGAAGATTGTGTTGCCTATGATGCAG
This sequence comes from Sophora flavescens, assembly GCA_030762895.1. Classification (NCBI taxonomy): domain Eukaryota; kingdom Viridiplantae; phylum Streptophyta; class Magnoliopsida; order Fabales; family Fabaceae; genus Sophora; species Sophora flavescens. The sequence continues at coordinate 67,248,113 of CM061065.1, forward strand.
TTAACGAGGAAAAATATAGCTTTTGTATGGATGGACAAGTGTGAACAAAGTTTTCAAAAGCTGAAGGACGGGTTGACTACATCACCTGTGTTGATCTTACCAGACCCACTAGGACAGTTTGACGTATACTGTGATGTGTCATACCAATGTTTAGGTTGTGTCCTGATGAAAGTGGGAAGAGTTGTGGCTTATGCTTCCCGATAGTTGAGAATTCATGAGTGAAATTATCCGACTCATGATTTGGAGTTAGCAACAATAGTGTTCACATTAAAGATATGGTGACACTTTTTGTATGGAGCAAAGTTTAATGCCTTCAGTGACCACAAGAGCCTGAAGTATCTATTCGATGAAAAAGAATTGAACATGAGACGAAAAAGGTGGATGGAGTTTATCAAAGATTATGATTTTGAATTATTGTACCATCCTGGGAAGGCAAATGTGGTAGCCGATGCTTTAAGCAGGAAGTCCTTGCACGTGTCTGCGATGATGGTTAAGGAGTTAGAATTGCTTGAACAGTTCAGGGATTTGAACTTAGGAATGGAATTGGTTGAGAATAAGATTTGCTTAAGTATGATCACTATTAGTGGTGATGTTAAGAAAGATCTTAAAGATAAACAAGTTCAGGATCTATACCTCCAGGAAGTAAGTAGAGGAATCGATGAAGCTAAAATTTCTGAGTTTAGTAGAGGAACAGATGATGTGTTAAGGTTTAGGGATAGAATATGTGTTCCAGAGGATGTAGAACTTAGGAACATTATTTTAGAGGAGGTATATAAGAGTAAGTTGAGTTTCCATCCTGGATCCACAAAGATGTATCGGGATTTGAAGAAAATGTTTTGGTGGACAAGGATGAAGAAAGAAGTAGTGGAGTATGTTTTATCTTGTCTGGTGTGTCAGAAAGGTAAGATTGAACATCGGAAGCCAGCAGGATTATTACAATCTTTAGATATCCCAGAGTGGAAATGGGATAGCATAGCTATGGATTTTGTGGTCGGATTACCACGAACTCCTAAAAAGCATGATGCGATTTGGGTCATCATTGATAGGTTGACGAAGTGTGCTCACTTCTTATCTACTGGTGAAAGTTATAATTTGGAAAGGTTGACTCAGATTTACATCAAAGAAATTGTTAGATTGCATGGTGTGCCATCGACCATTGTCTCAGACCGAGATCCTAGATTCACATCTAGATTTTGGAAACAATTACGAAATGCTTTGGGTACAAAGTTGAGGATGAGTTCTGCTTATCATCCCCAAACTAATGGACAGTCAGAAAAGACAATTCAGTCATTGGAAAATCTATTGAGAGCTTGTGTGTTGGAGCACACTGGCAATTGGGATGAGTTCTTACCATTGATTGAATTTACTTATAACAATAGTTTCCATAGTAGTATTAGAATGACACCATATGAGGCTTTGTATTGAAGAAAGTGTAGGACCCCGTTATGTTGGTATGAGACTAGTGAGAACAAAGTTTTGGGTCCAGTTGTGGTGCAACAAACTACGGAGCAAGTCAGGAAGATATGAGAAATGATTAAGGAAGCTCAGGATAGGAAAATGAGCTACAGTGACAAGAGGAGGAGACCATTAGATTTCCAGGAAGGCGATCACGTGTTTTTGAGAGTTACTCGGAAAACTGGAATTGGCAGAGCTATCAAATCCACAAAACTTACTCCTCGATTCATCGGTCCTTTCCAGATTCTTCAACAAATTGGTCCAGTAGCTTACCATATTGTTTTACCACCTAATCTTTCTAACCTTCATGATGTCTTTCATGTCTCTCAGTTAAGAAAGTACTATCCTGATCCTTCTCATGTTATTGAATCTGAGTCTATACAACTGTGAGAGAATCTAGAGTATGAGGTTTTACCTGTAAGGATAGCAGATAGACGGATTAAGGAGATTCGCGGTAGACAAATTCCTTTGGTTAAGGTCGTATGGGATGAAACTACTGGAGATGTTACTTAGGAACGTGAGGAGGATATGTAACAACAATATCCACATCTTTTCTAAGGTACGTAAGTTCCGAGGATGGAATTTTCTTTTACGAGGGGTAGTAATGTAACAGCCTGATTTTAATTATGTTGTTCAACCGGTTAAAATATAATTAATTATATTTTAATCTGAGAGTTAGAAAGTGATTTTGAATAAATAAAATCATATTCATAGTCTATTTTATGGTAGAAGGTTACGGTAAAATTTTGGGTTGAAAATTCAGACGAAACCCGGTCTTAGTTTTCACTGACAGTAAAAGTCACTGAGCAGAAAACCTAATTTTGACCCGTGAATGGAATGGTTAGTTTTTTTGTTGTGTTTCCAATGACTTCAGTAATTTTGGAAATTTTACATTTGAAATTAAAACATAATATTTTATCCGGGCAAAAACTTCGAGAATTACGATCGGAAACTTTAATCCGGTAAATAACGGAGCATAATGGAGAGCTGAGGTGACCGAATTGACTTGATGGGGTGAGGTGACTTGATGGCTAAAGCAAGTGTCACATCCATGAAAAGTCATGATGATGACTTAGGAATTTAATGTATTTTAATCCTAAAACCTATTAATCTCTCTCCTAACCAACCAAACATGTCCTAAGACAAACTTGGCATCCAAGTTTTTCTCATCTCCTTCTCCCACACACCTCTCTCTCTCCCATCTCTATATATATCCTCACTTTTCTTCACTCACATTTTCTACTCCACAAACTAAGACACACTTACATGTTCCATTGATTTTCTTAAGGAGTTGATCATTCTGGTTCATTTTCTTCAAGCTTCAAGGGTAATACTTCTTCCTCTTACTCATCCAAGTTCTCTTCTTCACTTATTTGTTGAGTTTGTTCCATGTTCATCCATTTGACATTCTTAGATCTACAAGCTTCTAAAATCTCTAGAAAATTTTAGAAAAATCATAAAAATGTGAAACCAATTTCTATGATCTAGTTATGATCTCTACTTTCATTATCCAAGAGCATGCAATCAAAAACATTTTCCTTCCTACTTTTCTTGTTAGGGCCGAAACTAGGTGGATTTGGGTAAATGAAGTTTTGTTCAATGTTTAAATTATGACACTTGATTTTAACTCCTTAAAACCTATAGTTGTTATATCTAGAAGCTTGAAATCAAAATAAACTCCTAACCCTATTTTCCTTGGTTGGCCGAAACTTGTATGAAATAGGGTTTGTTAATTTTATTTTTTTATTTTTGAAATCTGACGCTTGATTTAAGCTCTCTAGTACTTGTATTATCTAAATCCAAGAGCTTGAATCCAACTAAAACTGCTTTGTTAAACCATTCTAAATTCTAAATTCTTTACCCCCAAGACTCCTTCCTTATTTGGTAAACAAACGGTTTCCCACTTAACCCATGCTATCTTTCTTTTCTCACCACACCCATAAAAAATTCCTTTGTATGCGGATAAGTTGTTGAATTACCTTTCTTGGTGCCTTAAAGAACGAAAGAAAGTAGACGTGAAGGTTGTTGAGGACTGAATTGATTAAAGTAATCCTTCTCCCTAGAGATAAGTGTTTCCTTTTCTAAGAGGACAACCTCTTGTGAGAGCATCTAACACAGGCTGCCGTGTTCCAAGCTTCCTTGGGTTGGCACCAATTGGAAGACCTAGGTACTTATAAGGTAAACTGCCACTTCTTCAGTTTAGAAAGATTGCATCCTCATATTGAACGATTGGTCCAAGTTGATTCCTATCACCCTACTTTTGTGGAAATTAACCTTCAGCTCGGATAGCAACTCAAAACACCTAAGTATTGATTTCAGAGGCCACAAATTATCCCACGAAGCCTCTTCTTACAATAAGGTATCATTAGCATATTGTAGGATTGATATGTCCTCCTCCTCTTTCCCAACTTTAAACCCCTTGAAAACTCCCATTGAAACAATATTTCTTATCATTACTGTGAGTCCCTCCGCACCACGAGGATTAGAAAAGGTGCTAGGGGATCACCTTGTTTCAAATCCTTTTGAATACTCACCTCTTCCGTAGGACTACTATTTACTAAGACCGAAAGATCCCCCTTGAAAACACATTCTTTGATCCAAGCATTCAATTTATCATTCATACCAGACCTCCCCATCAAGTAATGAAGGAAATTCTAAATCCCCGAGTCGTATGCCTTTTCAAAATGCACTTTGATGATGAAGCACTCCTTCCCCAATTTTTTGCAAAATGCACCACCTTTGGTAGTTTTGCATTATCAAAAAATTCCTCAATCATCCCCCACACATCCACCTTTATAGTATCCCAGAATTTCTTCATGAAGTTGAAATTGAAGTCGCCTGGACCCGAGGCTTTATTCCCATCACAACTTTGCAATGCCTCCTCAACTTCTTCCATACTAAAAAGGGCCAAAAGCTGACTAACCTGAGCAAGACAACTGTTGAAAATTTACTCCATCAAGCATCGGTCTTTCCCAACCATCATCCGAAAAAATCTTTGTGAAATAAGTTATAACTTCTTTCTTAACTGTATCTGGGTCACTACAAGAATAATGGTGGTTTGAGACAGATGATTTGCGATGGCCTTGATGCCATCAGTAAAATGGAGGTTTACGACGGCCTCAGCCGCCAGTAACGAAGTCGCTTGAATTTTTTTTTTTTACGACGTATTTTAGTGACCCTGCCAGAAAAAGTCATCGCTAATATTTGCGAGCATTTTTGCAAAAAACTAGCCCCAGAATTTAGCCAATTTACGATGACCAAGGTCGTCAGTATGGGTGGGAACAGTTTGCGACGGACGAGGTTGTTGATATGGGAGGGAACAATTTTCAACGTTTTAAGGTTGGCTTTATGGATCAAGTGGCTTGAAAAAAAATTCCCAAATCATTTTTATGCAACACATGCAATTCATGAACCTTAGATAAAAGAATCAAGCAAATCTCATCACATCAACTCAATGATGCACACTCAAAGAATTAACAATCAAGCCCAATATCTCACTAAGGTCATAATTATAATTCCAAAATTTCATTCTAAACCTCATTGTCATTAATTTAATGAAAAATAAACAAAAATATGCAAAGAGGTTTTGAAAAATGCTATAAACAAATTTGAAAAATGAAGACTATACTACAAGAAGAACTTCCAAAGAAAGGAACATATCCCGACAAAATGCACAAAATAACGAGAGTGCTAAAAGTGACATATCAAAACAACATCCTAAACCTTTAAGTGCTTGGCCTATTTTTATTCTAACACAAACTAACTAAAACAAGTGAAACACACAACTAACAACCAGAAAATGAAGATAAAGTAAAGTGAAGGGTTAAGAAAAACTCATGGAGAAGCTTCCACCCGGATCTCATTGCTTGTAGCATAAGGGCCAAGAGATGCTCAATATGTAAGATCATCATCCCGGATCCCATGGCTTGTGGAGTGGCAATTGCCCAAGCAATATGACTATACCCTCAATTCCTTCTGACAAGTGTGTGGAGACTTCATTGACCCCTTTAAGTGGAATAATGACCTCACTTCCTCCCGTGTCAAATGGTATTTTTACAAAAGAATATGACAGACACATGCATGTAAACCAACATATTTATCCAATGCAGCAATTTCAGGTTTCTTGGCAAGCATGGTGGAGCAAATGTTTTCCTCATAACTCTCATTCTCACTTGTTCTTTCCCACGAATTTGTGAAAGATAATTCCTCTTCTTGTGACTCATCTACCACCACCACTTCATCTTCATTTTGATCCATCCCCACAACAATATTTTTCTCAAATTTCGCTTCATGTGGCTCTTCGAGAATCACTTGTAAACATGGTGGTGATGGTGGTAAATACGAACAAAAGGTTTCCCAGTCCTCCCTAGAATATCTAAATACAAGCTTACTCGTCATACAATCAACTTGTGCTTGAGGATCTTGGTTTCCAAAATTTATGTAGTCTCCCCAACACAAGTTATGCTCCAAAGTGTGTCTTGAGGCTTCATCATCCGATGGATAGTATAGTTGTCCATGAATTGCATCCACATTGCACAAACAAAACTCAAAAGAAAAGAACAAATATATACAAAAAATAAAATAAATGTCTAAATTACTTGCCTCTTTTGTTACTAATGATATTGGCAAATCTAATCCCCGGCAACGGCGTCAAAAACTTGATGAGACCACGGCAAGTGTACCAGATCGTTGCAAGTAATAAATCGGTGAGAACCAGATATCGTCCACAGGGATTAGTTACCAAGTACGTACCAATTCACAAGTTAAACAACTATCTATATTATAGTATCAAGAATGGGATTGAAATGAATAATACTTTGATATATTGTACTAAGGAGATTACACAAGATCCTATATATAGAAAGCTTATGAAGACTAAGGCTAACTAAGTCTAACAGAATCAATCCTATCCTAATCCTATCTTATAACAGAAATAACAGATTAATTGAACTAATAACTAATATAACCTATACATGATTTATACATATATTAATACCCCCTCTCAAGTTGGAGAGTGTATGCTTAAAACTCCCAACTTGGATACAAAATTATTAAAAGGTATCAAATCTAAAGCCTTAGTCAAAACATCAGCAAGCTGATTTGAGCTAGCAATAGGTAATAAATGGAAGAGTTTTGCTTGCAACTTCTCACGAACGAGGTGACAATCCAATTCAATATGCTTCGTGCGATCATGGAATGATGAATTCATAGAAATGTGGCGCGCGAATTCACTATCATAGTACAGAAGAGCTAGGACGGTATGAGAAATGTGGAGGTCTTTCAAAAGGTAGGAGAGCCACAACAATTCGCAAACAGTGGATGCCAAAGCACAATATTCCGCTTCAGATGATGATCTGGAAATGGTTGCATGCTTCTTGGATTTCCATGAAATTAAGGAATCACCAATGAAGATACAAAAACCAGTGACTGATTTGCGTGAGTCAGGGCAGCTAGCCCAATATGAATCACTGAAACCTTTCAACTGTAATGAAGATGTGCTTGAGTAGAACAGGCCTTCACCTGGTGCATTCTTGATATACCTCAGAACCCGAAGTGCTGCTTCTTGATGCAAGGAAGTTGGACTAGCCATAAATTGACTTAATTGTTGCACAGAGAAAGAGATGCCAGGCCTAGTAGTTGCTAAATAAAGCAACTTACCTATAAGCCGTCTATAAGAAGCAAGGTCTGCAAGAGGAGTTCCTCCTTGCTGAGATAGATGAGTTCTTTTGGCCATAGGAGTGGAAACTAGTTTGGAAGCCAATAGTCCACATTCGGAGAGGATATCTAGAGCATACTATCGTTGACATAAGTGTATGCTTTGGTGGATCTTACTACTTCAAGTCCTAGAAAAAACTTCAAGTCACCCAAGTCTTTAATTATGAAATCCTTGTTCATTTTAATTTTAATGTCAGTAATTTCAGTAAGATTATTGCCAGCAAGTATGAGGTCATCCACATATATTAATAAAATAATGATAGAAGAACTAGTGCATTTGATGAATAATGAGGAATCAGAAGATGACTGTATATAACCATGAGAAATAAGAAAAGTAGATAAGCTAGAAAACCATTGTCTACTTGATTGTTTTAGGCCATATATAGATTTTAGTAACCTGCATACTTTATTAGGGGAAGAAGGAGTAAGACCAGGAGGCAATTGCATGTAAACTTCTTCATCCAAGATTCCATGAAGAAATGCATTTCGTACATCAAGTTGGTGCAAAAACCAATTTTGTGAAGAAGCAATGGCAAGTAAAAGTCTAATGGTGGTGAGTTTGGCAACAGGAGAGTAAGTAGCAAAAAAATCAAGTCCTACAATTTGATTGAAGCCCTTCGCAACTAACCTAGCCTTATGTCTTTCAAAACTACCATCTGCCCTATGTTTTGTTTTATAAACCCACTTATAGCCTATAGGTGTTTTTCCTTTAGGTAAATTAGTAATAATCCATGTATGATTATGGTTTAGAGCTTGTATTTCATTATCCATAGCCTTGATCCAGTGATCATGTTTAATAACTTTCTTAAAGGAAGTTGGATCTTCATTAATAGAAATAGCTAAAGTGAAATGCAAGTGGGATGCTGAAAGTTTAGAATAAGATAAGACAGAGGACAAGGGATATAAAACCGAAGGAGAAGGGTCGGTGGGTGGAGGAGGAGGTGGTGATGGAGGCGATTGTTGATCATCATCATTGTTGGTAGAAGAAGGGGACGAAACAGTAGCCATGGAAAAAGAAAAGCGGAAGCTTAAAGGAGAAAGATTGCTCTGATACCATATTATAGTATCAAGAATAGGATTGAATTGAATAATACTTTGATATATTGGACTAAGGAGATTACACAAGATCCTATATATAGAAAGCTTATGAAGACTAAGTCTAACTAAGTCTAACAGAATCAATCCTATCCTAATCCTATCTTATAACAGAAATAACAGATTAATTGAACTAACTAACTAATGTAACCTATACATGATTTATACATATATTAATAATCTAAACTAAACTTTGGTATGAAGAGAGCTCAAATGATAAAATAAAGCAATTAAAATGTTTTTGGATTTTTGTTAGACAATTAAACAAACACTTAAAAGATAAAAATAGAATTAAAAGCACTAGGGATTTGATTTCATCCAATTATGAACCTGGATTCCCCATAGACAAGGAATCAAATGAATTACTTAAACTCTAATTATCCTAATCCCAATTGGTATGTTGAAGGACAAATTCCCTTAATTAATTGAAGTCTAATTCCTTAGTGAATCAATTCTACCAAACCTCACTAATTACCCAAATTCCTTAGGTCTAATTAACAAGGCATAATGATAAAAGCTCTATGGAATTTGTGAAAGACCCACACTAATCAAGTTACCTATTCCTATATTAACCCAATCAACAGTAACGCTTACAAGAGGCATGTCCATAAATCATTATTCCTAGCATATAGATGAACCCTCAAAAACACAAGAATGATGGCCAAACTTTCGAATGTAATTAAGCACATTAAACATCACATCAATAACACCAAATGTTTATAAGATAATCAGAGAGTCAATTAAAACATCATCATAAAAGGATTACATCAAAACCTTAACAAAAATGAATTTAGCTAGACATACTAAACACTAAAATAAAATAAAATAAAATATAGAATAAGGAAGCTTCATGAAAATGAAAGTGAGATAGCAACAAACTATGAGAGAGCTGACGCTCTCTGCGTTTTCTCCTATGTGCAGTGCCTCATTGTCCAGCTTCTTGTGTCCATCTCTTTTCATGCAGCAGCCCCCTATTTATTTTTGTCCCTGCTATGCGTTACTTAATACGCAGCTGTTACACTTTTTTTCTCTTCCTTCTTATCATATTTTCCACCTTTTTTTTCTTTTGTTACGTTGCAATTCCAATGGGCCCATTTCAATTGCAAAATAATTTGTTCCTGATACTTGAACACATATCACGCGGCCTTTTCTTTCTTTTTCACTTGGGCCTTTTCAACTTGAAGTCAGATTTAAAACAATATGACCTTTAATTGACCTTTTTCCATGGACTCTGAGTCATTCATTATTTCCTACAAAAATAAGTTAAAATATTATTAGAATAATTCTAAAAAATATAAATAAAACTAAAAAGTGTAAAACACTTTTAAAAGTTCAACTAGTTAAACTTAGAGACAAATCAATTAGTACAATTATGAATAAAAATTCACCCAATAAATACATATAAATCATATAATCTAGAAGATTATCAACATATACACATATATATGGTGTGTTCTAGATGATCAAAAAAACACTTTAATTAAGTAATTGTGATCATTAATTTATGGTTGGTTGTGCTTATATTATATTATTGATATGAAGTCTATTTAACCTTTTACCCATCTCATGCTTCCATAGTTACAATGAAATGTAGGTTGTTAGATGAAGTATAGATTCCTTTTTCAAGATAACTTAAAATAAAGGCTTAAAAAACAAAAAGCTATTAGTTTTCCTTTATTTCTTTAGTGCTATTTGTTGCGAAGCGGTCTTTTACAAAATCCTTCACGAAGGCATGGAAGTGTAATGTAATGTGTTACAAAAAAAAAAAAAAAATTGGTTAAAATAAACAATATATTTCACAAAAACGTAGCATGGGTGGTCTATTTTTGTTACTTCGTGCAACCATTTTACGAAAGTAGCATTTCCCTAGAATAAAAGATGGGCACATCTATATATTTTCATTTAAAAATAAAAAAGAGAGAGAGATATATCGGCTTCTATTACTTTCTCTGTATATAATTGACAGTAATTTATTTACTGATTTTTGTGTTTATGGACCAAAGAATTAATATTCAGAACTAGGATATGAGCCTCGGAAACGGTTAGCGATAATAATTTGTACCTTATCTTATGGGTGTCTGGAAAAAATATCCATAACGAAAGGGTAATTATTCACTTTACGAGTATAAGTTTGGGTATGGGTAATTACCCACAAACAAATAAGGATATGGGTCCGGATGGGGGTGCGGATACTCTAATATTCATCCGCCCCACACACACACACACATATATATATATATATATATATATATATATATATATATATATATAAATTTTCAAAAATGAAATTAATGTAAAAGTTTTAAATCATAATGTTTTTTCCTTTTCATACTTGTAAGTTAATGAATTTTTTGTTTTGGATGTTTTTTATTTAGTTTAATACTTTGGTTTGTAATGTTTCATAAGTAGCTTTGAATGGTTTTTAATTGAGTTATAATGTTCTTTATTTTATTTATTATCTTTTCTTTGTTAAAGTAAAGGTAACGGGTGCGGGTGCGGGTACTTGGGTATCCAAAGGGTATGGATAAGGGTACTGAAGTTGCTATCCACATGGTTATGGGTCCGGGTACGGATAATTTTTTCAAACGCGAATATAGGAACGGATATTATAGTACCCTACCCAGATCCTAACCATTGTCATCCCTAGAGATGGCAAGTCAGCAAACCAGTGAACGCGAGCATAAGAGAGGGCTAAGGACCTGTTTAGTTTATATCTAATTTTCTGTTTTCATTTCCTGATTTTAAAAATAATTAAAATTAAAATACTTACAAAAATGTCACCATGTTTTTTTTTCTTATTTCCAAAGATTTGTACCGGAAATATCAAAAAACAATTTTTTATTTGTTTTCATCGTTTCCTGTACAAATCTTTGAAAATAAAAAAAATGAAAACATGATGATATTTTTTTAAAGTATTTTAGTTATAATTATCACTAAAATTAAGAAATAAAAACAGAAAATAAGAAACAAATCAAATAGTACCTGAGTGTTTGAGCGGAAGAGAAGAATGTCATTTCATTCGTGTCATTCATGTGAGGCAACCACGTCATTCGCATTGTACTGTACGAATATAGCTTCGTACCAAAGCATTTTCCATTTGATAATGGACTGCAAAAAGCCGAGCAAAAAACTACTTTAGTTCCCTCCAATAACTTTACTTTCGCTGGTTATCTCAAGGAAAGAAGTTTCACTTACATGCCTTCTTTTTCTTTTCTTTTTTAACTAATACATTATTCATATAACATTTTTTTGTCCTACTTTTGTTTTCCTTTATTATTCTATGCCCATGTTACAATATGATATGATTCTGTGATTATTATAATTATATTAGGATTCTTAGCTTTTATGTGTAATTAATTTATTGGGTCATATCTCACTCTATAAATAGGAGCACCTCATTGTACATTGTATACACAATAAATATATACAAAATCTTTTCCATCTTCCTGTGTTAGTTTCTAATATGGTATCAAAGTCAGAGCTCATCTTCCTGCATATCGCCTGTTATGACAATCTTTCTGAGTTCATGTGTACCTCCTGTTCTGACATGTGCATTTACGAAGGAGGAGTGTTGGAAGTCCAACATCACTTGCCTCAATTCCGGGGCGGGATTTATATACTGTTGGACAACTCCGCTTAACAGAATGAAATCTAACACCCCACAACACAAGTCATCCTCTTAATAAAGCCTAGCTCATTTCCTGAATAACTTGCAGTTTAAAGCAAACACTGAAATTATTCATGAGCTCATAGCCATGGCTTTGCCCAGACATTGAAATGGATGACACCAGCACTCTAGCATTAGCAAAATTTTTCTTATATCCTAGCTGCCACATACTCGGGTGTTGATTTTATTTTATGAATGAAGCAAAATAGAAATATGAAACTTTTATTATATCATCTCTTTTCATTTTTTTGACGGTTTATTATATCATCTCTCATTTACGGAAATTAAATTTTAATGACAAATCATTTACGGAAATTCAATTTTAATGACAAATTTAAGTATATCAAAAGTAGTCTAGCAAGTTTTATTTTCTTTTTCTTTGTATAGTATGGTGGTAGGATGGAAGATACATATACCTGTTCAACCCAATAATGCTATTTTAATCCAATATTGGTCTTCCTCCAAGCCTTCAAACCAAAAAATATCATGCTTTAGGTCAAAAGCACATTTGACATTAGAGAGTGGGACAAGTTTAAATAGCTTTTCAACTTCTTTGACACCACAAACCTTTTTCTCCAGCACATGTTTCTATTGCTCCATTAATTTTTCCATTTATCATTGAGGAATACCACCTTGTTAACACTTGGAAACAACTTTTCCACAAAAATAGGCTAATTGGTTATAAGCTAGCATATAAAAAAATGACTTGATATGCTATCTCTGTTAAATCTCTAAAATGTTTGATGTGCATTTCCCTAAATTTTGATGAGAACTAAATATTGGTTAATGATTTAATTAACCTTCATATTGGTTGCTAACCTGTCAATCTAGTTTGCAGATTAAAACTGTAAGAATCATCCGTCAACCGCAAATAATAGAACCATCCGTCCAACGCAAGTGATAGAATCATCCGTCCAACACAAGTGATTGAAACGCACGTCCAACACTGTAGTGATAGAAGCTCACGTCCAACACAAGTGATAGAAGCACACGTCCAACAATGAAGTGATTGAAGCTCACGTCCAACGCAAGTGATAGAATCTCACGTCCAATACTAAAGTGATAAAAGTCAGCGTCCACTTAAGTGATAAAAACCAGCATCCACTAAAGTGATAAAAGCGAGCGTCCATTAAAGTGAAAGAAGCGCTCGTCTACAAAAGCGATAGAAATGCTCGTCTACTGAAGTGATAGAAGTGCTCGTCCACTAAGGTAACAGAAGCGCTCGTCCACACAAGTCTTTGGACTTGCTGAGTCCTTAATATGGAGCTCGTCTACTAGGTTACGTTCAACCAGTTAAAGGAGTATCCATCCAATGACATAGTATTTGGAGCTCGTCTACTAGCCTGAATGTAAATTCTTAAATGGCTAGATGGACCCAGCTATTTTCAAGATGGACGATCTTATCTTATGAACGCGAATTCTATAAGAATTATCAGAATCTTGTTTCAAGAACCAGAATCAAGAAAAGTCAGAAGTTACTCTCTTAAGCAACCTCGGATATCAGAACCAAGGACCAGTTAAAGAATGCTTCCAACATGCTTTATTCCCTAGTACCTCGGGTCCTTACACGAAAATGGAATTATACTCAGTAAAGTACAAAAATCTCTCTGCACAACTCTGATATGGCTGTATCACGATGCATAAAGCCATGATCCTTCATGTTAGAGTACAACCAATGTTCCTATTGCATTAATGGTTGCCCAGAACGACTCTATTGCATTTAATGAAGTTCTGCTTGAAGCCAACATCTGAGGGAATGTCTCTAACGGATCCTAAATGTTTGAAGACCATAAATACAGAAGTCATTGAAGATGAAGAATAAGAGAGAATACAGATAGCATTAAAGAGCCATTACTCTGCTCATTAATATCTTCACTCTTTCATTCTGTATTCTTCAATCATTTGAAGTTATTACGCAGACTTTCCTAAGCTTTACATTTAAACCACTTTGAGTGTTGGTGAAAGATCTGTCTGTGTGAAGTTGTATTTATTACATACCAAATCTCTCAAACAAACCTGAGTGAGCCGGAAGAGGCTAAGTGTGCAAAGAATACTTGTCTTGAGCCTGAAGAGGCTAGGTGTGCTAATAATACTTGTCTTGGAGCCTAAAGAGGCTAGGTGTGTAAACAATACTTGAGTCCGTCCTGATCAGTTATAGTGGATAAATCTTGGTACTGCCAAGGACTGGACTTAGCTCTTTGCTTTGAAGAGTGAACCAGGATAAATAACTGTGTCAATCTCTCTTTCCTTAAACTTTTTAGTTGCTTTAGTTTTCTTACGTCTATCAAGAGGTGTGTTTGCCAAAAGTCACCCGTCCATCCTGTATCCTTCCAATCGTCCAAACCTAGCTTCTGTATGCGAAAAGATTTCAACTTTGTTTGAATTCTGATAAACACAATTCAACCCCCCTTCTCGTGTTTATAGTTGTCTATTTCAGTTGGTATCAGAACTCAGCCTCTAGGTTGAGCATCTAACAGTGTAGAGGTAAAAGGTCCTGAAGAATAGACATGACTGTTGAAGCTAGTTCAAGTGGAAATCACCAGACTGAAGGAGCTTCCCTAACCAGACCTCCTTACTTCAATGGAGAAAACTACAACTATTGGAAAGATAGATTTCAATGGTTCATTCTATTTACAAACTCTGATCTTTGGGATGTCATTACAGATGGTCCATTCATTCCCAAGAATGATGATAACACTGACAAACCAAAAAAGCTCAGTGGACTACTGCAGAAAAGACAAAATGGGAGCTGAACCACAAAGCTAGATATAACATCATTTGTGCTCTCAATCCTGAGGAGTTTGAGAAGGTATGTGCTTGTGACTCTGCCAAAGAAATATGGGACACTTTAGCTGTCACACATGAAGAAACATAGGAAGAAGCCAATCTCTGTTTGATGGCTAACACTGACTCAGACAATGAGGTACATCCTGACTATGAGGAATTACTTGATGACTATGAGGAGTTACTGGAGGAATCCAAATGCTTATCTAAGGCCTTCAAATCCCTCAAGAGAGAGTATGTAAAGCTCACCAGTGAGCATAAACAGAAATCTCAAGAGTGTGAGAAGCTGGCTAAAGAGAACAGTGAGATGAAGACTGAAAAGTCTAATGAAGCTAAGATCTCAAGTGAAACATCACCATCTGAAGAAGTTGAAAAACTTCAACAGAAAGTGGAAGAACTCACTTCTGATCTTGCCAAATTTGTTAATGGTAGAGACAATCTGACTAAACTACTTGGCAGTAAGAGGCACTCTCTTAACAAAGAAGGTATTGGATATGTCCATCAGACACATCATAAAGTATCAACTAAAGCTTCTACAGTATCTGTTAAGTCAACTGTAACCAAATCTACACTGTTTGTAACTTCTGTGGAAAAACTGGACATGTTATGTCTAAGTGTATCCATAAGAAGAGAAGGAAGTCTTCACAGACTCCTAGAACTAACAGAAAAGGACCCATAAAAATATGGGTACCTAAAGATCAAATAATTTTTTGTTGGAGATGTCCTCAACAGGACAAAGAAAACACCACTGCTGGTACCTGTACAGTGGCTGCTCGCGTCATATGATAGGAGAAAGGTCTATGTTCCTAGACCTCCAACTTAAGAAAGGAGGACACGTTGCCTTTGGAGGGAATCAGAAAGGGAAAGTTATAGGAATTTGTACTATTGATGGTAAACCCCCTCTTCCCTCTATATCTAATGTTCTTATGGTTAAAAGATTAAGACACAATTTGTTTAGCATAAGTCAATTATGTGATAGTGGTTTTGATGTTTTATTTACCAAGGATGTATGCATAGTTAAAGACTGTTGTGGTAAAACCCTCTTTTCAGGTAAAAGACAACAAAATCTTTATAAGATTAAACTGTCTGATCTCTCAGATCAAAGTGTAACCTGTCTGATGTCTAAAGAGGATGAGAGATGGTTATGGCATAAGAAACTAGGACATGCTAGTATGAAATTAATTTCTGAATTAAAAAGGAATAGTCTCGTGAGATGATTGCCTGATATTAGTTTTAAGAAAGATGTCTTGTGTGATGCATGTCAGAGAGGTAAACAGATAAAATCAAGTTTTAAATCTAAAAACCAAGTATCAACCTCTAGACCTCTTCAGTTGTTACACATGGATTTGTTTGGATCAGTTAGTGTTGCCAGCCTGACTGGAAGAAAATATGAATTTGTCATAGTTGATGACTATTCCAGGTACACATGGGTACTCTTCCTAACACACAAGGATGAGTCTATTAAGGCTTTCTCAGTATTCTGTAAAAGAGTACAAAATGAGCAGAGTTTCTATATTTCTACCCTTAGAAGTGATCATGGGGGAGAATTTGAAAATGAGTAGTTTAGACAGTTCTGTGAGGAAAATGGAATCTCTCACAATTTCTCTGCACCTAGAACTCCACAGCAAAATGGAGTGGTTGAGAGAAAGAACAGAGCTCTGCAAAAGATGGCTAGATCTATGCTCAATGAAAATAATCTCCCTAAGTACTTCTGGGCAGACGCTGTAAACACTGCTTGTTATGTACAAAACAGAATACTTATTAGACCTTTTCTAAAAAGGACTCCTTATGAATTGTGGAAAGGAAAAAGGCCCAACATATCTTATTTTCATGCTTTTGGACGTGAATGTTTTATTCTGAATACCAGAGATAATTTTGGAAAGTTTGATTCTAAGGTAGATAAAGGTATTTTCATAGGATATTCTGAAAAGTCTAAGACTTTTAGAGTATACAATTCAAGAACTTGTATTATTGAAGAATATGTTCATGTTAAATTCAATGATGGATTAAAGACTGATAAAGAACTATCAGATCTAGAAGATGATCTTGCAGGTCTTGATATAAACAAGACAGAAAGTCAACAACCCGGTCTAACCAAAACAGAACCTGTGCTTGAGGCTGAAAGATAAGTGGAACAGACGAGTCAACAGACAAGTCAAGATCTTCATGATGATCTCAAAAAGGATTGGAAGTTCAACACTCATCATCCTACGGATCTTATTATTGGAAATCCTTCTGAAGGAGTAAAAACTAGATCCACATTAAGAGAATCAAGTAATGTGGCCTTTATTTCAGATTTGGTGTCTAAACGCATTGAAGAAGCCCTTGAGGATGAAAGCTGGATTCTTGCTATGCAAGAAGAACTTAACCAGTTCACCAGAAATGATGTCTGGACTCTTGTCTCTAAGCCTAAAAACAAGTTGGTTATTGAAACAAGATGGGTCTTCAGAAACAAATTGGATGAAGATGGTAAAGTTGTCAGAAATAAGGCAAGGTTAGTAGCTCAAGGCTATAACCAACAAGAAGGTATTGATTATACTGAAACCTTTACACATGTAGCTAGAATAGAAGCCATACACATTTTAATGTCATATGTTGCACAACACCAAATTACCCTGTTTCAAATGGATGTAAAAAGTGCTTTTCTAAATGGTATAATTGAACAAGAAGTGTATGTTAAACAACCCCCTTGTTTTGAGGATACTGATAAACCAGATCACATTTTCAAACTTAAAAAGGTATTATATGGTTTGAAACAAGCACCTAGAGCATGGTATGATAGACTCAGTTCTTTTCTCATGCATAATGGTTTTACTAGAGGACAAGTAGACACTACTCTGTTCAAAAAATTCTCTAAAGAGAACTTTATTATAGTTCAAATATATGTTGATGACATTATTTTGGGAGCAACTAATGAAAAGCTGTGCAAGGAATTTTCAAATCTAATGCAAGCTGAATTTGAGATGAGCATGATGGGAGAATTGAAGTTCTTCCTTGGATTACAAATCAAGCAGACAAGTGATGGAATTTACATTCATCAACAAAAATATACCAAGGAGATACTCAAGAAATGCAAAATGCAAAGCTCATGAAAACCCCTATACAACCCAATGCAAAACCAAGCAAAGATGATGAAGGTAAAAAGGTAGATCAAACTGTCTATAGAGGTATGATTGGCTCTCTACTGTACTTAACTTCAAGGAGACCTGACATTCAATTTAGTGTCTATATGTGTGCTAGATTCCAATCTGATCCTAGAGAATCTCATCTTAAGGCTGTTAAAAGAATATTTAGATATTTGCTTGGAACTACTAATCTTGGTTTGCTGTATTTAAGATCAAAAGAATACAGATTAGTGGGATATTGTGATGCTGATTTTGCTGGAGACATAATAGAAAGAAAAAGCATCAGTGGAGGATGTCACTTCATTAGAGCAAGTTTAGTCGCATGGTCAAGCAAGAGGCAGACAACCATTTCCCTGTCTACTGCTGAAGCAGAATACATCTCTGCTGCTAGTTGTTGCTCTCAACTCTTATGGGTAAAACATCAACTTGAGGATTACTCTATTTATGAACATAACATATCTGTATGGTGTGATAATTCTAGTGTTATATGCTTAACTAAAAATCCAATTCAGCATTCTAAGGCTAAGCATATTGAAATCAAACATCATTTCATTAGGGATTATGTACAGAAATGCATCTTTGATATTAAGTTTGTTAAAACTGAAAATCAATGGGCAGATAGTTTCACTAAACCCCTCGCAGAAGAAAGGTTTTTATTTATTAGAGATAATCTAAACATGCATTGTATTGTTTTCTGAATGTTAACCTGTATGTGCTAAATCTGCCATTACTCCTATATACACGTTCTTTTAACAAAGCATTAGTTCAGGGGGAGTGATGATACAATAGTTTAAGTGGGGTATGTCTCATATGTTTGCTGCATTACTATGATGTTCTTAACATGTTATCTTGCCCTTAACATATCTCATAAATAAAACTTGATAACCCTTTTTGAAGTTGACAAAAGGGGGAGAATGGGAGAAATGATAAATGATAAATGTGATAGAAATGTGTTATAGAAGAATGAATATCAATGAATATGATATGAATCTTAAATAATACATGGACATGAGTATGCTCTGATAGTTGCCATAATTGCTCAGATAAATCTTAAGTAAGATTGCTCTGATAATAATTTCAAAGTAAAACAAGTCAAACTTAATGTCTGATCTAGCATCTGCATGACCTGTCCGCTTAAGAAAATTTCAGCCTATCTGATATATGCTATTTTCTTTGTTGATATTTTATGAGGTTCATTAAATCATCTCAATGTTTGTCATCATCAAAAAGGGGGGGATTGTTAAGTCTCTAAAATGTCTGATGTGAATTTCCCTAAGTTTTGATGAGAACTAAACATTGGTTAGTGATTTAATTAACCTTCATATTGGTTGCTAACCTGTCAATCTAGTGTGCATATTAAAACTGTAAGAATCATCCGTCCAACGCAAATAATAGAATCATCCGTCCAAGCAAGTGATAGAATCATCTGTCCAACGCAAGTGATTGAAACGCACGTCCAAAACTGTAGTGATAGAAGCTCACATCCAACACAAGTGATAGAAGCGCACGTCCAACACTGAAGTGAATGAAGCTCATGTCCAACACAAGTGATAGAATCTCATGTCCAATACTAAAGTGATAAAAGTCAGCGTCCACTTAAGCGATAAAAGCCAGCGTCTACTTAAGTGATAAAAGCCAGCGTCCACTAAAGTGATAAAAGCCAGCATCCACCAAAGTGATAGAAGCGCTTGCCTATTGAAGCGATAGAAGTGCTCATCTACTGAAGTGATAAAAGTGATTGTCCACTAAGGTAACAGAAGCGCTCGTCCACACAAGTCTTTGGACTTGCTGAGTCCTTAATATGGAGCTCGTCTACTAGGTTACGTTCAACCAGTTAAAGGAGTATCCGTCCAATGACATAGCATTTGGAGCTCGTCTACTAGCCCAAATGTAAAATCTTAATTGACTAGATGGACGTGCTTATCTTATGAACGCGAATTCTATGAGAATTATCAAAATCTTGTTTCAAGAATCAGAATCAAGAAAAGTCAGAAGTTACTCTCTCAAGCAACCTCGGATATCAGAACCAAAGACCAGTTAAAGAATGCTTCCAACATGCTTTATTCCCTAGTACCTCTAGACCTTACACGAAAAGGGAATTGTACTCAACAAAGTACAAAAAGCTCTCTGCACAACTCTGATATGGCTGTATCACGATGCATAAAGCCATGATCCTTCATGTTAGAGTACAACCAACGTTCCTATTGCATTAATGGCTGCCCAGAACGACTCTATTGCATTTAATGAAGTTCCGCTTGAAGCCAACATTTGAGGGAATGTCTCTAACGGATCCTAAATGCTTGAAGACCATAAATACATAAGTCATTGAAGATAAAGAATAAGAGAGAATACACAACATTAAAGAGCCATTACTCTGCGCATTAATATCTTCACTCTTTCATTCTGTATTCTTCAATCATTTGAAGTTATTACGCAAACTTTCCTAAGCTTTACATTTAAATCACTCTTTGAGTGTTGGTGAAAGATCTGTTTGTGTAAAGTTGTATTTATTACAAACCAAATCTCTCAAACAAACCTGAGTGAGCCTGAAGAGGCTAAGTGTGCAAAGAATACTTGTCTTGAGCCTGAAGAGGCTAGGTGATGCAAACCAAGGATGATGTCCAATTTGAGGCCAAATTAATATTTTTGATGAAAATTTTATTTTCATTGTGGTGAACCCGTATGCTTGATTTGGTCATATCTTGAGCTACGAATCTCCGATTGATGCATTCTTTAGTGCGTTGGAAAGCTTAGGGAATTATCTACAAATCATATCTCAGGCCTCTTGACCAAATTCGGCTTATATCATGGTGAAAAAGGGCTGCAAGTTTAATACGAATTCTTGGACCTTAAATGAGTTATATGTTAATTGGGCTACACTAAGCTTGATGAATGAGCAAGGCCCATTATGAATGGTGGCTGGCACGTTTTTGGAACTTACAAAGGAGAGCAACCTTTGGCTTGCATGCCTAGGTAACTCCTTTAGAAGTTATGGAACCACTTTTATTATTTTCTTAAGTAGGATAGTTATGTTCTTTTAATAACCACTTAGTCGAGAGTTATGTCTAGTTATTAGGAGTTTATGTCATCTTATGATGACCTTTGGTTTTTATTTACCTATGCTATATGTACACACCTATTACATGATGAATGATAACTTTGAGTTCATTTTGGATTGATTCCAATTGTGAGAGTGTTTTCTCTCTTGGGTTCTTCATTGAGCCAACCCTTGTTCTTATCAAGAATCCAAGATTCTTGTGGCGAACCTCACATTGGCTTATCAAATCCCCTTGGATTTGTGGCGCCTACCTCCCATTTCTCATCTTATCCAATTTTGTATTTCATCTTCTTCTACAATTTTGCTTGGTCACTCAAGGATAGATCCGAAAATATATATGTTCCTTGTTAGGATCATATCATTTGGTATCTAGAGCCATCCTTCCTAGAGTGACTTATGATTTTGTTTTTTCAATTTTTTTCGGAAGTTTGAATTTTTCTTAGTGGGTTCTTCATGGAGTCACTAATGAAGAAAAATGATGCCAAGAAAATGGAGGATCTTTTCTATTCTAGATGCTATGTGAAGGACAAGATATGTAGCTTGGTCATTGATAGAAAGGGTTACATCAACCTAGCTAGTACCACCATGGTGCAAAAGTTGGGACTTCCTCTTCTAGAGCATCCACAACCGTATGTCATTTGGAGCATCCCGGAGTTTAGTGATTTTGGTGACGTGATGGTGAACAAACAAGTACGAGTGCCATTCCGGATTGGGAGATATGAAGATGACGTTTTATGTGATGTGGTGCCCATGGAAACGAAGCACTTGTTACTTGGGCGTCCATGGAGGATTGAACGACAAGCGAGATATGATGTCTACAACAATAGGTACTCATTTGTATTTAATAATCGTAAAATTACTATTGGATCATTGTCACCAAAACAAGTGTATGAAGATCAAATGTACTTGAAAGGAGAGAGTGAGAAAAAAAGAATGATCGAGAAAACAATAAAAGAAGAGTGTTCGGTGAATGAGGAAAGCAAAGAAGGAGAGGTAATAAAAAAAAGAAAGCCATGAGAAAAAGGTAGAAGAAAAGGGAATGGAGGAAAACAAACAGAATGAAAAAGATGTTGAGAAAAAGGTGGAGACTGCATTTTTTGAAGGGGAAAATAAAAATAAAAAAATTGAGGCAAAGGTTGAAAGAAGAATTGCGAGTCTTCCTATAAAGGAAAATAAGGTGAAGGGAGCAATGTTGGCAAGGCAGCCTATATATATCTTTCTATGTAATGATGCTTGTTTGACTACCAATGCAAACTCTTTGCCTAGAGGTGATGACTCTATTTTGAAGGAAGTTGAAGAAACAATTCCAAGAGAGGTGCCCCATGGATTCAAAATGGTTGTGTTTGAACCCGGAGGATAAAGAAGACTCCTTAAGGCAATAAATTCGAGGTCGAATTCTTTTCAAGAGGGAGGGAATGATGCAAACCAAGGATGATGTCCAATTTGAGGCCAAATTAATATTTTTGATGAAAATTTTATTTTCATTGTGGTGAACCCGTATGCTTGATTTGGTCATATCTTGAGCTACGAATCTCCGATTGATGCATTCTTTAGTACGTTGGAAAGCTTAGGGAATTATCTACAAATCATATCTCAGGCCTCTTGACCAAATTCGGCTTATATCATGGTGAAAAAGGGCTGCAAGTTTAATACGAATTCTTGGACCTTAAATGAGTTATATGTTAATTGGGCTACACCAAGCTTGATGAATGAGCAAGGCCCATTATGAATGGTGGCTGGCACGTTTTTGGAACTTACAAAGGAGAGCAACCTTTGGCTTGCATGCCTAGGTAACTCCTTTAGAAGTTATGGAACCACTTTTATTATTTTCTTAAGTAGGATAGTTATGTTCTTTTAATAACCACTTAGTGGAGAGTTATGTCTAGTTATTAGGAGTTTATGTCATCTTATGATGACCTTTGGTTTTTATTTACCTATGCTATATGTACACACCTATTACATGATGAATGATAACTTTGAGTTCATTTTGGATTGATTCCAATTGTGAGAGTGTTTTCTCTCTTGGGTTCTTCATTGAGCCAACCCTTGTTCTTATCAAGAATCCAAGATTCTTGTGGCGAACCTCACATTGGCTTATCAAATCCCATTGGATTTGTGGCGCCTACCTCCCATTTCTCATCTTATCCAATTTTGTATTTCACCTTCTTCTACAATTTTGCTTGGTCACTCAAGGATAGATCCGAAAATATACATGCTCCTTTTTAGGATCATATCATTCTAGGTATGCAAAGAATACTTGTCTTGGATCCTGAAGAGGCTAGGTGTGCAAATAATACTTGACTCTGTAACCCGATCAGTTATAGTGGATAAATCTTGGTGCTGCCAATGACTGATTTTGGTTGCTCGAAATTTTCTGCCATAGTACTCGTCAGGTATAAGAATTCTAACCTGATGCTCTTGATACCATGTAAAGGAATGTTTTTCTGTGTTTTATTCATCAAGCTGAAGGAAAATATATACATGAATGGGAAACAACTCCTAACAACTCCTAATAATGTTACAACAACTATCAAGGGATACAAATCAAATGTGATAGCCACAAAATCTGCTATAATAACTCCTAATAATGTTACAACAACTATCAAGGGTTACAAATCAAATGTGATAACCACAAATCAAGGGATACTAATAAAGGCTATTAAAGCTAATAATGGCTAATAGGATTCTTAGCTTTTATGTGTAATTAATTTATTGGGTCATATCTTACTCTATAAATAGGAGCACCTCATTGTACATTGTATACACAACAAATATATACAAAATCTTTTCCATCTTCCTGTGTTAGTTTCTAACATGGTATCAAAGTCAGAGCTCATCTTCCTGCGTATCGTCTGTTATGACAATCTTTCTGAGTTCATGTGTACCTCCTGTTCTGGCAGGCGCATCTGTGAAGGTGCAGTGTTGAAAGTCCAACATCACTTACCTCAATTCCTGGGGTGGGGTTTATATCCTGTTGGACAACTCCGCTTAACAAAATGAAATCTAACACCCCACAACTCAAGTCATCCTCTTAATAAAGCCTAGCTCATTTCCTGAATAACTTGCAGTTTAAAGCAAACACTGAAATTATTCATGAGCTCATAGCCATGGCTTTGCCCAGACATTGAAATGGATGACACCAGCACTCTCAGCATTAGCAAAATTTTCATTATATCCTAGCTGCCACATACTCGGGTGTTGATTTTATATTATGAATGCAGCAAAATAGAAATATGAAACTTTTATTATATCATCTCTTTTCATTTTTTTGACGGTTTATTATATCATCTCTCATTTACGGAAATTCAATTTTAATGACAAATTTAAAGTATATCAAAAGTAGTCTAGCAAGTTTTATTTTCTTTTTCTTTGTATAGTATGGTGGTAGGATGGAAGATACATATACCTGTTCAACCCAATAATGCTAATTTAATCCTATATTGGTCTTCCTCCAAGCCTTCAAACCAAAAATTTTCATGCTTTAGGTCAAAAGCACATTTGACATTAGAGAGTGGGACAAGTTTAAATAGCTTTTCAACTTCTTTGACACCACAAACCTTCTTCACCAGCACATGTTTCTATTGCTCCATTAATTTTTCCATTTATCATTGAGGAATACCACCTTGTTAACACTTGGAAATAACTTTTCCACAAAAATATATCCCAGGAACCAAAACAAAATAGGCTAATTGGTTATAAGCTAGCATATAAAAAAATTACTTGATATGCTATCTCTGTTAAGTCTCTAAAATATTTGATGTGCATTTCTCCAAGTTTTGATGAGAACTAAACATTGGTTAATGATTTAATTAACCTTCGTATTGGTTATTAACCTGTCAATCTAGTGTGCAGATTAAAGCTGTAAGAATCATCCGTCCAACGCAAATAATAGAACCATCCGTCCAACGCAAGTTATAGAATCATCCGTCCAACACAAGTGATTGAAACACATGCCCAACACTGTAGTGATAGAAGCTCACGTCCAACACAAGTGATAGAAGCACATGTCCAACAATGAAGTGATTGAAGCTCACGTCCAACGCAAGTGATAGAATCTCACGTCCAATACTAAAGTGATAAAAGTCAACGTCCACTTAAGTGATAAAAGCCAGCGTCCACTAAAGTGATAAAAGCCAGCGTCCATTAAAGTGACAGAAGCGCTCGTCTACAGAAGCGAAAGAAGCGAAAGAAGCGCTCGTCTATTGAAGTGATAGAAGTGCTCGTCCACTAAGGTAACAGAAGTGCTCGTCCACACAAGTCTTTGGACTTGCTGCGTCCTTAATATGGAGCTCGTCTACTAGGTTACGTTCAACCAGTTAAAGGAGTATCCGTCCAATGACATAGTATTTGGAGCTCGTCTACTAGCCCGAATGTAAAATCTTAAATGGCTAGATGGTCGCAGCTATTTTCAAGATGGACGAGCTTATCTTATGAACGTGAATTCTATAAGAATTATCAGAATCTTGTTTCAAGAACCAGAATCAAGAAAAGTCAGAAATTACTCTCTCAAGCAACCTCGGATATCAGAACCAAAGACCAGTTAAAGAATGATTTCAACATGCTTTATTCCCTAGTACCTCTGGTCCTTACACGAAAAGGGAATTGTACTTAGCAAAGTACAAAAAGCTCTTTGCACAACTCTGATATGGCTGTATTACGATGCATAAAGCCATGATCCTTCATGTTAGAGTACAACAAACGTTCCTATTGCATTAATGGCTGCCCAGAACGACTCTATTGTATTTAATGAAGTTCTGCTTGAAGCCAACATCTGAGGGAATGTCTCTAACGGATCCTAAATGCTTGAAGACCATAAATACAGAAGTCATTGAAGATGAAGAATAAGAGAGAATACACATAGCATTAAAGAGCCATTACTCTACTCATTAATATCTTCACTCTTTCATTCTGTATTCTTCAATCATTTGAAGTTATTACGTAGACTTTCCTAAGCTTTACATTTAAACCACTTTGAGTGTTGGTGAAAGATCTGTCTGCGTGAAGTTGTATTTATTACAAACCAAATCTCTCAAACAAACCTGAGTGAGCCTGAAGAGGCTAAGTGTGCAAAGAATACTTGTCTTGAGCCCGAAGAGGCTAGGTGTGTAAAGAATACTTGTCTTGGAGCTTGAAGAGGCTAGGTGTGTAAACAATACTTGAGTCTGTAACCTGATCAGTTATAGTGGATAAATCTTGGTGCTGCCAAGGACTAGACTTAGCTCTTTGCTTTGAAGAGTGAACCAGGATAAATAACTGTGTCAATCTCTCTTTCCTTAAACTCTTTAGTTGCTTTAGTTTTCTTACGTCTATCAAGAGGTGTGTTTGCCAAAAGTCACCCGTCCATCCTGTATCCTTCCACTCGTCCAAACCTAGCTTCTGTATGCGAAAAGATTTAAACTTTATTTCAATTCTGATAAACACAATTCAACCCTCCTTCTTGTGTTTATAGTTGTCTATTTCAATATCTTTTACTACCGGACGATGTATCCATATGTGGTTCATCACTGAATTATATTTAGAACCAAGTGGTTGTAGCTTTGCAAGCAATAACATAAAATGGTCAGTAGTATTTGCAACTTTACCTAATGCACCCCCTCTAAATTGTGACCTCGCCTTTTAATCTTTTTCCATTAATTGCTTCCAGAACAGGCAGTGTTCCCATTGTAATCACCAATCAAAATAGTGCAATGTCATTGAAAATTATATACTTTATGAACTTATCCAAGTCCAAATTTGGTCTATCCTACTTTCAGCATTTCACAACGTTCAACAAATTAAATAATTGATGTAATATAACTTGTGGGGCCAAGTTCATATATTGGTCCAAAGTTCATATATTGGTCCAAAGAACCATCTTGTGGTTGATCCGGATGGTAAAGGACTCGAACACCTTAAGCAAGTGGTCAGAAGTTCGATTCCCGACTCGTGTATGGAAAGAAACTTGGTTGGGAGGGGATAACCCAGCTTGTGTGCCCAACAGGTTCCCCAATGAAGATTAGTGGTGGATACTCCGTACCACTCATTAATTTTTTAGCAGAAAATTTTGAGAAGAGTTACACAGAGAAAGGAGCATGACCCAAAAAAATAAGGATAAAGTTTTATTGTTTTACTTTGGTATACCACATCCTATCCCACTAATAGTTCTTGTCATATAAGTTAAAATTTCATGTAATGTTAAAAAGATAAAATATGTGATATGATATTTTTGATGTGGACAAGATATACTAATGAGACATCCAAAAAATATAACACTTAATAAAGGAGGAGATTAGAACAATGCCACTGATAATTGAGACATAATAAAAGCAGCACATCAATAATTGACTGGGACATGTCACATGATCAATTTATATTGTATGTAATTGTAATTAAAACAAACCCCATTTCAGAGATTCATTATATCTAAAACAGATAGCATTATGTTCATTAAGGAGTGCAGAGTTCATGCTGGTTAACTAAACATGTGTACAATTTTTCCTGATAGAAATCAAACATTTAAGAAGCAGGATCCAATACAGAACTTCCCTCAGTAACAACTATGATAAGATCATGTATGGAGAAAGCAATAAAATCCTGTATGGAGAGAACAACTAGGCTTACATGCTCAATGAAAAAGAAAAGCGAGTACAATTTCTCACCACCATCTTTCCCATGCTTAGCATAAACCTGTTTGTTCTGAAACACAAGCTAAACCCTGAATCAATCTCACTATTTCAGCAGTATCATCCAGGTAGTATTTAGCCTTACTGGGTTTTCGACCCACCGTGCACGCAAACACTTCAGCCGTGGGTGCGATTGAAGGGCCGGCCATCGAACTAGTGATTACCTCAAACATGTCTTCGTCAGACCTGTCATCTCCTATACACAAAACAAAATCAGGTGACATCCCTTTTTCTTGCATGGCGGACAGTAGGCGTTCGGCCACAAGTCCCTTTCTCACACCCTGCATGTACATATATATATATTTATTAGAGGCTGTAAACAAAACCATAAAACGGATAATATCAACATTTAAAAGTGGAAGAACAGTTCATTTACTTTCCATTTATATCATTTTACAAAAACAGCTTCCATTCAGGTAAAAGAAATTGAATATGTTAACTAGTAGTATCCTATATATGGATAGTTCTAACAATTCACAAATGGACTAAGTAACAAGCTTTCTTCTTTCAACTCTTCTTCCTTTCCCCAAATCTTCGACGGGCCACTATTTTCTTAGAAATCAATGAAAGCCCAAATTCACTGCACAGACAACACCTCTCTTGATTTTCGCTAATCAATCTTACGATACCTTTGTCATCAGTCCAACCACCATAATCGATTTTGTTTTCAATTATGCCATAACATGACAGAAGTTTTGCTAGTTTACATAACAGTTTTTATAAGGAATTAGCTGATGCAAAAATATAACTGATGATACAGCCCCTAACATCAACTCCAAGATATAAAATGAATCTATCAATCATAAATGTATCACATTCCTAAAATGTTATACACACCTGTGGTTTAACCTCTACGTTATTCTGGCCACTCTTGACTGTTACTGGTTCATTTGCAAGCACACTTTCAAGATGATCAAGAAGTTCCTTAGCTTGGCATGACCCAAAATCTGGATCTGCATCCTCATAGCACCAGACAAGTGCAGTCTCCTTATCTTCAATGGTGGATCCATCAGTTGTTTCGGTATAAAGGTTCATTACAGGCTCTGCAATTTGTTTCCAACTACAATCTGTTGGAGGTACACATGTTTCCCATTCTGCATCTCGCTTCATTCTGAAACCACACATCATATGTTAAGCAATTTCAGCAACTACCTCCAATCCAATGAAAGCACCAATATTGAAAAGGTCAGAAGCCTAAAAAATTACCTTAAAAAGTAACCATGCTCTGCAGCGATTCCCAGATTCTCACAAGGAGAAAACCATTCAATAAGTGTCTTTCGGCTTCTAGCACTAACCAGAAACACCATGTTGTTCTTATCTCTACACAAACTATCAAGAATTTCAATAGATTTACTGGTTGGGCTCTTATCAATGGAAGCCTGAGGCATTAGTGTACCATCATAGTCTAGAAGGATCGCCCTAGTCGTTGTCCTCCTGTAAGCCGAAACTATGTGCTCCATCGAGAGCTTCTTGAAGTTTGGATCAAGTGCTATAACTCTAAAACTTAATCCAAACCCAATTCCCCACCACCTTCGACGTACATGATCACTACATGTCCTTTCCAAATCTTGTAAGAAGCTACGGGCCCAATACCCAACATCATGAGTACTAACATATCTATAATGCTTTTCATGCCTAAGCTGTTTCTCCGAATCAGCCATTTCCAGGGCAGAGTCCATTGCATCAGCTACTGCAT
Organism: Sophora flavescens; assembly: GCA_030762895.1. Classification (NCBI taxonomy): domain Eukaryota; kingdom Viridiplantae; phylum Streptophyta; class Magnoliopsida; order Fabales; family Fabaceae; genus Sophora; species Sophora flavescens. Next base: position 67,277,370 of record CM061065.1, read on the forward strand.
CAATATTCCATGGGTTCACTCTGATTGCTCCACTTAAAGAAGGGGAACAGCCAATGAACTCGGACACAACTAACATGCTTTTTTTCTTAGGAGAGGAATCTAGCCTCAGAACTTTATCCAAGGTTTCATTTCCTTGACGACTGATTATATATTCATATGGTATGAGATTCATTCCATCCCTTACAGCAGTGACTAAACAACACTCGGCAACAACATAGTAAGCAACTCTCTCATAAAACTTGAGTGGCTCCTCAATCAGAATAATAGGATCATACCCAGTTTTCCCAAATGTTTCATTAATCCGTTTTACCGTGGCCTTCATCTCAGCTTCCATTTCTTTCACATCTTTCCCTTGTCCTCTGGCAGGATTAGCTATCTGGACCAGTACTACCTTTCCCTGACACTCAGGGTGCTGAATGAGAAGTTGCTCCATGGCCAATAGCTTCAAACTTATCCCCTTAAAAATATCCATGTCATCCACTCCAAGCAACATTGTCCTGCCTTGATCCGAAAACTGTCTAAGGAGCTCACAAACTTTTTCTTCAGTCTTTGACATGCTTAGAACTGATTGAAGCTGACCCATGTGAATACCAACAGGAAGAATTTTGATACTAACAGTCCTACCATAATACTCAAGCCCGATATAACCTCGTTTGGATTCGTAGGTAAGACCGAGCATCCAACTACAACAGGAGAGGAAATGCCGCGCGTAATCAAAAGTGTGAAACCCAATCAAATCTGAATTAAGGAGGGCTCTCAAGAGCTCTTCCCTAATAGGCAATGTCTTATATATTTCTGATGAAGGAAATGGGCTATGGAGGAAGAACCCCAGTTTCACTCTGTTAAATCTCTTCCTCAAGAAAGTTGGTAACACCATCAGGTGATAATCATGTATCCACACATAATCATCTTCTGGATTAATAACTTCCATAATCCTATCTGCAAAAATCTTATTGACTGAGACATAAGCTTGCCACAGTGACCTATCAAACCTACCACCAAGCTCTGGTGACAGAGGCAACATGTAATGAAACAGTGGCCACAAATGTTGTTTGCAAAACCCATGATAGTACCTAGTAAACATATCAGGTGGGAGAAAAGTTGGGACACACTTAAAGGACTCAAGAAGTATCTGTGAAACCTCATCCTGTTCATTTGGATGCACTTCTTCCTTCAGGCATCCAACATAAATAACCTCAATATCATCACCCCCTAATCCATCTTTCAATTGGAGGAGAAGTGAATTCTCATCCCAACTGAAAGTCCAATTCCTATTACCATCTGGTTTCCTCTGAGCCTTTATAGGGAGCTGATTGCCCACTATCATGATCCGGTCTCGGTGTACCGATGAAGAAGACTGATCAGAGCACACACTCTCCAATGGTTCATCATCGACCTCAGATAACAACCCAGCCACAGTCATAATCCTTGGAATTCTCCTGTTCATGCTCCCAAATGTTGGAGCCTCTCCAGAGGCCAACTCTAATAGATTTGAATAGGATCTTGACACCATTAGCTAACACACACTGCTTTGAAACACTAATCCCAAGCTAACACACTGCTTTGAAACACTATACTCAGTTACTCACATAACAAACAAGTTCCATCCAAGGCAATTCTCAATATCAGAATATCAAGTAACAACAAGCAATAATCATATCAAAAAACAAGGTCCAAAACCCTTTAACCAAAAAGGGTATATCCAAATCTACCAAATGAACTAAAAACAAAGTGTGTGTGGTGTTAAAAAGATTAAATTTTGAGTTCTGGGTCAGCTGATACTAGTCCTGAATTGTGTGAATGAGAAATTACAAAGCATGAAATGGCAAGAGGTGGTGGTGGTGGTGGTGAATCTGTGATGAGTAACAGTGGAAAGCATCAAAAGGGAGAACAGAACTTCTTTGAAGATAAGCTTGGAGAAGTGGATTAAAGCAAGGGACAGATAAAACATGTAGTTAATTGCAATCTTGAAGAGAGAGATTAGAGAATAAAAGGAATGGAATTGATTCAAATCAATTAAACAGCTAAGACAAGAAACAGCAACCAAACACCCACTGGAATAGATTGCTGTCATAAATGGACTGAACTTGGAATTCAGAAACAAAGAAAATATAAAAACAAGAACCCAAATGGAATTAGGAAACAGTTGAAGAAAATTACCAGTTCAGTTTAAAATCTCACTGTGATTGACTGATTGGATGCCTAGAATAAATTTGGAATATATGACAAACAATCAACTACATATGATGGTCTGAATATTGAAGAATATGAAAAAGAAATAAAAACTAGAAGTTATTGTAAATGATGCTAGAAAAATATCTTTTGGTATAGCCTTCTCACTTATCACAACCCAACCCAACGCAACCCATAACTTCTCGGGCATGACCATGGTATCTATCAGGGTAAATTACATTACACGCTATCTTTATCCATTTTTATCTTGTGAACATCTAAACATAAACTTTGTTTTATAACACATAATTTTATATGAGTGTTACTAACCCGTATCTAACGGTATCGATTAAGATTTCAATAAAGTAATGTTTTATGATAGGTTTAAAAATAACACTTCTCAAAATTTTGAATACATCATTTTTTAATATAAATTTTTTTATTTTAATTTCTTAATCGGTGTCAATACTCCATTTTATATAGAAAAAATGTAAATTTATGTTGTTTTTTTTATCAACAATTTTAATAGTTATGGTTAAATTTGATAATAAAAAAAGTGTACAATTACATTATTATTGAAAAAACACAAAAGCCATAATAGTACATAACCAATAATAAAGATATAAAAATTGCAATTAAGCTTTAAAAGAAAAAATCTCACGGCATGCATTAGTGTGATACTTTCGGCACCGCTCATTTCAGCATTTGCTTTCATTAGTCAACCACTACAATCACTTCAATTTTCTTTTTTTGATTGAAAAATGAGAATTAATTTTTACCGTTGGATCATCAACTAAGAGTTTAAAGTAATGTTAGTTAACGGCTGGTGATCTGCTGTAGACCATGAGACAAATTGAGAGAAGTACCTATCACTCTCACTAGCTCATCCTTATCCTTTGTCACCGTCACCCAGGATAATGTTTCGTGTGGGACCCACCTGAGCGGTTTGTTCGAAATTATGTGCCGAGCTTGTTGATCATAAACGTGACTGATTTTAGTTGCATTCACATCACTCGCATGACACGTTGAGTTTATCATCCTTCATCAAAATATAAATTAATTAACAAAAAAAATATGTTAACCTAGTATATCATAAAAAAAAAAAATGTTAACCAATATTTTAAAGATATTAGTTAAAAATCAATAAATGAAAGTTTTTTTAGGAAGTAATATATTTAATATAAATGTGATTTTTAGTTTTTCAATAAACATTTACATTTTATTGAGTCAAAAAAAATAAACATTTACTTTTTATTGAAATTTTCATTCAATATCACAACAAGACCCATTAAAAAATGATGCCCATTAACAGAAGATGTTGCTAACCCATACTAAAAAACATTGGTTACAGAATAAAAATAAAATAAAAATTAATGAGAAGAGTCTTAATAAAGAATATCCTACGGACATTTTGAGAGATTCCGTTGTGTCCCATTGTTTTATTAGATTAAAACCTCATTGTTTAATTTCTTAATCGCGCGTTTTACGTGAAAATACATAAAAATTAAAAACTTAATTTATAAAGCATACAAATTATGTAAGTTAAAGCATCACACCTTATGTAATACATACCAAGATTTTAAAAACCGGACCGGACCGACCGGTTTAACCGAGAATCGGGACCATGGCCGGTCCGGTCAGCAGGGAAAACCGTCCCTGTGGTAAACCGGTGCAAAAATCGGAAAACCGGTAGTGAACTGGCCTGAATCGGTTTCCTAAAAAAAAAATTAGTATAAAAGGATTTGGGTCATCATAGCCAAAACTCAATTCTTTTGTTTTCTAACATATGTGGGCTGGTTGTAGATTTTGGGTTGGTTTTCCCTATGAAGATGATTTTAACATATATCTTTATATTTATTTAGTTTAATTTCAAAATAAAAAAAATTGTGCTTAATAATTTTAGTTGTTATGTTGTTTTTTTTGTTTAATATTGTTACAAATATTATATTAAAAATTAAAATAATATTATTTAATTATAACTGGTTCAACCACGGTTCAACCTCGGTTGGACCATTGAACCTCGTACCGCTGCCTTCACCGGTTCGATGGCCGGTCCGGTTTTGTAAACCTTGATACATACACACACACGTCTTACTATAATAATACAAAATACTGTTTATGGTATTCTCTCAGTAGGATCCCTCACATGCATCTATTTAAACAAACTGTTGTTCTTAGCGGAAAATATAAATCGTCTTACACTAAACTACATTGTCGGAATCCACAGCACTTCTTCCAGCATCTGGTTCATACGGAGTTCCATCTAATTCCTTAGCAACTGGTTTCTTCGTCGGGTCTTCTCGTATGATCACATCAGAAATAAATACAACAGACAAACATATAGGGGATAAGAAACAGTTATATCATCAAAAGCGAAAAATAAATCATAGTATTTAATATAACAAAAGTCACAGACAAACATTACTCTAAATCAACCATCATCCATAATTCAATATATATCATCCTCTACCCTCAACTCATGCAATCTAACACTTTATGCCGACGTGGCCATCTCTACCCCTGTCATGTTAGTCAGTAGTCCAGAACGGTCTGAGGTCAAGAACTCGGTATGCCCCTATTCCCTTATCTCTCGTAGGGAATAAAGCATTAAGCACAGTGTACGTCACTAATCCCCCATTGGAAATAACACATAACCACAAATTACCTATTAACTCAGTGCTCCCCTATTCCCTAATCTATAATAGGAATAGTGCTTTAAGCACGATGTGCCACTATTTCCTCCATTGGAAATAGCGCGTAAGCACAAAATACATAGTGTCTCTATCCTCGATAGGATAATCAGAACAATGCGTTAAGGACTAAAAGAGTATTACGGTAGTCTACCTCGGCATCAACATCCGTAGGTCACTCACCTGCAACATCCGATATTCAAAATAGGGTATCCTGACCTCGTGTGTTCCACTCACACAGCTATGAACAACAATGCAAACACATGAATCTCACTGACCCACATTAACAACATCCTAGTGCCTTAACCTTCCATCAGAACCCAAACACTTGTTCTATATCACACCTCCTCTTTAAAATAAATCATTTAGGTTAGGCACCTCTAAGTCACTATTATTCTCACACCCAAACCAACAACACCCGAACTATACATATCTTCGCTTAGGAATCAACTAAGCACCATATTAAAAACCAGGTAGATCATGCATAACACAATATCAGAAAAATATTCAAACACCAAAAATAATACGTCACATGCAATGGAATACCTCAACCAGCGTATCACAATAAATTCAATAACAAAAAGTCAGACATCATCAAATACTTAAAATCAACCTAATGTCGATAAACCTACAATCCTCGAATGACAATTGGTTTTACAGAAAATGTTTCCAATGTGACTTTGGTCTTGTCGATTACTAGACTACTAGTAGGGTTTAGGTCTCCCTACACAATTATTATATAATATACTACTTATCTATTCTGACGGTAGATTGGTTCTTTCCCCCACTTGAGTTATCACTGAAATAGACAACTATAAACACAAGAATGGGGGTTGAATTGTGTTTAACAGAATTTAAACAAAGTTGAAATTTTTTCGCATACGTGATGCTAGGTTCGCATTTGTGGAAAGATACATGATAGACGGGTGGCTCGTTTGATGAAATTTTAACAGTGACTTGGGCAAACACACCACTTGATAAACGTATAAGAAAACTTAAAGCAACTAGAGAGATTATAAGGAAAGAGAGATTGACACAGTTATTTATCCTGGTTCACTCTTCAAAGCAAATAGTTACTTCCAGTCCTTGGCAGCACCAAGATTTATCCATTATAACTAATCAAAGCTGAGACTCTAAGTATTGTTTGCACACCTAGCCTCTTAAGGCTCAAAGACAAGTATTCTTTGCACACATAGCCACTTCAGTGCTCAAGACAAGTATTCTTTGCATACTTAGCCTCTTCAAGCTCACTCGGGTTTGTTTGAGAGATTTGGTTTGTAATAAATACAACTTCGCATTGCATGAACTTTCACTAACACTCAGAGAGTGGTTTAAATGTAAAGCTTAGGAAAGTCTGTGTAATAACTTCAAATGATTGAAGAATACAAAATGAAATAATGAAGATATTAATGCGCAGAGTAATGGCTCTTTAATGCTTTGTGTATTCTCTATGTATGTTCTCTGTTCTTCATCTTCAATGACTCTTCTGTATTTAAAGTCTTCAAGCATTTAGGATCCGTTAGAGACATTCCCTCAGATGTTGGCTTCAAGCAGAACTTCATTAAATGCAACAGTGTCATTTTGGGCAGCCATTAATGCAATAGGAACGTTGGTTGTACTCTAACATGAAGGATCATGGCTTTATGCATCATGATACAACCATATAAGAGTTTGTGCAGGGAGCTTTTTGTACTTTGCTGAGTACAATCCTCTTTTCGTGTAACGACCAGAGGTACTAGGGAATAAAGCATGTTGGAAGCATTCTTTAACTGGTCTTTGGTCCTGAAATTCGAGGTTGCTTAAGAGAGTAACTTTTGACTTTTCTTGATTCTAGTTCTTGAAATAAGATACTGAAAATTCTTATAGAATTCGCGTTCATAAGATAAGTACGTCCATCTTGAAAATAACCGCGTCCATCTAGCCATTTAAGATTTTTCATTTGGACGGGCTAGTAGACGAGCTTTTATATGCCACGTCATTGGACGGATACTCCTTTAACTGGTTGAACGTAACCTAGTAGACGAGCTCCATATGCCACGTCATTGGACGGAGCATCTCATTAAGGATTCAGCGAGTCCAAAGACTTGTATGGACGAGTGCTTCTAATACCTTAGTGGACGAGTGTCTCTGTTACTTTAGTAGACTAGCGCTTTTGTCACTTTAGTGGATGGGCGCTTGTATGACTTTACCGGACGCCCGCTTTGATCACTTTATTGGACGTGCGCTTCAATTACTTCAGTGTTGGACGTGCGCTTCAATTACTTGTGTTGGACGTGAGCTTTTATCACTTGTGTTGGACGTGAGCTTCTATCACTTGCGTTGGACGTGAGCTTCAATCACTTGCGTTGGACGTGAGCTTCTATCACTTGAGTAGACGAGCGCTTAGATGCTTTTTACAGTTTTAATATGCACACTAGATAGACAGGTTAGCAACCAATATGAAGGTTAATTAAATCATTAACCAATGTTTAGTTCTCATCAAAACTTAGAAAAATGCACATCAGACATTTTAGAGACTTAACAATCACCGGAATCCCGAATTCGACGTTCCTTGTTATCATACCCCACGTTACCAATTTCACCTTCAACCAAAACAACATTACCACAAATTAATCAACAAACTCACCCTTAACCTAAATAGTTAGATTCGGCCTCCTATTTCAAAATAGGGTTAGGGTTCTTTTCTCATTCCAATCTTTTGGAGTCTAGTTCCTATAGTATTAATTAGCATAGATAAATTACTAAAAGTTAAAAATATGAAACAAAATCCTCTAACCTCTAGGGTTAGGGTTTCGGCCATGATGTGTAAAATAGGTTAAAAATTCCTTTTGCTCTCAAACTCTTGTATCTATAACCTACACACCTTAGATAGTTGATATAAATCTAACCTAATTAAAGATTGAAGAAAACTTATTTTGTCCATATAATCATAAATTCGGCCAAGTATAGAAAATAGGGTTAGGAAATTATTTTGATTTCAAGCTTCTAGATATAACAACTATAGGTTTCAAGAAGTTAAGATTAAGTATCATATCTTAAAAATTGAACAAAACTTCATTTGTCTAAAAACACCTAGTTTCAGCCTCAACAAGAAAATAGGGAAGGAAAGTGTTTTTGATTACATGCTCTTAGATAATGAAAGTAGAAGTCATTTAGAGATCATAACAATTGGTTTCATATTAAAATGATTTTCCTACAATTTTCTAGAATTATTTGAATTTATGGATCAAAGAATGGAAATTCATGAAAACTTGATGATCATGGCTTGGAAACAAGGAAATCAATGAAGAACATGATGTTTATTGATCAAAAAGAGTAAGGTATACCTCTTAGATGTTGGAAAATTGACAAGAATGGATCAAGTCCTTCACAAATTTGCTTAAAGTGTTCTTGAGAAAAATGAGAGAAAATGAAGAAAATGAAGATCAAAGTGGCGAAGTGTGTGAGTGGGGACGGGCTGCGGTTTTGGCAAGGGGTGGGGCTGTTTTGAGTGTGAAATGACTTTGTTTAATAATTAAAAGTAACCATAGTTGAGTTAATTAACATAGGTTAAATTTAGAAAATAATATAATAACTTAACTATAGTTAATAATAACTTAACTAGGGTTAAACTAGTCACCATGGTTAAATTCATGTGGCTCACATTTTAGGAAGGGTGTGGCTGATTCTTGGCCACAAGAACTAACCTTGGTTCCTTAACCATGATTAAAATCTAACTAGAATAAGTTAGGTTAAGCTTAAGGACATTTTGGTCATTTCACCTAGAAACTCATAATTCCTAACATTATTGCCTCATAAATTCTTGATGAGTTATCTCATAGCTCAACTCCTCTGGTGTCCCATTCTATCTCTGCATTTCCATTGCCGATTCTGTCGGTTTCCCGAGTAGGGTTTTACGCCCGAATAGAAGCATAATATTTCATTTTTGGTTGAAAATTTTCAAAATAACCAAACTCGTTGGAAATATGATTTAAATATAAATCATTTCGTTCACGAGTCAAAATTAGGTTTTCTGATCATTAAAATCTTACTGTCAGTGAAAACACCAAATGTTTTCCGTTCGAACTTTCACCAACATTCGTCCGAATACACATAATATTTTATTTCGGATTAGAAATTTGGAAAGTAGAATTCCTCACAGTAAAATATAAAAAATCTACAAATTTCAGTTTCGGGTTAAATTAGAATTTTCTGCCCATATAAAATTATACTGTCAGTAAAAACGCAGACTGGTTTCCGTCTGAGCTTTAGACCCATATTTTAACCAGAGCTTCCTACCATATAGTAGGTTCTACATATGATTTTGTTTTCTCCAAAATCATTTCCTATGTCTCAGATAAAAATATAAATAAATATATATTTACCGTTAATACAGCGTATCCGAAAATCGAGTTGTTACACATTGTTTATGTAATTCGATTAAGATAATTAATTATTCATAGATTAAGCTCCTCTAAAGTTAATAAAAGTGTAAAGTGAGAAAAGAAGGGCACTGTTTTTATTGATGAAAGGGCACTATTTTTTTTTTTACAAGCTACTCTAAAATTAGTAAAAGTTTAAAGTATAAACCAACATGTGGTTAGTTTAAGTGGTAAGGGACTTATGCACTTTAAGCAAGTGATCAGGAGATCGAATCCTGACTATTGTGTATGGAGAAAACCTCGAAAATTAGTCACTGCTAACGATGGTGGATACTTTATACCTATACCATGGTTATAAAAAGAAAGTGTAAAGTTTAAAGTAAGAATTTCCTTACTTTGTTGTTGCTTCAATCTACAAGCTTTTGGGGTGATTTGTGATTGCTTTTATGGTGATTTTTGTTTGATATCTTGTCGTCTTCCTCCTTTTGTGATTACTTGTGGGTAATTGGCGATTGCTTCAATCTCTGATGCTATTTAGATTTTGACAAGCCCTGAACTTGTGCGATACTAATGGTGCATATAAAAGTTTTAAGTTAAGCACTTTTCGTGTATGTAGTTTGACTCAATCACCCCTACTTTTTTTAAATTGCAACACTAACGAAAAACTTGAAAATTTCTATGATATGAACTTTTGGTTCGAAAATTGTAGAGATAATATAAAGATATTCTATATCTTCCACATTTATCATTTCAATATAATACCCGTTGTGATGTATATCTTTGAAACATATAATATATTTCTTTGGGATCTACTAGAACACAATGCATCAAATTATAATTTTGCTCCATTTGAGAACATCAAATATATATAGAGGTTCTTTCAAAGCATTCAATTACATTTGTAAACTCCTGATTATAAATGTTGATAATAAGTACACGTGCAATAATCTAACTTTCTGGTCACAAGATATATAAACAGTACACATGCACGATGTATAATAAAATCCACAAATATAATAAATATATTCTAGAAATTTAGAAAATTCACCAAATCCAAACTCTATTTTTAGCTTATTATTATAAATAGTCTTATATAATTAATTTGCATTAAGAATACACAACGTATAAAAATTCATTATATTGAAGAATCTCCCAATTCTTCAATGAAATCTATAAGAATTATCAACCATGACTAAGAATGACCTAATCGACTATATGCCAAATAAAAAATAATTTATATTAGTAAGCTTCTTATTTACAATAATAATATAGTAAGGTTTGTTTTCAAATAGGTGCATGGATAGGAAACCTTTGGTTTATGGTACATGTATAACATGTTTTTCAATTACATTCATATCCGACGAAAGTATAACGTATTTTTGGTCATACACATAATAAAATATAGTAGCTATTCTAGATACTTGAATTACTCTTCATTATATTAACACATTTCAAAAATTACAATTTAATTATCTAATTAGGAACGCATATTTTCTTAATCAATAAAACTTTAAGAAATCATACCATACATATTTTATTTAAAATATTATAAGCTAATAAAATAAGAGAAAATCTGTACCAATACATTTGAAATCACATAAAAATATACATCTGAAATGGAAATTCTAAAATCCAAGGAATGAAGAATAATTCAACTACTCAAATCATCAATCAAATAATATAACTTCCCTCCAAAATATTTAACAAAATAAACATATTCAAAGCATATTATAAATATAAGAAATAGAATGTAATGAAGTCCGGTACATTGGATGACCTGTGATTTTTCATCATTAGCTCACTATTATGTTCAATCAGAATAATACATAATTTTGAATCAAAAAAAAAAAAAAGAAAAGAAAAGAATAATACATAATTTTAATTCAAAATATTTCTTGAAGATATTTTCTCATTCTTGGTTCTCCATGTGACACCTGTAGTGACGAGGGCGGGGAATGGTCGCCGGTACAAGAAGGCACGAACAAGGAGCGGCTCTTGACATGCTTATAGGTGGAGGGATACATGAATGAACCGATTACACACCCGGATGAGAGGGATCCTAAGACTGTGTAGGTATGGGACTACACAGTTGAGGATGACTTATATGAATTGATTGGTACTACCTATACTAACAAGATGCATCTTCTTTTCAGGAGCAAATCACTTAAGAACTCCATAGTTAAGAGTGCTTGACTTGGAGCAATTCTGAGATGGGTGACCTCTTGGGAAGTTTACCCACGAAGGGTGTAAGTGAGGACGAAGCACACTGAAAAGACCCGTGTTGATCTGTGGGGACAGTCATCAATCCATAGAGCAGTCAGGGATGTATTAAATGGTATCAGAGTGGTACAGTGTGGTTCGAGGACGAACCAAGCGGAAGCTGGTGGACATGTGACACCCGGGACTGACGAGGATGGGGAGTGGTTGCCGGTGCAAGAAGGCACGGACAAGGAGCGACTCCTGGCAGGCTTCTAGGCGGAGGGACACATGAATAAACCGATTACACACCCGAATGAGAGGGATCCTAAGACTGCGTAGGTGTGAGACTATAGAGTTGATGATGACTTATATGAATTGATTGGTACTACATATACAAACAAGATGCATTTTCTTTTCGGGAGCCCATCACTTAAGAACTCCATAGTTAAGCGTGCTTGACTTGGAGCAATTTTGGGATGGGTGACCTCCTGGGAAGTTTTCCTAGAAAGCGTGTGGGTGATGATAAAGCACGTTGAAAAGATGGTCTGTGGGGACAATCATCAATCCATAGAGCAGACATGGATGTATTACTCTGGAGGCATAAAATAGATGATTTTTTTCCTCATTTTTCTTTATTTCAAAATATGTTAAGACCAAATAGATGTTTTAGATTTCGGACATGGTTTAAAGGTCTAATTCTTCAAGAACTATCAACTATACCATAAATCTTCATATAAATGAATGACAAAGAAAAATCATAGTTTTTTTGCAATCATACAGGAATGCTTGAATAATAAACTCTTTCAAAATTTATTAAGAGTACTTCTAGATAAAATATAAAAAAAAGTGTTAGTTAAAGAAAATTGACAACAAAGTTTCTATGAGTGGAATATAATAATATATTTCATACTAATATTAAAATGGAAAAACAAATCTATAATAGGAAAGAACATAATTATTAATTAGATTAATTTTTAGAGAGTGCGTAAGTAGAAAATGAATCATTGCAATAGATCCTCTATATTGATTAAGTCATCACTCATATGACGGAGTCTTGTGATGATAATGTGTTGTAAAAGTAAGCATAAATAATTTAAGAGATAGCCAACGAAGGTTGGTCCAGTTTGTACGGATACAGCTCATAACCCATGAGGTCGTGAGTTCGAATCCCACTGTCGATGTGAGGACCTCGTTGGTGGTGTGGATGCTATGTACTTTAAGGAAATTAATTTTGATGATGAGCAAAAAAAAGCAAAACAGTTGATTGAGAAATGAAAAATGCAAGATCAAAGAAAGATTGTCCAAGACCAAGAGAAGCACTTCAAGGGTATATAGTTAAATTTGGTCTTAGGATTATATGTAAAATTCAAGTGTAGGATTGACTATTAAAATTGAAGTAACTAAAATTGGTTTTAAAATTGAAAATGGGCTTAAGGTTTTTCAAAGACTTGGAAAAATGATTTCAATAAATTATGAAGTGAGCTAATTGTCAAAAGTGTTTTTCATAAGTGTTAGAATATTCCTTGATTTAAAAAATATCCTTTTTCCGATAAAAGAAATGCTCGTAATAGATTACCAGAACTCCTGTAATCTATTACCAACTTTCTGGAAAAATCAGTATTTCAAATTGTCAGTCGTAGTCAATTACCAGCTTTCTAGAAAACTCAACAATTCAAACATACAGCTCGTAATCGATTACCAGTACTTCTGTAATCGATTACCAGAAACGAAAAAGTGATTTCTAGTGCAGAAAATGCGTGACAGCCGTGAAAAACGGCTATATTTTGAAACCCCACTATAAATACTCTGCAGTAGCCCGAAAATCGCTAGGTTAATGTTGATGAATCTGGGCAAGTATACCCAGTCGTGCAAGTAATACGGTGGTGATACCGTTTTATCGTTCCCACGAGGACTGCGACAAGTACTAGCACGTACCAATTCAACTACTATCTAAGCGATTCTTGGATTGAAGAGAGTTCTATACTAATTAACAAGCCCACAAAAGTAAAAATAAACAGAATAAGAAAAACAAACTCTTTTTGTAATTTTCTCAAACACTTGGAAGGCAATAAAAGAATGTTTTCAAATATGATAAAAGATGTTGGGATTAGGTTCACTAAACTTCATCCCCATGCAATGAAATGACTAATAAATAGTTTCTACTTCAAATATGACAATCAATCTACTAAATTACTCAAGTCCCGATTCCTCGGATGACAAGAGCCTAAATCCACTAATAGACCCTAATTCCTTAGGTGGCCTAGATTAATGAATTCACATTAAGATTAGGGATCATGCGATTGCTAATAAACCTAGTTCCATTCCTAGATACCAGATTTACTAGGTGATTAATTTCACTTCCGGTTCTAATACGAATTTTCCAATTGCATATCAAAACACTAATCAAGTCATGGGGGTGCTAGCCACAACAAGCATTAAGCATAGAAAATCAATCACTCAATAAAGAAGTAAAAACCATATTACAAGATCAAGTCATATACATGAGAATTTAGAAATAGCTACCCTAACCCCAACAATGGGAGTTTAGCTACACATCATCAAAGGAAAAAGGAAAAGGGAAAAGAAAAGATACTAAGATGAAGGAAGGGAAGCACTCCATGGAAGGATGCACCCAGCCACCACAGCAGCAGAAATTGCGTTTCCTAGGGTTTCTTGGCCGCCTCCTTTTCTCCCAATCCAATCCCCATTTCAATTCTGCTCTAAAATAGCTTATAACAGGGGTTCTGGGTTTCGCACACTCGCGGGGCGAGACGGAGCTCGCGAGGCGAATATTAACAATCTGGTCTTCAGAGAATTGATCTCTCGCGAGGCGAGAGTGGATCGCGAGGCGAAACCGAAAGGTCCTTCTCAAATACGCCGTGATGAGTATCAGGGCCTGGGCGTGATGGCTTCTGGTCCTCAGGCTCGCAAGGCGAGACACGGTTCGCGTGGCGAGACAGAAATGGTCGCATTCTCTGGCACAGTCAGCCTTCAGGCTCGCGTGGTGAGGTGTGATTCGCGGGGCGAGACAGAAAGGATGACATTCTGCTGTTCCTGGTTGTCTTCAGTCTCGCGAGGCGAGTAATCTCTCACGGGGCGAGCATTCCCAGAATTGCATTCTCCACTGTTTCTTCATTCACTTGACTCTAAGTTAACCAAATTTTTCATTGATTCCTGCAAAACAACACCAAGAAACCGCTTCACCCATTCCAAGGGAAAAACTAACCAAAATCAAATAAAGAATGCCTAATCTATATGAAAAATGCATGCAAAAGTGTACAGAAAACATGATGTAAAATCACACTATCAAATCACCCCAAGCTTATTCAATTGCTTGTCCTCAAGCAATCACTAAGGCTAGAAGAGATATATAATCAAAGCACGGATAGTGAACCAAGAACCCGAGTAAATACTAATCCAAGTAATAGGCATTTCAAACAATTCAGCAAGAGACAATCAATTCAAGTCCAATTAGAAGCTTAGGTTTCTTAGATTCATATTCTCACTGATCTGGGCACTCTTTCTCACCTGAAGCTCACCCCAAGCTTGTTCATTTGCTTGGCTCTCTTTCTCACCTCACTCAAGTGTTAGAGAAATAAGACAATTCGCTCCACTTTCCTCAAGGAATGAATTCTACCATAGGCTTGACTATCAACCAAATCTTTACTTTATTAATGAAAACAATTAAGAATCAAGAGGTCTTTTCTTTGGTTGTAACGTGGCCATGGGATTAATTGTTAGGTGGGGAAATCAAGAAAAGGACATTTCAAAAGGGCTAAACCAAGTATCAAACATTTCAACACATGACACCTTCTAAAATACCTTTTTGGGTTTTGATTCCTTTTTCCACCTTTCTTTCTTTCTTTTCATTTTATTTCTCATTTCTTTTTGTCATCCCCTTCTCTATATTTTTGTTTTCTTTTTCTTTTGTTTTTCTTTTATTTGGAGAAGGGAAGATTTTCAGCTCAAGAGAAATATTTTTCTGATTTTCTCATCCCATATTTTTTTTTCAACTAACTTTTTACCCTTTTTTTAATACTTTAGAAGGTCCCTTATCAACCATCATTTAACAATGTAATTTAAGGTACCAAGAAAAGTATTTTTATTCTTTCAGGTTCAAAATTGGGCAACTAAGGGGTATCATTTAGTCATTCAAAGCTCAGAAGGCTAGAAAAATACCTAGTGCCTCAATCATTTTCAAAAATGTTTTCAAAAATTTTTAAGCTTCAAAATGGTTTTAAGTCAAGTTCTAGAGAAAGCAATCCAAGAGGAATAACACTCTAACACAAAGAATGGGGTATATTTGGTGAGTACCCCCTTGGATCAAAATCTCACATTTTAGTAGTTCAAAAATCAATGAGAATCGCAAATCTATGAAACCATATACTAATTATCAACTATCACAGATCATCTCAAGCATTTTCATTTGCAGCCATATCACAAGAATGAAAAATTGGGTTAAAAAATTCACTATCTCAAGTTATTTGGCACTTAGTTCTCACAATTGGATGCAAAATCTAAACAAGGGCAATCGGATCATGTGATCATGCAAACTATCATGCAAAACTATATGAATGCAACATGAACAATACAAATGCAAAGTACCCCTACCCCAAGCTTAAGAATTTACATTGTCCCCAATGTAAACAATCAAGTTGGAGAGAGGAAAGAAAAATTGGAACGACTTACCGAAGCGGTAGCGGGTGCTGGCTCACATGTCTAGTTAGGAGGAATTGCATGAAAATTGGGTCACGACCTGATGCTTCTCCTTCCTCCTTCCCTGAAAACACTTAACAAACCTATTAATCTATGATATTTTCCTCTTGATCTTCTCAAATTATTCAAGAGGTTAAAATCAAAAACAAAATCTAACTAAAGAGAAGGATTAAGAAAATTTGGGTTGCCTCCCAATAAGCACTTCTTTAACGTCACTAGTTTGACGGGCTTCTTTCAATTAACCGGGGTCTACTAGTCGTAGAAGTGCAAGAACACTTCTCCTCTGTGGACTCCTTCAAACAGTTGTTTTTGCTTATAAGGCCAATAATTGCGCTTTCGCTTTGCCCTTTTCGCTCTGAGCCTCTTGTCCTTTTTCTTACTCCTTCCCGGCGGAGGTTCTGTTTTCACATGAGCATATCCAACTTCATCACCAACTGATACATCATTGGTCTTGCAGAGCTTCAGATTTGCTTTCATGTTGAGCTTTTCCTTCTTCTCAGGAGTAGAGGGGCGGTGCTGATGTGCAACGACTTCTTTAGCCACTGTATCCGCAATGTCCATGCGGAAACAATCCTCTTCATCGCTCGGGCGATGCATAGCTTCAAATACATTGAAAGTGACTTCTTCGTCTTGTACTCTGAATCGCAGCTGGCCTTTTTGTACGTCTATCAAAGCGCGACCAGTCGCTAGAAAAGGTCTCCCCAGTATGAGCGGAACTTCTGCATCCTCCTCCATGTCTAAAATCACAAAGTCCACTGGGAAGATAAACTTATCCACCTTTACCAGAACATCTTCCAAGATACCATAAGGATGCTTGATTGATCTGTCAGCTAGTTGCAATGCCATCCTGGTTGGTTTCACCTCTCCTCCTCCAAGCTTGTTCAAAATTGAAAGTGGCATCAAATTGATACTCGCTCCCAAGTCACATAAGGCCTTCCTGATAGCAACACTCCCAATAGTGCAAGGGATTGTAAAACTACCAGGATCTTTCAGCTTCGGAGGTAGCTTCCTTTGAAGTATCGCACTGCATTCTTCAGTTAAGGCAACAGTTTCGCCTTCTTTAAACTTTCTTTTCTTCGTGAGCAGTTCCTTAATGAATTTTGCATAATTGGGCATCTTCTCTAGTGCTTCAGCAAAGGGTATGTTAATATGTAGCCTCTTGAAAATGTCAAGGAACTTGGCAAACTGTTCTTCTTTCTCCTTTTTCTTGCTCAAGTGAGGATAGGGCAACTTCACGTAAGAGGGGATCACTTGAGGCTTGTCTCCATCTTTCAAAATCTGACTCTTAGTTCTCCTCAAAATTGAATTCTCATCTACTAGCTTCTCCCTCTTGTCTTGTTCATTGGCTTTTTCTTCTTCCTCAACTACAACCTCTTTGCCTTTTTCCTCTTTTTCCTCAGCACTCAATTCTGTTTTTTCATCAACTTTCTGATTCTTCACCAAAGGCTCACCGCCCACATTCTCAAGACTTTTACCACTCCTCAAAACAACATCATTGAAATGCTCTTTAGGATTAGTTTGAGTGTTACCTGAAAAACCGCTGCTAGATTGCTCCGCTAGGTGCTTTGCAATTTGGCCAACTTGAACCTCCAAATTTTTTATAGAAGCATCAGTATTTTTCTGGTTTGACATGGTCAATTGCATGAACTGATTGGGGGTGTTTTCCAAGATAGAAACCCAGTCTTGAGGTGGTTGTGTAGGAGGAGGTTTGCTTGTTTGTCCGGCATCTTGCTTCCAACCAAAATTTGGTTGATTCCTCCACCCTTGGTTGTAGTTGTTAGGGAATTGGTTGTTGCCTGGCCGCCCATAGTTCCCCATATAATTGGCTTCCTCATGGGAACTAGGTGGCGCCTCACATATTCCATTATCATGATCACCTCCACAAAAATCACATCGCATTACCTGTTGGTGTGGCATGGTTGTCCCTTGAACAGTTTGGATTTTTTGTGGGAGTTGAGCTAGTTGCTTGGTAAGAGACTCTAGTTGTTGTGTCATGAGCTTGTTCTGAGCCAACAGTGCAGTTTGTGAATCTAACTCCAACACTCCCCTTCTTGATGTGGGACCCCGATCATGATGCATCCAATAATCATTCGATGCCATAGCTTCTATCAAAATCAGCGCTTCCTCTACTGTCTTTGTGTTCATGGACCCTCCAGCCGAGGTATCCAACATATACCTGGTTGACGGCCTTAGTCCATTGCAGAATGTTTGCATCTGAGTAAGATCATCAAAACCATGATTTGGACATCTTCGGAGCAATTCCTTGAACCTTTCCCAGGCGTCATGAAGAGTCTCACCTTCTTGTTGAGCAAAGCTTATGATGTCATCCCTTGCCTTTACAAATCTTGAGGTGGGGAAGAACCTTGCCAGAAACTTTGCCTCTAAGTTGTCCCATGTAGTGAAGCTCCCCCTTGGTTGTGATTGGAGCCAAGACTTGGCTCTATCTCTTAGAGAGAAAGGAAACAACCTCAGGCGAATTGCATCATCGAAGGCACCATTTATCTTCATTGTATTGCACAACTCTAGGAAATTGGAAACATGATTGTTAGGATCTTCCTTCTCCAACCCAGCAAACTGATTTTGTGAAACCATATTGATGAGATTTGGCTTGATTTCAAAATTGTTGCAGTTCACTGGAGGCCTCACTATGCTAGTGACATGCCGGTTGACATTTGTATTGGCATAGTCACCAAGTGTCCTCCGTGGTGGTGGAGCACCTTCACCATTGTCTGCCATTCTGAGTCTTTCTTGATGAACTTGAGAAGTGGAAGTCTCTTGTTCTTCTCCTTCTTGTTCTAATAGTCTCTGCTCTCTTGCTTGCCTCCGATTTCCTCTAGCTGTTCTTTCAATTTCAGGATCGTAGAGGAGTTGGTCAGCTGGGATAGTACCACGCATACACAAACAGTCTAGCAACACGGGTGTTAGTAGTAACTGTTATCACACAAACAACAAACACACCAGAAAAATGACAGCAAAAACAAAACAAAAAAAAAATGACAGCAAACAGTTTAAAACAGAATTTTTTTTTGCCTAAATTAGTAACCGAAATGGATATGCTAATATTGAAACGCAGTCCCCGACAACGGCGCTAAAAACTTGTTGACGAATCTGGATAAGTATACCCAGTCGTGCAAGTAATACGGTGGTGAGACCGTTTTATCGTTCCCACGAGGACTGCGGCAAGTACTAGCACGTACCAATTCAACTACTATCTAAGCGATTCTTTGATTGAAGAGAGTTCTATACTAATTAACAAGCCCACAAAAGTAAAAATAAACAGAATAAGAAAAACAAACTCTTTTTGTAATTTTCTCAAACATTTGGAAGGCAATAAATGAATGTTTTCAAATATGATAAAAGATGTTGGGATTAGGTTCACTAAACTTCATCCCTATGCAATGAAATGACTAATAAACAGTTTCTACTTCAAATATGACAATCAATCCACTAAATTACTCAAGTCCCGATTCCTCGGATGACAAGAGCCTAAATCCACTAATAGACCCTAATTCCTTAGGTGGCCTAGATTAATGAATACGCATTAAGATTGGGGATCATGCGATTGCTAATAAACCTAGTTCCATTCCTAGATACCAGATTTACTAGGTGATTAATTTCAGTTCCAGTTCTAATACGAATTTTCCAATTGCATATCAAAACACTAATCAAGTCATGGGGGTGCTAGCCACAACATGCATTAAACATAGAAAATCAATCACTCAATAAAGAAGTAAAAACCATATTACAAGATCAAGTCATATACATGAGAATTCAGAAATAGCTACCCTAACCCCAACAATGGGAGTTTAGCTACACATCATCAAAGGAAAAGGGAAAATAAAAGATACTAAGATGAAGGAAGGGAAGCACTCCATGGAAGGATGCACCCAGCCACCACAGCAGCAGAAATTGCATTTCCTAGGGTTTCTTGGCCGCCTCCTTTTCTCCCAATCCAATCCCCATTTCAATTCTTCTCTAAAACAGCTTATAACAGGGGTTCTGGGTTTCGCGCGCTCGCGGGGCGAGACGTAGCTCGCGAGGCGAATATTAACAATCTGTTCTTCAGAGAATTGATCTCTCGCGAGGCGAAACCGAAAGGTCCTTCTCAAATACGCCCGTGATGAGTATCAGGGCCTGGGCGTGATGGCTTCTGGTCCTCAGACTCGCGAGACAAGACACGGTTCGCATGGCGAGACAGAAATGGTCGTATTCTCTGGCACAGTCAGCCTTCAGGCTCGCGTGGCGAGGTGTGATTCGCGGGGCGAGACAGAAAGGATGACATTCTGCTGTTCCTGGTTGTCTTCAGTCGCGAGGCGAGTAACCTCTCGTGGGGCGAGCATTCCCAGAATTGCATTCTCCACTGTTTCTTCATTCGCTTGACTCTAAGTTAACCAGATTTTTCATTGATTCCTGAAAAACAACACCAAGAAACCGCTTCACCCGTTCCAAGGGAAAAACTAACAAAAATCAAATAAAGAATGCCTAATCTATATGAAAAATGCATGCAAAAGTGTACAGAAAATATGATGTAAAATCACACTATCAGTTAACACTCTAAAAACACTTGCCCAACATCTCTAACTTCAACATTCAATCTTTCACTCTTGAAATCAAGATTTGAGCCAATCCTACACAAGAGTCATAGTGCTTCAACTTGTATTGATTCAACCTTTTGAGGTATTCTTTTTTTTTTTTGTAATCACTTATTTCTTAATTTTTGTTGGTTAAAGAGAGTGAGGAATATTTCTAGTTTGATTTGTAACAAGGGCGAGGTATCCCTTGAGTGGATTTGGAGACTCTAGCAAAAGGGTGAGGTATCCCAAGTGAAGATGACTCTTTGTAAAAGGGTGGGGAATCCCTTTAGAAGAAGAAGGTGAGGTATCCTTCTTATATTGAGAGAAAATCTTGGGGTGAGGTATCCTTAAGTCCAAAGGGTGGGGAATCCCTTTGATGAGTAATATTGAGGCTCTTGCACGACGAGGTGGGGTATCCGAGTGGAGAATGCTCTAAGTGCTGTAAAGTTTGAATTGATTATTAGTGGAAAATACTCACAAATGTATTGTGGGGACTGGATGTAGGTCACTCAAGGGAGTGATTGAACCAGTATAAATTGATTGTGTGATTTCCTCTTCCTTTATCTTTTTACAATTTCTCAAAAATTAGTCTAGGTCACAAAAAGGGGATGAAAATTTTATAAACCCAATTCACCCCCCCTCCCTCTCGGGTTATGGTTGCCACGACCAACAAGTGGTATCAGAGTTTCACCTCTGGTTAGAAGCTTAACAGCTTAGAGTAAAAGATCATTTATCCCGGCAACCTTAAAAGCTTCCTTTTATTTATTTATTTTTAAAAAAAAATGAGTTTTTGTGATTTCTATAAACCACCATATTTTGATGGTGTGGATTTTGTTTATTGGAGAGCTAGAATAGAAATTTTTATGGAAGCAATAGATTTTGATTTGTGGGATATTGTGCTAAATGGTTTTATTTCCAAACCCAAATCACAAGTATGGAATGGATTTGATAAAAAATATTTTTCCTTAAATATTAAAGTGATTCAATTTTTGAGAAATAGTTTGAATGATGATGCATATGCTAGAATTAAGGATTGCTCTTGTGCGAAGGATATAATGAATATACTTGATGCTACTTATCTTTCTAACAATGATTTTGTGGATGAAAGTATAAATAAAAAGCAAGAAGAGCAAAAGTCATTGAGTGAAACATGTCTTGAAAAATGCCCTCAAGTAGATGCCCAATGTGATGGAAGAAGCATAACTCTTCTTGACAATGATGATGTTCGAGTTGAAGAAGAAAATGAACAACCTCTTGAAGCATTGATGAAAAAAAATGAGGAGAAAAATCATTCCTATGTACAGTCAACAACCCACATGGTTCAAAAGGACTTTGAGGTAAATAATGCTAATGTTGATAGTCCTTTGTATGATAGATTACAAAATACATACGATGATGTGTTTGATGGCTTGATTAATTTAGAAAAGAAAAACTTGAATTCCTTGGAAAAGATATCATCCATTGAAATTGGAATTGAGAACTTCAAAGATGATCATACTTTTCTTTACGAGGAAAATTCTTTAAATTGTGAAACCCAACTACTTGTGAAAATTGTATTTTTAAAAATCAAGTTGAGGACTTTTCTTCTAGATATAACAAAGTTGACAAATTTACTTGTTCTAATTCCGTGAATGCTAGTAACAAGAGAAGTAACACTATTTTGCATAGAAATTTGAACAATGTTTTTGATAAAAATATTTTGAAGTATCAACAATCTAAAAAGCTAAAGTTTTTCTATGATGATCTCAAAAAGACCAAGCATTCATCTATAGTTTGCAATTATTGTAATCATAAAGGTCATATTTCTCATATGTACCATTATAGGAAAAGTTATTATGTGAGAAATAAATGGGTATGGCCGGGTTCCTAAGAAATGCTCATTCACTAACCCCCAAGGACCCAAGTTGAAATGGGTACCAAAAAATCCATCTACCATCTCTAATATGCAGGAAAGGTTACAAAAGGATGGACGATTTGGTCAAAGAGAAGAGACTTCATCAAGGAAAGCACTTCCCAAA
Source organism: Sophora flavescens (assembly GCA_030762895.1). Lineage (NCBI taxonomy): Eukaryota > Viridiplantae > Streptophyta > Magnoliopsida > Fabales > Fabaceae > Sophora > Sophora flavescens. Next base: position 67,300,100 of record CM061065.1, read on the forward strand.
ATCAAGATTGCAATTATTGACAAAAGAAACAAAAGTCCCTTGATGAAAGATTTTCATAAGAACAATATGAAATTTGCAAAGGTCAATCTTCACAATAATAGACAATGGGTAAGAAAGGACAATATTGTGAGTTCAAGAATCAAGGTAGCAAAATCCTTACCTTTTATAAATAAGAAAATAAAATGTTCATGTGTTTATTGTACAAACTTAAATTTGAATGTTGCAAACATGATTAGACCATCTCTAGTTAAATCACACTGCTTATAAATATCTCGCTAGCAATTGTCCATGTGTCTATGTTATGTAAAGCATGATTGTTAGTTGTGCATATGTCCAAAGAAAATCATATGAAATCATCTTTGTGATTGAGGATTGATTTGCTTGTCATGATGAATATTTCACATGGTTCAAATTTGAGTTTAACTATTATTGAATCTTAAGTGTTAGAGTAGATAGAAAGGACTTGTAGCACTTAAAGTTGTCAAAAATCTATGTCTTGTGAAATCCGCAGTAGATAATCATAAATCAAAATATTAAGGCCATGAACAAATCATTCTACAGAAAAAAGGGAAATTTAAATGATTATCATAAGAATATGACATGGCTCAAACAAACTTGGAGACAAATAGTGCTAAACTCAATTATGTGAAAATCAAACTGTCAAATGCATATATAGTATGATGAGATAGTGAGTTTAGAGAATGATAAATTCAAACTACTTGCAAAATGTTTCATCCATCTCATTTTAAGAATTTAAAGGATGATTATGCCACTTTAAATGGTGAAAAGCATGTGTATTGTGAAAATTCAATATGTTGTAAGATTGCATCAACCTTGAATATCAAGTTGAGAAATCATATCATACTCATGCTGAAATTGATTCCATACTTCAAATAAAATGAATGAGCACTACAAAAAAACAACTGTTTAGCAACCGTAATATTCGATCGCTAAACATTGTAAATCGGTCGCTATTTAATTTAGTGACCGATTAATGGTGGTGACTAAATACCTGGTCGCTAAGGTTTTAGCGACCGAATTAATATTTCGGTCGCCATTTAGCGACCGAAATTACGGTCGCTAAATAATAAAAAACGGTCGCTATTAGGTTGGTCGCATTTTTTAGGTAACCATTTCTAGCGATCGATAATCGGTTGCTAGTTCGGTTGCTAATTTTGGTTACTGTTAACCTATATTAGCGACGGATTTTAGGTCGCTATACCACATCTGTAAATGTTAAATAAAGTTTAGCGACCGAACTATTGGTTTCTAATTCGGTCGCTAAACTGGTTATTATTAATTTTTTTAATTTTAATTTTTAAAATAATTTTTTTTCTGTTTTTCTTTAAACGTTAGCAAAATTACTAATAAAACACACCAAATTACTTATGAAATATACAATCATAAGAAATAATAAATATATATAAAAAAAATAATCCAAAATGTCGTACAAGAATCGTTTAAAGTCAAAAATATGAAGGAAAAAAAAATCAGTCATGATGAGGGGGAGATGGAGGAATCCAATCATCCTCAGCGTCCGTACCACCGACGTCTGCTATCTGATCGTCCTCTGGAGTAGCAAGACATCGTGGCCGGTGGCGAATCGAGGAGCGGCAGCAGCGCGCACACAACCGCCGAGAGCATCACCCTGAGCAACTGGAGTTTGGATCCTCATCTGCTCCAACACCAGCCGCAATGTCTGGCCCTGCTCGATGCTCGCCTGCATCAGCTGCTGGTGTGCCTGAGTCAACTGTGCAATCTGGTTCGCCATCTGCTGCTCTCTCTCGCTCTTCTCCCGAAGCTCCGCGTTTAGCTGCGTGATGGTGTCCTGCATTTGGTGGAACTGCTCCTGAGGGACGGTATCGGCATAGGAAGGAGCATGCGTGCCGGATGATGAAGCGATAAACTCGCCTCCCAAGTGTCTGAGGCCATACACGTGCCCCTTCTTGTTCCTGCCCCCGACGACCTCCAAATAAATGACATTATCGTCGACGGAGATAGGAGAGCAGGGCCCATCACCAGTCAAAGCCTCATCTTGTGACTGTGAGGCACGTGATATGGCATCGTCCTTCTTCTCGTTGAAGCCCACCTACAAAGTATAGTTGAAGAGATATAGTTAAAATTATATCCAACATTAACTAATCATTTATAATAAATTACAAGTAAACACTAAATTATTTTTTTGCTTACAACATAGTTACGGGCCTTGTCGTTGACCCATGTCCCCGACTTCAACTTCTTAGTCCTCTCCACCAACTCCATAGCAGTGGAGGCCCGCTGTTTCTGTGCTTTCTGCACAGAAAAATATAATCTTAAATTCATAAGAATAATTAAAAATGAAAACTAATTAACTAAATAGTATATTAAGTCAAAAGTTTAATGTATTACCAGCTCGTCGTAGTGGGCGGCGACTGATTTAGACCCACCGGTCCAAGCACATGCCCCACCATCAGAAGCTCGATTACGCCGAGCTGTGGCCTGGATCTCCTGGAACTTCTCAGTAGCCAAGTACTGGTCCAGCTGCCTCTTGATTTCAGGATCCACCCACTTCCCCTTATTCTGACCCTTCCTCAGCTTGGTCGTCAGATTCTTCATGACCAGTGAGCCTTTATGCTCAAATATGTCCCTGACGAGAGCCTCTAAAGCTAAGTCCCACCTATACTCTTTCTGCAACTTACAGTTGTAAGGAAATTCGTGTGTACATATATATAATGTAAATTTAATTTAAATAACTTAATAAATTGTTACCTCAACTCTAGAAACAACTGATCCCTATGGCCCTCTGAGATGGCCTTCCATGTAGGCCATGGACCATCAAACTTGCGTCGCAGGATCTTCGATATCGAATCAGAAGGCCCCTTCGCGGGCAGAAAGCTGCAGCAAAATTAGAGCGTTAATAAATGTTATAAATAAATTAAAAAAACAAGTAAATAGAAATTAACGATACTTTATATATATTAAAAAATTAAATTAGCATACTCGTTATCCCCCTTGGGGATAAGAAGAATCCTCCTGTCGGATGGACCACGACTCTCCTGTCCCGATGATGATGATGGTCCTGTCGTCGTAGGTATGGATGATGAGGGTGCAGACTGTGTCCTGACCACATGAGACTGGGTAGGGGGTGCAACTCCATCACCCTGAGGTGTCCCGTCCACAGAGGTGCTGGTAGGATGGTCTCGATTTGAAGGCTGTGGGTCGGCCGGCGAAGGGACTCTCGCAGCACGACCTCCACGACGACCCCTACCTCTATAGGAATCTGCCATCTGTGAAAAAAATGAAAAGATGATTACACAACAGTGTAAATAATACAAAAATAAATTACCTAAGTAGAATGACATTTACACAATGAATTATGACATAAATAAATTACCTAAGTAGAATCTCCGTCACTAAATTCACCCTTACTCTCATTAGTATCACTTGATCGGAATGTACCTTCGCTAGATGCGTCCAACTCGGATTGATCCATTAACTCTATTTCAAATTCTTCCCCATTTTCGGAAATGTCCGTTAGAGAATTAACAATAATGTCCGGCGTAATTTGCAACGGTACGTGGGGTCTTGAAAACTCATCATCTTGGTACGGAGCATCTTTTTCAGGATGGTTGATTACATTATCAGTAATTATACTGCGAGCCTTTATCTTAATAACACCCAACCAGCCATGATGTCCTTCGGGATATGGCGGATTTTTATCTATTTTTGTCCCTACGTCAAGAGTAGGATCAAACCAATCACACTTGAAGATAACTAACTTCATCTCGGGGAAACCGGTATAATCGAGTTCAAGGATGTCAGTTAGAACCCCATAGAAATCATCCTCTACATTGCCATCAGTGGCTCGCACACAAACACCATAGTTACACGTCTGCATTCCTTCATTCCATGTTTTTGTGTTAAATTTATATCCATTTACAATATCAGTATTCCATGATGTAACCCATCTGTTAGGTCCCCATGCCAAATTTGTCAACAATGGATTTTAAACATTGTTTTTTGGATCTAGTACCTAAAAAATCAAATATTATATTATTCTTATACATGCTATATATTTAAGGAGATAAAATGTATTTCAACAAATGAAGACGCTTAACCTACATATTTACTGAACCACGTAGCAAAGTGAGAAGTAATTTCTCGGTCAACCTGATTGTTTGAAATGTTAGGTTGGAGATCCCTTAGAAAATTGTCGTACATCCTACATATGGGAGATTAACAGCAGGACAATTAATAATCATAAATGTCAATTGAACTTATAAAAGACATTGTAGAAACTTGCTCTAAATATGGCGCCACCTCTTCACAATTTTGAAGGATATACAGATGAGCAGCATTAATGTCACGCTGCTCCAAGAAATATCCTTTTGATTTGCCACTAAATCTGCCCGGATAGTTGAATATTGATATAGGAGGACTAGTTGAACTTCCTTCACCCGAATCAACGTTTCTAGGCATCCTTGTCCTTCTCGTGTTAACTTCGTCCGGATAGAAATAAGAGGCAAAAGTGGAAGTCTCCTCTACTAAGTATGCTTCACAAATGGAACCCTCCACTCGTGCCTTGTTCTTGACTTTGTGTTTAAGGGAGTGCAGGAACCTATTACAGAGGGATACATACAAATAATTACTAGTTTTAGGGAAAGCTAAACTACGCTCTCGTGTTCGTGAATTTCAAATGTATTAAGTAAAATAGTTGATGTTGTTTACCTCTCAAATGGATACATCCAGCGGTATTGGACTGGGCCACCAACTCTTGCTTCGTAAGGTAGATGAACTGGCAGGTGTTCCATGGAATCAAAAAAACTCGGCGGGAAGATTTGCTCCATCTTACATAACAAAACGGGTATCTTGACTTCCATATCCTTTAATTGATTCACATTTAGTGTTGTCGATGTAAGCTCCATGAAAAAGTGGCTAAGCTCAACAAGTGGGTTCCAAATTTGCTTCGGTGATGCGTCGAACGCAATTGGAAGCAACCGTTGCATGAACATGTGGCAATCATGACTCTTCATTCCATGTAACTTTGCTTCCTTAATGTCAACACATCTACCCAGATTAGAAGCATACCCATCTGGTAACTTTAGTTCTTTAACCCACTTACAGACGGCCACTTTCTGTGTTTTGCTTAGTGTATAACTTGCCTCCGGTTTGATAAGTCTGCCACGACCACCGTCCTGCAACTCAAGATCCTTCCGATTACAAATGTCAGCCAGATCCAATCGGGCTTTATTTGTATCCTTTGTCCTCCCCTTGATGTCCATCACAGTGTCAAACACATTCAAAAACACATTCCTCTCAGTATGCATGACATCAATGTTGTGACGGAGTAGCTGCGTCCTCCAATACGGCAACCTCCAAAATATACTTTGTTTTGTCCAATTATGGTTGACGCCATAATCAGGAATATGTTCTCCTCGGGTTTCATGGACGAGCGGTAAGTACTGTACTCTACGCCATACATTAGGACCAGTCAAACGTGGTAGAGGCAGTGTTGTCTCCGCACAACGCTTCTTGAATGCATTCTTGTTCCACCTATAAGGATGATCTTCTGGAAGGAATTGACGATTACAATCAAAATATGAGATTTTTTGATTGTTTTTAAGCGTGAATGCCTTCGATCGCTCCATACATATTGGGCATCCAAGCTTCCCCGCGGTCATCCAACCCGACATCATCCCATAAGCAGGAAAGTCCTTGATCGTCCACATTAAAGCTGCTTTCATGATGAAATTCTGCCTCCAAGATACGTCATATGTCAACACACCATCATTCCACAGCATTGTCAACTCATCTATCACCGGCTGCAAGTAGACATCAATCTTACCTTTTGGATTAGACGGACCCGGAATTATGACTGTTAGGAACATAAACTCCCGCTTCATGCACATCCCCGGGGGAAGATTGTACAGAGTCAGGATAACCGGCCAACAAGAGTATGCTTTTCCAGACTGCCCAAAAGGATTAAATCCATCAGTAGATAACCCCAATCTGACATTGCGAGGGTCCTGCAAAAATGCCATATGAACCCTATCAAAATGCTTCCAAGCTTCTCCACCAGATGGATGACACAAGACATCTTGCTCCCTCTCATGCTCACTATGCCACCTCATGTGAGCTGCAGTGGCCATCGAAGAGTACAATCTTGTAAGTCTTGGCACGAGCGGAAAGTACCACATCTTTTTTAGTGACCTCTTCTTCTCAATGCCCATCCTAGTGGTTGTCTTATACCGATCCGCACCACAAAATTGACAACATGTTATGCTGTCCGCTGAATCATCCTTATAGTACAACATACATCCATTCGGGCAATAATCAATTTTCAAACACCCCAGACCCAAATTTTCCACAGACTTCTTAGCATGATAAAAACTAGTAGGCATCCGATTGTCTTATGGCAACGCCTTGGACACTGACCTGGTGAGGCGATTAAAACAGCCTTCTTGCATATTGTAGTTAGATTTGATACTCAACCATTCCATGCACATAGACAACTCCGTGTATTCCTAACATCCTTCCCACAATGGAGATCGTGCAGCACTCAGCATATCATAGAATCTTTGAGCTTCGGGATTCGGATTCTCCTCTATGTATTGGGAACCCATTCCACCATCTTCTCCCCCATCTTCTTCTAGTACAACACCAACCGATGGTCCAGCATGATCCATTATCATCTGCTCGTATGGATTCAATTCTTCCCTCCAGTCACCACTTCCATAGTACGAACCTTCAACCACAATCGGGTTTAAGTCAGGCAACGTCTCACCATGGTTACTCCACCAATAGTAATCAGGCATGAAGCCCTTCTCATAAAGATCGGCTACAACTCCATCCACGCTTTTGAAAGATTGACACTTGCATCTTTTGCAAGGACACCTCAATTGATCACCGCCCAACCGTATAAATCTCTCCTGGCTAACAACAAACTCAATAAACTCACCCACTCCAACTCTATACTCTTCCCTAAGATGTTTATTCCGATCCAACCTACGATACATCCATTTCCGATTCTCCGGAATATCCATTGCTGGCAATTAAATAGCCTGACCAATCCTACAATAACACTTATATATTACGGTGCATTCCAATAACTCCATCAATCTCGTTCTTATGACAAGGTATGAACCTATCCCATTCGAGAAGAAACCTTTGCCACACTCGGCTACTAATAGTTATTCCCATATTCAAATACCTTATACTTGGCAAAATTTTGGCAGCATTTCCCATCGGTCTCCAAGTACACGACTCGAGCACGGTGAGAATCACCGCGATCAAGTATGCACCAGGAGAACAAAAGGAAATGCATCAAACCGAGATTTCAACAAGTATATAAGGGATTTGAACATTCAAATGACTATTGTACGAGTGTGAAAAAGGTTTTTTCCCAAACTGTCCCACTTGGACAATTCAAGATTCAATAGAATGAGCATGCATACCTTGATAAGTTACGCATGCTCATTAATATTGAATCTCAAATAGGAAACTAAGGCTTTCGTAAATTAATTATTAACTCTAACAGAAAATAAAACCATTAACCTATAAATATTGCAACATTGTTGAGCTTATATAAATTGCAGCGTAAATCAATACAAACTTAGATTAAATATTGTAGCAAACATCCTATTGATCTCCGCTCTCCACTAACAAGTAGCAGTTAATTGTCAACCACATGCATAATTTCTAAATTATCAGCACACAAACAGCATCCCGCCTTTCGGACAGGATCACATCCTATTGAGCTCCGCTCTCCACTAACTAACAACACATATTGACAAACACATGCATAAACATTAAATTATCAGCATACAATCAGACAAAATCACATCCTATTGAGCTCCGCTCCGCTCTCCACTAACAAACAACACATATTGACAAACACATGCATAAACATTAAATTATCAGCATACAATCAGACAAGATCACATCCTATTGAGCTCAGCTCTCCACTACCAAACAACACGATAATTCACATAATACATTACACCGAGTGTTCAGAGAACTTACCTGAGAGAGAAAACACAACGAGTAAGGATAAGGGGAGGAGCCGGAGCCAACAAAGAGTAGAAGAATATGACAACAAGGACCTATCGTGCATAAATGAAATTAGTCATTTCAAATCAAATCACTATTCTATATATACAGAATCCAGTGCAACTATTTATAAGACTAGAAACACATAAATTAAAATAAAATAGAATCAATAATATACGGTTACAAATTTAGAACAACTTGCAACTTCCCTTCTTCCTTATACTCTCCTCCCCATCTCCTTTATTTCAGAAGAAGAGGAAACAAAGGGAGAAAAGTACTAAGGAACCTTTTCTCTCCCAAAACCTAACTCTTGGAAGATGAGGTAAGGGTTTAAATCTTAAATTACAAATTCCATTTGTTTGAGGTTTTTCATATTTGCATGTCTGAGAACTCAAAACAAAATTTAAAACACAAAATTTAAGCTTTAATCAGTGACAAAAATGTAACTATAATAAACTAAACTAAAAAAAAAAAGAATGTTTCAAATGCTTTTTGGACGGGCAAAGCAAGTGTCACGATTCATGAAATCATCCAGACCTGGACGCTACTCTGGTGTTTATACAAACACATAAAACTCACCCAGGATAATTGTTCTCTCTCACTTTTAACTCTCAAACTCACACAACACTTATAAAGGAAGAGAAGAAAATTTATGTTCTCATATTCTTGATTCATTCCATCATCAAATTGCCAACGTACAACCATGACCTTTTATAGGCAACACTTCATAATAAACTATTAAAATATAAACAAACTTAATTGATAAGAAAGGCTTAGGCGGTGGCACACAAAATATGACTATTCTACATGAATCATGATAACGATGCAAGTAGATAATGAGCTGTAAAAAGTTCCTTGTTTACTATGCATTGCGGCAGGTAGACTTCAATTTGGACTAATATGACTTGTGTTAATTGTTGGTGATTAAGAAAAGGCTTGGTTTAATTATCAAACACTCGCCATGAAAAAGATGAAAAAAAGGTCTCAAATGCATAAAACATCTTTATATTGGTGCTGCTGGCAATTAACAGAGGGGAAGTTTTTTGAAAATGTCATCAATAATTGCAATATGAATTAAAGCAACAGTTTTACAGTTTTTAATAGTCCCAATAATATAGTTTGAAAAGAAAGCAGGAAGTTGAAAAGTGATGCATGCATGGGTCATTTGAATTAGTAAGTGGCATTGGGAATATTGCACACCTTAATGCTAACACAAACATGAAAACCTCCCAGTCACCACTGTGTTCACACCATCACAGACCACATCAGACACAACTTCTCCCATTCATTTATATAAACACAAACACGAAAACATTTGTGAATGATAAAGAAGTATTTAAAATCTGACATATGTAAAAACGAAAATTAAACATCAAAATCCAACCACAAACCACATAGCAAAAGCAAAACACACAGAGTTTTCAACAACAAATTTGTTACCTGTATTTTGTGAATCACGACAGCAACTTAACGTATCTCCCCAGTCCCCAAGCGAATGGATGAGAGAGACCTTAGAAACAGATAGAGAGAGAGAAGCAGAGTGAGACAGAGAGAGATGCGAGAGAAACAGAGACAGAGAGAGAGAGATGGAGTAGAGGAGAGCTTACCTGAGCAAAGGGGATGACGGTGGTGACAGGAGGTGTCTTGTGGTGGCCGGAGCGTGCGGCTAGGAAGAGAGAAACAGTGAGAGAGAGATAGAGAGAGAGAAGCAGAGTGAGACAGAGAGAGATGCGAGAGAAACAGAGACAGAGAGAGAGATGGAGTAGAGGAGAGCTTACCTGAGCAGAGGGGATGACGGTGGTGACAGGAGGTGTCTTGTGGTGGCCGGAGCGCGCGGCTAGGAACCAAAAAATTCGGTCACTATTTTCGGTCGCTAAATGACCTTTTTTGTAGTGGAGAATGATAGTAGTCATGAAAATATGAGCGTAATTCTTAGAAAATATAATTTTCATGACAAGTCAAAGAATATTGATGTTGATTTTCACAAAAAGAAATTGATTGGGTTCCTAAAGGGATTACATGTTTATCCACTAACTACTAAGGACCCAAATTGAGATGGGTACCAAGAAGTTTCTACCACTTATGATATGCAGGGAAAATTGTAAAACAATGAACAAAGACATCGAGGAAAGGAGATGGTGTCAAGAAAAGAGCCTCTCATACTCAACAAAGAAACTATCAATAAAGCAAACATTTGAACAATTGTGTCAAACTAGAATGAGGCAATCAAGGAAACCATGGACAAGGACCGAGAATGAAAATCATGGTCAAAGAAGAAAAGACTCAATAACAAAAGCTCCTACATGAAAAATGTGCAAATCAATCATCAAAAGAAGGAACAACGAGTAAGGAAAATTTACCTCATAATCTTCAAGACCTAGGTAACAAAAACCTCAAACTTTCCTACGTGTCCTTATGTGTGGAAATAACTTGTTGAAGATATGCATATGTAATGCATTCTAAAATGTCCAAAAGAAACAATGTTTTCATGTAAAAACTTGAACTTAAGATTGCTAGAAAGAAACCATACCTTTAACATGATTATTAATATGATACTAGCTTGCTACATTCTATGTTTGGTAGAAAAATGTGTATGTTTGATGGAATATGAATCATATAGTGAATGCATGCATATATTCAAGTGAGATAATGCTTGATTAAAATAATGAAAAGCAAAATCTTCCTTCAAAAGCACAAACATAATAACATGCTTGATGTCCCTTAGTACCATATGTCAAAATCAAAACATGCAAATATTAGTGCATAAAAGTCTGAAAAGTCATTATTACACTTGTACACTCGGACTTGATGTTAAACTTATGATTGATTTAACTTTAGCACTTGTATCCATGAATCTCATGAAAAACTTGAGCACATTGGTTGTTTTGACTTGAATTGTTGTTTATTAAATATTTGACTATTCGCATTTGAAAATGGCATCATCATACTTTAACTAATCTTTACTTTGACTCTACACCTTGCGCTTATGTGTTCATAGACCATTTTGGCATTCAATGAAAGATTACATCAGGTGGATTGTTACAGTGTGCTTTTTGACTTAGTTTAACATGCATATTCAATATGTTTGCACAATGGATGAATCTGAAATGCACATTTAAATTTCCACTTTAGCTACATATTGGTACCAAATGTGAATAGAAATTGAGTCAACTTGCATACTTGGATTGATGTTGTGAATGAAATGTCCAGTGGCTACTATATCTTAGAGTTGATGTTGCTTGACTATGCATATTGGATGTTAAAAAAAATGTGAACTTCATTAGGTATAATATTGTCATTCCATTTTTGTGATGTTTGGATTATGCCTAAATGTGGTAGTTGAAAATGAAAATGTTGGTATTGAGCCTCAATGAATGTATGAACTGTAACACCCCCTTTGGGTTATTACATGGTTAACTCGTTACGGAAAATAAAACTTTATTTCGCTGGTTGCTTTTAGAAAATAATATTTTTAAGATATTAACATTCCTCAAAACGGTGATACAAATTTTTCCTTTTTTTCTTTCGACAACCACGACAACAACGTAAACATAACCGTATATGGATAGATATGTATATATAACCTCATGCAACTATACTGCATCATAATTGTTTACACAACAAGACCTTACTAAGTATAGGTTCTTCCAAAACATAATACAATTCAAAACCTAAGTTGGTCGGAACTAACAATAGCTATCACAGTAGAAACAAACATCAGCATGCTCCGAACAAAGGAAACTTCTTCTTGTAATCGTCAATTCCCCTGAGTGGTTCATCTAGACTCGGATATAAATATATGCACAAGTAGAAAAACCAGCAATAAAACATGCAAGAGTGAGACACCAATATATGGATTTAACATGATAACTACATGCACGACACAAAAGAAAACATATACACATATACATGTTTATAACAACATAAGCATTCATAATAAAGCAATAGTTTATCAATGGGTTTTACACCCCAAACATCATCAATTGAAAACTATGCATGAACACTTCATATACGTCGTCTAAAATTCATGCTTAATCTCTTGACATATCCCAACGTCGTGATGAGTTGATCAAGCTCGATGGCCAATAAGGCACTCGTTAAATAACATAGCATACTGTCCAACATAAGGCACAATCCCCGAATATGGTTACCATAGCACACTGTCCAATTTAAGGAGCAGTGATCACCGAATATGGTTTTCATTGTTCAAACAGGGCACAATGATACGTCGATTCATGAATATCGACATGATATCATGATTAATAAATAGGCACGTCTGCCTAAAATTCATGTAAAACATTTTGTTTTCGTCATTTTTCTTTGTGTTAAATCTTTCCTTGCCGAAGCTCAAAAGCCTTCGACCATTCCCCGTTTTCAATATCTTAAGTCTTTTATTATTAACACAGGACTCAATGTCCGGGTGCTCAATCATGAAACCCTAGACCGATGCATCAGGCTTAGGTTCGTGGTAATAGAAAACAATGTTCACTTTGAATAACGTTAATTACAACAAAATTAGGACACAAAGTCCATAGGACACGCAGTCCAAAATACACCGAAATTAGGACACAAAGTCCAAAACACCTCAAGAACACTAGTACTCCGACGTCTCGGTTACTAAGTTCAAAATCACTGTCTACACTGTTGGCGTAAAACTTGATTTTGGCAAATAATTTCAAATGGGAAATTCTTTTATAAAATCATTAGATACTAAAATCTTTTCTGAAAACTTCATGTTTCAAAAAGAGAGTCACTTGAGGCTCAAACTTAGTTTAAAACACGTATTGCCGTTTTATAAACACTTGTCGTCGATACTTTTCCAAATTGCCGTCGTTAAACATTTTTAAAGTCATTTAAGCCAAATCTTAGCTTTTTCCACTCAAACAATTTTCTAAAATCATAATTAAGTTATTTTCGAAGATTAATTTTATAAAATAACTTTTTATAATATTACGGAATTTCTTACGTAAAAATTAGCAGTACAAAAAAAATTTCACGGTTACGTCCTCACTGTGACTCACAAATTGCTTTTACTCTAATAGATCATTAAAATAATAATAGTTCCAAATAATCCTTGTTTTCTCAAATAATTTTTTTAAATCATAATATCTTCCAATATTTCTCGATTAACTATTTAATATTCGTCGTAAAGTCTTCTTAAAGCTTTTATCTAATTAATTGATTGGGCAGTGACCACCGTCAGGCTTCTCAAACAACAATCAACAACAACGTCATAAAAATATTTCCAGCAGATCATGCATCATAACATCATAATATATAACTGCAAATAAATAACTAAATGCAGATAAACAAACACAGATAAATAACACACTTTAATCAAACACACAACCACAGACCAAACACCACAACCACTGATAAATCATACAGACCAACACAGATAGCATGTAGCCATCGGAAAAATCCCTCAGGCAATCCCCTCTTACCTCTCGAAGATTTCTCAGCGGGTTAATAAGTACTTTGTCGGAAGTCCGGTCTCACGTACACAACCGATTCACTCAACCTTCATCAATCACAACCAAATAATTACTAATCAAACAATTAAAATATCTTAATTCTCTATAATAGGTCATGGCCTCCATAGGGTATAGTGGCTAAAAATTTGCAAATTTGCCTAAGTCATTGGATTAGTGATCCTAATTACTTAAGAGAAAGAATTAGTGATGAATCAACAAAGTTTGAATCAAAAACTTCTAAACTTCTAAAAACCTAGATTCGGCCTTAATGAGTACATGATGTTGGAACCAAAGTCGTTTTGTATTTAATAATCTCTAAGTTTTAATGCTAACAAAAGGATTAAATTTGTTTGGCAAAGTGTTAGTTGAGATCTAACATGTGCTTTCAGTTATGCAGGATTATTTACATATAAGAAACATGGGATAAGTTTCAATTGAAAAATACGCGTCCACCCCTGTAGACAGGCTGCTCAAATACTTTGGTAAAGTTACTTAGTTATTTAATTAGGTAGACTGGCTTTCTTTAGTAGATGAGGCTATAAATGTTTTCCAGATGAATACTTAAATAACTTGTTAGGTACAACAAGTCCAAAGACTTGATAATAAGCACGTCCATCTTGCCACGTAAGCAGATAAGTAATTAGTTGAAATAAACGAACTGAAACATAAAGTAATCTGGTAGACGAGCTCTAACCGCCACGTCACTAGACAAAGTTCTTTTTAACTCATTAAGAAATAGCAAGTCCGAAGACTTGATAGATAAGAGGATATTGCCACGTCATCAGATGATCTTAGTAAAATATAGAACATAATTTGACTCTCATATGAATGAGTAGATGGATTTTCTTTTTAGACGAGCTTAATCTTTGAATGAATTAAATACAATCCGAATCTCTTATATTTATTTCAAATGATTGATATTTATTCCATTATAATATTTGTTCTTTATATTTGTTTTATCTGCTTTAATGTCTCACCTTGTTTTAAAAGAAACATAGTACAATCAAGAAATGCAAAAAGTAGAATCATACAAATACGATACTGCAAGACGATCTGTACGATGACAACTCTATGACTGAAAAAGCTGGATTATACACAAAAGAGGAACAACAAGTGCTCAAGCTGCAATACTCAGGAGTGAACCTCCAAATTCATGCTACCTCGATAACCAAGAGTACTATTCAGCATTGCTACAATCAAGCTATCAGTTACAACGGATATCATGCATTAAATGCTATCTCTAAACAGGATTATTCAAAGTAACCGTTGAAGAAATACAAGTGAAGAAGAAGGTCACTATAAATTGAAGACCTCAGATACTGAATAAAAAGGGAACTCTTACCTGCACAATCTTGCAAGCTGAACTTTAGCCATTTGATAATCATTCATTCCATTATTCTTTTAAGAGCAAGAGTCTATATTCTTTAGTTTGAATATTGTTGTAATATTCAACTGATCTTAAACTGTCATATTCTCACACATAGTGAGTTAAGAAGATCAACCATTAAATCTCTTTGTTAGAGTTAGAGCCTGAAGAGACTTGGTAAGAAAGGAATACTTGTAGCCTGGAGAGGTGTTGAATACTTGTTTGTAATCTATTTGGATAAATAGTGGATAAATCCTTCAAGTTGAAGGGACTGGCCATGGCTCTTGGTTGGAAGAGAGTGAACCATGATAAAATCCTTGTGAAAATCTTCTATCCCTAAACTCTTCAGTTTTATTTACTTATACTAACTGTTGGGTTTTGATATTGCTTTTGTTAAAGTCTTTAAAAAAGGAACTTTGTCATTTTGTGTGCTTCTATTTCAAATCTCTTTGAGTGCAAAAATTGTTTTAAAGGTTATTTTCGAAAATTATTAACAAACACAATTCAACCCCCCTTCTTGTGTTTGCTTGTGTCAACTTCAGTTGGTATCAGAGGTCAGCCTCTAAAGGGTTGAGCATCTAACAAGTGCTGAGGGAGTACGATCCAACAACCATGGATGCAGAAGGACAAGCTATCAACAAACCTCCTCTCTTTGATGGTTCTGATTATGACTACTGGAAGAAGAGGATGATGACCTTTTTGGATGCACAAAGTCTAGACATCTGGGAGCTCATAGAAACTGGTTACACTGAACCTAGAAATGAAAATAGAGCTGCTGTTGCTAGACCAAACTGGACAGCAGATCAAAAGGCATAGCATCAACTCAATTTTAAAGCTAAGCATTATTTGATGTGTGCCATCACCAGATCTGAACGTGACAAAGTTCACAACTGCAATATTGCTAAAGAAATCTGGGATACTCTTGCCCTAGCTCATGAGGGTTCCTCACAAGTTAAGGAATCCAAGATCAGAATGCTGGTTCATCATTATGAGCTGTTCAAGATGGGTGAACATGAAACAATAAACCAAATGTTTGGAAGACTCCAAACCATCACCAATAGTCTCAGATCTCTTGAAAAAATCTATGAAAATAGAGATCATGTCAGAAAAATTCTGAGAATTCTATCCAAGCAGTGGAGCCCCAAAGTAATTGCTATTCAGGAAGCAAAAAACCTGAATACACTCTCTCTGGAAGAGCTTCTTGGATCTCTCAAGGTTCATGAACTTGAACTCAATGAAGAATAAAATTCCAGAAAAGGAAAATCTATTGCCCTAAAGGCAAAGAAAGCAAGTTCATCAAAAGTTCTCAAAGCTGCTGAGTCATCCGATGAGTCTGAATCTTCTGATAATAATGAAGAATCAGATGAGGATGAGTTATCCTTTATCTCTAGAAATATTCAACATATGTGGAGAAAGAAAGGTGGTTTCAGAAGGAAGCAACTCATTAAAAAGTTTTCCAAGGAGAAGTCAGACTCCAAGGAAAAAGATCCACCCTTGTGCTTTGAATGCAAGAAACCTGGTCATTTCAAAGCAGACTGCCCTGAGTTAAAGGACAAAAAGAAGTTCTTCAAAAAGAAGAGGGGCTTAATGGCTACATGGGAGGATCTTGATCTGTCTTCTTCAGATGAAGAAAATGAAGCTGAGGAAGAGGCAAATATCTGTCTCATGACAAACACTACTTCGGAAAGTGAATACACTGGGGGAGAGTTTGAAAATTAGCTATTTCATAAATTCTGTGAAGAGTGGTATCCTTCACAAAATGGTGTGGTAGAGAGAAAGAACGGATCTCTTCAAGAGATGGCTAGGACTATGCTCATTGACAATTATGTCCCTAGACACTTCTGGGCTGAAGCTATTAATACTGCCTGCTACATTCATAACAGAATATACATTAGACCTATCCTGAATAAGACTCCTTATGAACTGTGGAAAGGACGAAAACCCAACATATTTTAATTTCACCCCTTTGGTTGTAAATGCTTTATACTGAATACTAAAGATCAACTTGGTAACTTTGATGCTAAATCATATTGTGGAATACTATTAGGATATTCTGAAACATCTAAAGGCTTTAGAGTTTATAATTCTAGGACTCTGATGGTAGAAGAAAGTATTCATGTCAAGTTTGATGACAAACACCCTGATAAGAAATTATCAGAGCTAGATGAAGCTTTTGCATATCTTGATCTAAGCACGCCAGAAGACTCACCTGAGATAAAAGTTGATGATCAAGAAGATGACCCCACTCAACAACCAGAAACTTCCACTTCTCAACATGATACATTTCAAAAATCTTGGTACTTCAAGAATTATCATCCACAAGATCAGATCTTTGGAAACCCCAATGACAAGCTAAGAACCAGATTAACCTTCAGCGAACAAGACAATTTTGCACTAGTCTCTGAGTTAGAACCATAGACAGTAGACGAAGCTCTGATGGACAATGGTTGAATTCTAGATATGCAAGAAGAACTCAATCAGTTTGAAAGAAGTGATGTTTGGACTCCGGTTCCACTACCCAAAGACAAATCAGTAATTGGAACAAAATGGGTTTATAGAAATAAACTTGATGAAAATGGTAAGGTAATCAGAAACAAAGCAAGACTTGTTGCTCAAGGTTTCTCTCAAGAAGAAGGTATAGATTATACTGAAACCTTTGCACCTGTTGCTAGATTAGAAGCTATTAGAATTCTACTTTCATTACTTGCACATCATAGTATTATGCTTTTTCAGCTGGATGTTAAGAGTGCTTTTCTGAATGGCTTTATTAATGAAGAAAGACATGTTATGCAACCTCCGGGTTTTGAATGTGAAACCCATCCTGAACATGTATATAAACTTAAGAAAGCTTTGTACGGTCTTGATTAAGAAAGCTCCTAGAGCTTGGTATGATAGACTAAGTTCCTTTCTTATGGAAAAGGGATTCATTAGAGTAAAGGTTGATACAACCTTATTTAGAAAATTCATTAAGTCTAATTTCATAGTTGTACAGATATATGTTGATGATATTATTTTTGGTAGTACTAATGAGTCTCCGTGCAAAGAATTCTCTAAGTTAATCCAGAAAGAGTTTGAAATGAGCATGATGGGAGAACTCAAATTATTCCTTGGACTTCAAGTAAAACAAACCATGGACGAGGTGCTCATCCACCAAACTAAGTATACAAAAGAACTTCTAAAGAAGTTTAAGATGGATGACTGTAAACCAATGAATACTCCTATACACCCCACTTCCATAATGAACAAAGATGATAAAGAGAAAAAGGTAGACCAAAAGGTATACAGAGGTATGATATGATCTCTCCTATATCTTACTGCGTCTAGGTCTGACATTATGTGCAGTGTATATTTATATGCTCGATTTCAATCTAATCTTAGAGAATCTCACTTATCAGCAGTTAAGTGAATTTTTAGATATTTAAAAAGTACTACTAATTTTGGTTTGTGCTTTAAGAAAAATGAAGATTACAGATTAGTTGGTTTCTGTGATGCTGACTATGATGGAGATAGAATTGAAAGAAAAAGCACTAGTGGAGGATGCCACTTCATTGGAGCTAATCTTGTCTCACGGTCAAGCAAAAGACAAAGTACCATTGCTTTATCAACTGCTGAAGCTGAGTATATATCAGCTGCTAGTTGCTGCTCACAACTTCTCTGGATCAAATGTCAATTGGAGGACTACAATGTATTCTTAAGTAGTATTCCGCTTATGTGTGATAATACTGCTGCAATAAATCTATCTAAGAATCCAATTTTGCATTCTAGAGCTAAGCACATAGAGATTAAACATCATTTTATTACGGATTATGTGCAAAAAGGTGTGATTTATATTTAATTTGTAGATACTGACCATCAATGGGCAGATATCTTTACTAAACCTCTTGCAGAGGATAGATATATCTTTATTAGGAAGTATCTTAATATGATATGTGTGGATTAGTTTAGGCGTCCAGCCTCGAGAAAAATTTGTTTTGCTAATTCCGCGTCTATTACCTATGCTCGTCTAATACATATTTAAAGTTGTGCGTCTATTGCATAATGTATTGCACATCCTTATAACGCGTCCACTGATACTGGTTATCGTGTCCATTGTATAGTTTCAGACGAGTTCACATTTGCCTATGATTAAAAATATTCTTCGTGCACTACAACAGATTAGACTTTAGATAGCGTTTCCGTATGCCTTTTAATAGCGTTTGTAACCGCTATCTATTCTACCGCTATTAAAACTCGTTAGCAAAGATAGCATTTAGGAACTGCTATTAATAGGTGACTTTAGATAGCGTTTGTACACGGAAACGCTATCTAAAGTCAGACTTTAGATAGCGTTTCCTTATACAAACGTTATCTAAAGTCTGACTTTAGATAGCGTTTCCTTATACAAACGCTATCTAAAGTCTGACTTTAGATAGCGTTTGTACAAGGAAACGCTATCTAAAGCCCCCCCTTTTTTTTTAAATTTTATTTCTTAACTTTTACATCCATTATTCCTGCATATTTACACAAAAAAACCACAATTGTTGCAGTCAACACAATTGTTCAAAATGTGTTCAAAATATAAGTGTTCAATGCAAAGACTTTGCATGTGTTTGTGCAAAGAAACCAAGAACTATACAATCAAAGTGAAACACTCTATACAGAAACTATATATATATATATATAACCAGATATAAGTACACCACTCTGTTTCTAAAGTATTCAAATTCACACGAGTAAGACAAAATCAAAGTGCAACAACTATACCAGATCTCAATCCTTAAGAAACCAAAATCGAAAAACCCAACATACATCTACAATTAATCTACATTTACGACTTCTGTTTGTTTTTCATGAGACCAAGACAACACCAAAGTAATGTGTCGAAATGTGATCCAAAGACTCTCGTAGCATACATACTGCATTTCCACCACAAAGACTAACTTTGTTACATTGGGATACAATGAGACTAATTAGGTAAATACTACATGTAGCAAGAAACAGAATTCAAATCAAGCATTAACAAAGTGTAACAAAAATAATAAGTTTGAACTTATTTTCTCCTAGCAATGACACATCAACTCGAAGGCATGTACCAAGGAAAAACAAATACATAGATAGTTTGGGGTTGATAAATATAAAGCATTTTTCACATTCCAATGAGTATTGCTTAATCTACTGTGTTCATTTTGACATAATCAAACGAACTTTTCAACAATATAGTGAGACCTGTGTTCCTTTTCTTGAGATAGTTGAGCAGTTGAGTATGTGGAGCATTTGAAGTCGGGGGAAGTACTTGCGACATAAAAATTAAATAAATTAAGTTACAATTGCTAAAACATTTGAACAGTCACAATTAAAAGCTAAGTAAACAACATACCGCCATTGGTATTTTAACTTGGTTCTGCAAGATAGTCTCCTTCATGAAACGCATGACATAGTACCCACAATCTGTACTGTTGGGTTGTCTTGGGCACTATAAAAAATAAAATAGTAAATCAATATAGTTTTTTTATCTAATTGCGCATTAAGTTTTTGCAAATATACCTGTATCTGAATCCATTTAATGTTGGTTGCCTTTAAACGCGGCACCTTAGCTCCGATATTTGCGCGATAAACTTGCAAACCACTAATCACAAAATCAAACAGACTTCATTAAGAAACATATTTTCAATCATCACAAACACACGCATGCTCACGTATCGAACAGAATCATAGAAAATCAGAAATATAAAAACATGCTTACGTATCGAACAGATTCTTTAATTCTGGGCGATCCCTAGGATCAACATACAAGGGATCCAGATAGTAAATAATCTCTTCAACAATATTTATCGCGCACAGCACCCAATGATTCCTACAAAAATGTTGAGATAACAAATCCTAAGCACCTCAACTTTTATGTAATTCATTATTGTGAATTAAGTCCTATAGGATAAGCGACTCACCCAACATTGCATGGCGCTAAAAACAAGGGCTGATATTCTCTTTCTTTAGTTGCAAACCGGTCAGCTAGATACGTTGTCTGTGAATCCCTCCCGAAGTAGCCGTATGTATTTGTTTGGTGTGGGGACAAGAACAGAAACCTCCTCGTTATTTCCTTTGGAAGCAACAATTCTTCATACAAATACCTTCAATTAAAATATAAAACAACTATGAATAACAAAATCAACACTAGCATTACCGGAAGATGCTAACTATAATATAAAAGGATCAGAAAGTTCATTTAAACACAAACACTACATACATGTTTAAGTCAACCTTTTTCTTTTCTTCATTTGATTGAGATTTGTTTGTCCTTTATTAGTACGAAATGGTGGATTGACCAAAAGCCCCTCATCATGATCATCTCTCCATATACATACCATCATCCCTAGTTGGATCAATCTCAAGTGATTGTAATGTCCCGACGAAAGGATCATCTTCAATATCAACATCTCGATGGTCTTGATCATCAACATTAGTAATTATTTTGTTAGTCAAAAGAACAATGGACCTTTTCATATCAGCTGGATCAGTGACATAGAACACTTGTTGAGCTTGAGATGCTAATATAAAAGGCTCATCTTTATACCCCACCCTATTAAGATCCACCTGCATGAACCCTGACTCATCAATCAGAACACCGTTATTATTGTCAACCCACTTGCAACCAAACACACCAACCTTAAACTTTGTGTAATCCAACTCCCATATGCGTTCAATGACGCCGAAGTATGACATATTTGCATATATCGGGTTTCTGTCTTTGGCACTTGAGATATGCATCGACTGAGCTACTAGAGTCACACCACTGTTTTGCATTGTACTCCTACCATCTTGTTCTTTTGTATAGAATGTGTACCCATTAATTTGATAACTGTGGTAAGAGAACACATGCAAACTTGGACCTTTGGCTAACCATCTCAATCTATTTGAAACTGAAGTATCATTTTCAGTCAACTCTGCATAAATGTGATCTCTTAGCCACGTTATAAAACAACGATTGTGTTCTCTAGTTAGCCAATTTTGATTCTTATTTGGATACAAACTCTTAAGCATGTCCTTGTGTTTTTCAACATATGGCTCAACCTCATCGGCATTGTGCAGAACATATAAGTGTGCTTGCTCCCATTCTGTCCTTGTTATAGTCACTATTTCATTTCCAGTAATTCCTTGCCCCATCATTCTCCATGTGTGACGAGACTTTGGCAGCCCTATAGATTCAGCATTGGATAGGTATTCGATGCAGAATTCAACAGCTTCTTCGACAATATACCGTTCAACAATACAACCTTCTGGTCGTGATCGGTTTTTCACATACCCTTTTAATATCTTCATATAACGCTCAATCGGGTACATCCATCTCATATAAGTTGGCCCACACAGTTGTGTCTCTCTAACAAGGTGAATGGTTAGATGAACCATTATGTCAAAGAATGAAGGTGGAAAGTACATCTCAAGCTCGCATAAAGTCACAACAATTTCTCTTTGCAATGATGGCAACTTCCCAGGGGTCAATCACTTTGCTGCAAATTGCCTTGAAGAAGAAACAGAGTTTAGTTAAGGCCCCCGCACTTTGTTAGGTAAAATAGACCGTATACCAATGGGTATCAACTGCTCCATGAGAACATGACAATCGTGGGACTTTAGACCTTTTAACTTGAGATCTTTCATCGATACGAGGTTCCTAATGTTTGAAGAGTACCCTTCCGGAACCTTAACTCCTTCAAGAAACATACAAAAACAGTTTTTTCTTTTCTAGATAGAGTGTAAGCAGCCGGAGGAAGATATGTACTTTTACCCTTCTTCGTCGGTCCCAATTCTCTTCTTATTCCCATACTAACCAAGTCCAACCTTGCATTGATGCCATCTTTAGTCTTCCCTGGCACATTGAGTAACGTACCAATGACACTATCACAGATATTTTTTTTCAACGTGCATCACATCGAGGAAATGTCTTACATATAATGATTTCCAATATGGCAACTCAAAGAAAATCGACCTTTTCTTCCACCCTCTTGTGACAATATCTCTCGCAAAAGGTTTACCGAATTGGATATTCAAATCCTTTACCTTTTCAAAAAGTTGATCACCCGTCAAAGGTGAAGGCGCTCTACCTTCTTCCGAGTTCCCATTGAACGCCTTTCTCCACCACCGGTAATGATGACTTGGATGCAAAAATCTACGATGCCCAAGAAAGACATTCTTCTTACAATGTTCTAACCGCATCCAATCCGTACCCTCTTCACATATAGGGCATGCACACTGACCCTTGATGCTATATCCTGACAGATTACCGTAGGGCTGGAAAATCATTAATTGTCCCAAACAACATAGCTCTCAAATTGAAACTTTCTTCCTTATACCCATCATACACCTCCACACCTGTCTCCCACGGTTGTTTCAAGTCTTCAATCAAAGGAGTCAAATAGACGTCTATATCATTTCCTGGTTGTTTGGGCCCGAAATTAACATAGGTAACATCATAAATTTGCGCTTCATGCATAGCCATGGGGATAGGTTGTAAATCACCAAAATCACAGGCCATGTACTTGTGAGAGCTACTTTGAACACCATGCGGGTTAAATCCACAAGTAGCCAATGCAAGTCGTAGGTTTCTTGAATCTTGCCCAAAATCGGGATAATCATGATCAAATTTCTTCCATTGCGAAGAATCTGCCGGGTGCCGCAGACTTGCCATCTTTGATCCTTTCATCCTCATGCCATGTCAAGTGCTTTGAATCTTCGAAACTACGGTACATGCGCCTAAATCTGGGTATTATGGGAAAATACCACACAACCTTCTCTGGATCTGATTCTTTCTTCTTATATCGTGAGGCATTACATTTAGGACACATCACGTAACGATGCATATTCATTCCGAAATAAAATGCAATCGTTAGGACAAGCATGTATCCTCTCGTAGCTCATGCCAATAGAGCGTAACATTTGTTTAGCCTCGTATGTCCGACTAGGAAGCACATTATCATCTGGCAACATGTCTTTCAATAGTGTGAGTAAGTCCGTAAAGCTCTTATCAGTCCATCCGTTGCCCGATTTCAAGTTATACAACTTTAACATCGCCGACAATCTTGTGAATTTAGTACATCCATCATACAATGGTTGCTCTGCATCACTTACCAACCTCCCAAACATTTGTGGACAATCCGGAAGATCCTCTTCAACAAAGATTTGCAATGTCTTCAAAACGATCGCCCTCATAAGTATTTGTGTCGGTATCGTATGATGAATATCTCACACGATTCCTCATTTCACTAGACTCAGCTCTTGTCTCACCATGTTTTGTCCAACATGTATAACTTTGATCGATTCCATTACACACTAAATGTTCTTCCAAATCGGCTGCACTAACTCGCCTTGCATAACAACAATCTAAACAAGGACATATGATTGTATTAGGGTTTTTCGCATGCCGAACTGCAAAACTAATGAACTCTTTCACCCCATCCTCATACTCCTTCGTTAAACGATTGGCAGACATCCATTTCCGATCCATGCTTTTCCGATCTACAAAAATATTTATTAAACATATTTACTTTGAGTTTAGAGTGGTTGAGGTCTACATGCAATGTATACAGATTAAAGGAATGAAAGGCTGCAAACAAAACACATTGTCGTTGAGTATTGCTGAAGGAACCAGTGTCAGCTTGTTGATGAGTGTGATTCCACATCATCTTTGTCTATCATTTTGCATGCATTTTCATGTAGTTTAGGCATATTTTTATTAGATTTTAGGTTAATTTTCCTTTGGAACGGGTAAGGCGGTTTTCGTGTGTTGTTTTGCAGATATCAAGGGTAAAATGCTCAAGATCAACCATGATGAAGTTTGGATAAAGATAGGGCTTTAAAAGTGCAGAAAATGAGCCAAACAGAGCCCATCACGGCCTAGCCGTGATGCCCATCACGACCGTGATGCCAGCAAATGATCGAAAAAGAAAAGAAGAAAGGTGAAGTCGAGTCTGTCACGGCCTGGCCGTGATATCCATCACGACCGTGACCCAAAACCACCACAAGTCAGAGCACATCACGGCCCAGACGTGAAATTCTTCACGGCCATAACAGAGGGCTCGCGACGCGAGCATAGGCTCGCCTCGCGAGAGACTGGAATTTCGCAGAGCAACCGAGAAGCGAGAGACCGTCACGGCCGGCCGTGATATCCATCACGGCCTTGACCCAAAACCACCAAAATCCGAGCACGAGAACATTAAATTAAATGATATATAAAAGGAAAGGATCAACAAACTGAAGCAACAAAAACAAACATATGAACCCATTCTTCACATTCAGAAAAACATTGAAACAAAACAAAAGCAGGATACCAAAGAGCATTAGGTTCAAAATGCATACGGTCAATCCGTCAATCCATATTCATATTTTCAAATAATGATTGACACACAAACAAGTCACATTCCATTCAACACCAATCAAACCAAAAATTAAAGAGCAAGTAAAATAAAACCAAAACCTAATAGTTTTCTTGGATTTTCTTTCACTTTCTTGGCCCCTAGAATGAAGCAAAGTAGATGGAAAACTCTCAAATTACGAGTCTCAAACATTAAGATATGACTCAAGTCTTGTTTCTTGAATGATGACACATTTCACACTAGCTATACAAGCAACGACCCGATCCTCATTCTTCTCTCAAGTCATATTGCATTCCGCATCATGCCAATCCATCACAAGAACAAAGTAAAATAACTTGAGTAAGTAATACTAGACTTAAAAGTCACAACACATACTACTAATATCCATTATTCTCAGAGATTAACTTACAGTAACACATACCAGTAATGATCCATACCCATAACACTAATACCAAGTTTGAGAATTTTCCTTTCTTTCCCAACATTGACACTTATCAATTGATCCAAAATCCACATGCATCAGGGAAAACAAATGAAGAAAGCATTGAAATTGACCTTGCTTGTTGCTGACTTGGATGGATTGTGAGTAGAAAAAGAGATTGAGATAGGAAGAAGCTTGGAAAGCAATGGATCAAGCTTGGAATCGCCGCATAGAGTCAAACGAGTATGGCCACCTCTACGCAGTGGTGGCTCCGAGCGTGTTAGGGCAGCGGAGGCGTCTATTGCACGATCTTAGAGAGAAGAAATTGAAGCTTGGAATAGTGTTACCTGAACCCAACAAGAAAGCCAAGAGAAGACCTAAGAAAATGAAAATGAGGAAGAAACAGAGAGGGGAAACCGAGCGCGCGTCTAGTTTTAGTGGGAAGACCTAAGATAGCGTTTCCTACAGAAACGCTATCTTAGGTGATACCTAAGATAGCGTTTCTGAAGGAAACGCTATCTTAGGTATCACCTAAGATAGCGTTTCCGTGTGGGACCGCTATCTTTTCTAAGTGACACTTTTAATAGCGGTTCCACACGGAAAACGCTATCTTAGGTGATACCTAAGATAGCGTTTCCCTTAGGGAAACGCTATTAAAAGTCCCCCATCACTTTTAATAGCATTTCCACACGGAAATGCTATTAAAGGTGCATTATTAAAAGTCTATTTTGTTGTAGTGGTGTGTGTTAATAAATACATTTATTTTGTCACAAGACAAATTTATCCTTTATTCTCTTTGCTAAGTCAATACTTCCATCAATCCCATCAAGACTTTTTTATGGTCCCAAGTTACCAACGCCGTTTTATCATAATGACATGTCATGTCAAAAGTTTTTTAAAAAAAAAACCATTGATATTCAAAATTCCTTTAAAAGTAATCTTTTCCCTCTGAGAAAAACTTTATGCTTCCATAACCTCTCGAGCTGTCTCTCTCTTTACCTCTCTCTGTTTTCAAACCCTAAGTTCTTTGATCATCGAGAATAGCTTCTTCAACCTTCAACATGGACAAACTCAACTTAGCTATAGAGCATCATTTTAACCTTAGTGTGCTGAAAGACTACAATCTTGACATAAGCAAATATGTTAATGCAGCTGGGTGGGAAGGACTCTTCGCGGAGAAAGTCTTTGTCTTTCCCAATCTAGTCAGGGATTTCTGGAGAAACATCCAACTAACTGAAACTGACTTCTACTCAACAGTGTTAAGAAAGAAGATTACAGTCTCGGAGAAGACTATTGCTGATACAATCTTTTGTGCTCAAGAAGGTCTAGTCTTTATTGAGTAATGGGAAGAAGACTTGGGTGGCTCTGAGACTATAGAAGTCTGTCTCATGAAAGAGGACACTGTCAGGACTCACTCTTGGAAGACTGTTGAAATGAAGGACATCGTTCATATCCTTCACCAGCTTCTCTACAAGGTGGTGCTTCACAAGGTTGGATCAAAGGACAACCTCTCATATCTTCACAAATTCTGTCTCTGCCATCGTCTCACAGAAACAAGAATTAATCTTCCAAGAATCTTGTATGGAAGATTCAGAGACGCTGTGATGAACAAGGAAAGACTCTCTGCACTTCCTTTCTGCCATCCTCTCTCAAATATTTTCAAGGCTCAAGGAGTACATGAGTTTCTTGCTGCTAAGACTCCTGAGGAGAAAGCGAGGTTATTAATTGATAAACCAATGTCTGCTGCAGACTTTGGAAAGATGAACATAGCCAACATGAACCTCAGTACCTATGCTGCTGCTGGAATGGCCAAGACTGAGAAATTAATGATGGCTAAAGAAGAGACGATTGAATAAAATAATACTGAAGTCCTAGGGGTTAAAAGGGTAACCAGGCATAAGACCACTGCTACAAGGAGGCCTGTCCCCATGAGGCCAGCAAGTAGGATTGCTATCAGGGAGCCTTCTGATGCCCCTGCTGCAAAAAGACCAAGAAAAGCTATCCTCTCTCATAATGAAGACGAGGAAGTTGATGAGGATATTATTCCTATCAGTTCTATTCTAAAGAAGCAGAAGACCTCTGCTGCTGTTGCTGAGGCCGTTGTGCCTGTTCCACCAAATGTACCAACTAAACCAAGGAGGAAACTAACAAGAAACGCTAGGTCGACTAAGACTCCTAAGGTATCCATCTTTGCTAATGACCATGTTCAATTAGCTGTAGATGCCCTAATGTCTACTTTAGAAACTAGGATAGATGATATGCCAGTCTCGACTCCAGATGACGTGTATATTCCCACACCTACTTCACCCCAACCAACACAAACAACCCCTTCACAAGCCGATGATCCCTGGTTAAATCAACCAGATGAAGGCATTTCCCCTGGTGCACCTTTTCCCAAACCTTTGAGAACCCTATTTCCTCCCCTCACCCCAACTTACGTCCTTTATAATGACAAATCTGAGGATTGGACCAAAGTAAAAAGGGAATGGAAATTTCTATTTCATTCTCACCAACCTGAACCAGAACACATTCCAGACAGATGGTATCCTCTACCTGAATATGAGGAAGAAGTTAGCCAATCTGTTGAACCCCTCTCCCTACCTCACCTTGAGTGTCAATTAATCAAGACCGTGCCTTCTCAAATGCACAATGATTTAGGGCCTTTAGTCACTCACCTACCCTTAACCAAATTCCCCTCAAGAAAATTTACCCAAACCTTGTCAAAACTCATCCATTCATACCACTCACTAATGAAGTTGAGAGACACATTATACCCGTCTGGGAGACTGACCCCAAGAGGAAAAATCTTCCTACTTTACCTGAGAAAAGATCAAGATCATCTAAGCATGTCCCCATGATCATGCCAAGGGACACAAAATGGATGTCCTTTGAGCATCCCAGAATCTACGGGAGAGCTGCTGATTTGTTTTTGGATCAACTCTGCTATGATATGTTGAAATGGGAATTCAGTCAAATCAAAGCTGATAGAGCTGCAAATTTGTCCCTCCATCCTGGCTAAGGCATAATGAAGCAACCAGGATTGGAATCAAGCCCTATAGGATCTGTCCGAGATTGCCAATGCTGGATCTTAATAAGGACAAGGACCTAAAGAACAGAAGATTCAAGGGAGTGATGCCTGAAGCTGAGTCAGCATTGCTTGATCTTGATCTAGAGACTTTTGACTACTCAATGTTGGATTTCCTTCTAAATACTGAATCCATTGAGTTGATCAATGAGCACAGAGATGTTGACTTCTGGATGTCTCACATAATTCACTACACCAGAGATGCATCTTCCTCTGGTTTATCTGAAGAAGAAAATGAAGATATTCCCAAGGTCAGAGGAAAGTGTGGTCTCTCACACTTTAGATATATGATACATAAAGATCTCTGGGGACTTCCAATTATCAGTAGGAATGTGGAGTTTATCTACCCTATTCGAAGGGCAAAGGAAATCACAATCAAACCCAAGCCTATTCGAAAGCTTATCACAGATGAACTTGTTGCTGAAGGAAATGGTCAAATTGTCATTGAGGATAATTTAGAAGATATTTCTGAATCCGGTCACCAACATAGCTCATCAGAAAGGCAATCTTCTCAACCTTTAGCACTGGTAGTAATGCACCCTGAAGATCGGTCAAGAACTCTGAGCACTTTTCAAGAATCTACAGAAAGCTCAAGGCATCAGACTCTGCCATCTAATATTGAAAATGTTCTTGGAAAACTGGTTGATGAAAGGGTTGGTAAATTAGTAGATGAGAAAGTTGAAAAGATAGCTGAAAAGATCAAAGAGGATATTCATCAGCAGGTTCAAACCTCAATGGCTCCAACCTTAGAGGTTGTGAATAAAATGCTTGAATTTCTCATGGACTTCAAAAAGAGTCAAACTCAGAACCCTCTTCCTCCACCACCTCCTTCTGCTTAACCTTTATTTATTTATTTATTTTTGCTTCTTTTGTACTGATATTGATGGCCCTCTCCTTTTACCTCTTTTGGCTGATGACCAAAAGGGGGAGAAAGGAAGGAAAAGAGAATTATATATATATAAAGTTTGTTTTTGAAAAGCTATTATGTGTTTGCACTTGCATATTCTCTTCTACCCGATAAATTGCTCTGATATACTTATGTTTACTTATTTGCTTTGATATTTGCTGCTTTGATACCTAAGTTTATTGCCTAATATATATTGCATGCAGTTGATTTTCATATTCTTAATCTGCTAACGTATTTGAATGCTTTGTCTTAGGGGGAGCCCTGCAAGCTCTTTTAGACTTTGCTTTTCAAATTTAATTTGTTTTGTCATCATCAAAAAGGGGGAGATTGTTGGAATTAAAGTGGTTTTGGATTTAATAATCTCTAAGTTTTGATGCTAACGAAAGGGTTAAATTTGCTTGGTAAAGTGTTAGTTGAGATCTAACATGTGCTTTCAGTTATGGAGGATTATTTACATATAAGAAACATAGGATAAGTTTCAATTGAAAAATATGCTTCCACCCCTGTAGACGGGCTGCTCAAATACTTTGATAAAGTTACTTAGTTATTTAATTAAGTAGACTGGCTTTCTTTAGTAGACAAGGCTATAAATGTTTGCTAGATGAATACCTAAATAACTTGTTAGGTACAGCAAGTCCAAAGACTTGATAATATGCGCGTCCATCTTGCCACGTAAACAGACGGAAGTAATTAGTTGAAATAAACAAACGGAAACATAAAGTAATCTGGTAGACGAGCTCTAACCGCCACGTCACTAGAAGGAGATTTTTTTAGCTCATTAATAAATAGCAAGTCCGGAGACTTGGTAGATAAGAGGATATTTCCACGTTATCAGACGAGCTAAGTAAAATATAGAACAGAATTGGACTCTCATATGAATGAGTAGATGTAGTTTCTTTTTAGACGAGCTCAATCTTTGAATGAATTAAATTCAATTTGAATCTCTTATATTTATTTCAAATGATTGATATTTATTCCATTAGAATATTTGTTCTATACATTTGTTTTATCTGCTATAATGTCTCACCTTGTTTTAAAAGAAACATAATACAATTAAGAAATGCAAAAAGTAGAATCGTACCTATAAGATACTACAAGACAATCTGTACGATGACAACTCTATGACTGAAAAAGCTGGATTATATACAAAAGAGGAACAACAAGTGCTCAAGATGCAATACTCAGAGGAGTGAACCTCCAAATTCATGCTACCTCGATAACCAATAGTATTATTCAACATTGCTACAATCAAGCTATCAGTCGCAACGGATATTATGCATTAAATCCTATCTCTAAACAGGATTATTCAAAGTAACCGTTGAAGAAATACAAGTGAAGAAGCAGATACTGAAGAAAAGGAGAACTCTTGCCTGCACAATCTTGCTAAGAAAGGAATACTTGTAGCCTGGAGAGGTGTTGAATACTTGTTTGTAATCTATTTGGAGAAATAGTGGATAAATCATTCAAGTCGAAGGGACTGGACGTAGCTCTTGGTTGGAAGAGAGTGAACCGGGATAAAATCTCTTGCGTGAATCTTCTATCCCTAAACTCTTTAGTTTTATTTGCTTATACTAACTGTGGGGTTTTGATATTGCTTTTGTTAAAGTCTTTTAAAAAGGAACTTTGCCTTTGTGTGTGCTTCTGTTTCAAATCTCTTTGAGTGCAAAATTTGTTTTAAAGGTTGTTTTCGAAAATTATTAACAAACACACTTCAACCCCCATTCTTGTGTTTGCCTGTGTCAACTTCACATGAAGCTAGGGATTTTTGTTTAATGAAATAACTTGGGTTCAACAAGAACACATACTAGAAAGATGATATACAAAATCATTTGTAAAGAAAATGAACAAAGCTTTCCTCCAACCCCACCTATAGGATTCGGCCTTGTCAAGAAATTAGGGGAGGAAATTTTGGATTTCATCATACTATTGGATTATGATTATAGGAATGATAATAGGAACACAGAAATTGGTTTCATATTTTTAGGATTTTTCTATGATTTTCTAGAGAATTTCAAACTTCTAGATCTAAGAATGTAAAAGTGTTGATCATGGCATGAACAAGGCATTGAATCATGAAATTTATTAAAGAACATGAAGATGATCAGACAAGGAGATTATGATTCACCTCTTGAAGATAAAAAACTAGTGAAGATCCAAGGACTTGCTTCACAAATTGCTTGTAGGAAAGCTTATGACTTATGAGTTTTTGAAACAAAAGACAATAGGAAGAAAATGAAATGTGATGGAGGGCTTTTATAGGGGTGGCTGTGCCAAAAAGTGGGACCGAGGAGCAAGGAATTTGTGTTTCCTAAGGATTAAAGTGTAATTAAGTTATAAGGACCAAATTTTAAAATAGAAAATGTCTAAGGACCTAAGTGCAATTTCCTTATAGTTGGTAATGATGATGCCATGTGCATCATAAATGCTTCACATGGGTGAGTAATCTTGGATGACTCATTGACATTATCCCTTAGCGGCTCCCGGAAATCCCGTATTCAGTTCCGTCGCTTACCCGATTAAGATATCGTCCGGATAAAATATAATATTTCACTTTTTAGTGAAATATTTCAAAATGAAAAAAAATCATAGGAAATTAAATAAAAACCTTAACTTTTTCATTCATGAGTCAAAATTAGGTTTTGAGTAGTATAATTATACTGTCAGTGAAATTCACAGACCAGGTTTCGCCTGACTTTTCAACCGAAATTTTTATCATAACTCTCTACGGTAAAGTAGAGTGTAAATAAGGTTTCGCTTTAATTAAAATAATTTTCTAAGTCTCATATAAATATATAAACGTATTTATATAAATTTCCGATATTAGAAAGCAGTGAAAAATCGGGGTGTTACATGAACCATAGCATAACTATGCAATTTGATGAATTGACAAATGTAAATGCGAGATCAATGTTACGGCTTTGCCACTATGTGCATGTTCTATGCTATATCATCACTTGATTGCACATATTGGATGTTGGACCATATATATTTTATTGCAATGCCTATCTTTTGATATCTTATAATTGTGTTATGTTAGTGTTGCTCTTGAAATGCACTTATAATGCTTGCATCTTTGATGATTGATCACTAACTATAGCCTTACTATATTTATTGGATTCTCTTTACCCTATTACACTTTTTTTTATTATGACAAAAAGGGGGAGAGAAAAGTAGGATCATTGGCATAAATTGACAAATCTTATCACACATTGATTCTTGGTGATTTAAGTTTACTTGGGTGCTATGTGTTGTTATTAAAATATGTGATGCTAATGGTGTGGATGACTATGGTTGTTGCTAAATATTGATTTTTTTTTTTTTTGATAATGACAAAAAAGGGGAGAAATATGCATTGGATTGTTGTTATATACATTGGATCATTTTTGTATGGAATAGATACATTTGGATGAATATCCATATGCTTGGAAATTTGATTTGATTGAATGGAAATAGATTTGAATGACAATTGGAAGGATTATTTACTTGAAATTGGCAAAAAAATATTTGGATGAAGATAGGGATGAATATATGGATTGAATGGATATATTTGCATGTTTGGAAAAACATAGTTATGCCATTTTCTCAATGCACTTGAACTTGAAAATTCTTTGAAAGCAAAGTGACTTAAATGACATTTCTTGTGTCATTGAAATTAATTTTTCATATCCTTATTATATGACACTAAGTAAGGGGAAGCTCTAAATATTAAATTTTATTTAAAACCCCATTGATATGTGCACTTAGTAAGGAGGAGTTTTTACACTTCATGCTTCTCATATGCGCTTACCACTCTGATTATATATTATATGACATTTGTGACTAACCTCCCACCTAAGTTTTTCAAAAATCTCAATATTTTTTTGTTATCATCAAAAAGGGGGAGAATGTGGATGCTATGTACTTTCAGGAAATTAATTTTGATGATGAGCAACAATAGCAAAGCAATTGAATGAGAAATGAAAAGTGTAAGATCAAAGAAAGATTATCCAAGACCAAGAGAAGAACTTCAAGGGTATATAGTTAAGTTTGGTCTTAGGATTATATGTAAAATTCAAGTGTAGGATTAGCTATTAAAATTGAAATAACTAAAATTGGTTTTAAAATTGAAAATGGGCTTAAGGTTTTTCAATGACTTGGAAAAATGATTTCAATAACTTATGAAGTGAGCTAATTGTCAAAAATATTTTTCATAAGTGTTAGAATATTCCTTGGTTTGAAAAATATCCTTTTTATGATAAAGGAACTGCTCGTAATAAATTATCAGAACTCCTGTAATCTATTACCAACTTTCTGGAAAAATCAGTATTTCAAATTGTCAGTCGTAATCGATTACCAACTTTCTAGAAAACTCAACATTTCAAATCGACTACTTCGTGATCGATTACCATTATACATGTCGATTACCAATCGCGAAAAGTGATTTCTGGTGCAGAAAATGCGTGACCGTTGTGCAAAACGGCTATATTTTGAAACCCCACTATAAATACTCCGCAACAGCCAGAAAAACACTAGGTTAACACTCTAAGAACACTTGTCCAACATCTCTAACCTCAAGATTCAATCTTTCACTCTTGAAATAAAGATTTGAGTCAATCCTACACAAGAGTCATAGTGCTTCAACTTGTGTTGATTCAACCTTTTGAGGTATTCTTCTTTGTAATCACTTATTGCTTGATTTGTGTAAAAAGAGTGAGGAATCTCTCTAGTTTGATTTGTAACAAGGGTGAGGTATCCCTTGAGTAGATTTGGAGACTCTAGCACAAGGGTGAGGTATCCCAAGTGAAGAGGGCTCTTTCTAAAAGGGTGGAGAATCCCTTTAGAAGAAGAAGGTGAGGTATCCTTCTTGTATTGAGAGAAAATCTTGGAGTGATGTATCCTTAAGTCCAAAGGGTGGGGTATCCCTTTGGTGAGTAGTATTGAGGCTCTTGCATGACGTTCTTGCATGACGAGGTGGGGTATCCGAATGGAGAGTGCTCTAAGTGTTGTAAAGTTTGAATTGATTATTAGTAGAAAATACTCACAAATGTATTGTGGGGACTGGATATAGGTCACTCAAGAGAGTGATTGAACCAGTATAAATGGGGAGGGACTGGATGTACCCCTCTTTCAGCCATGAGGCTTGCACTGACCCTAATGAGCATCCATGACCCAACTCACCTAAATTTTTTGTTATAAAGAAAAAAAAGAATTTAAGAGATAGAGAATAAACTAGATAGATGTTGTAAAGGTAAGGTAAGCATGGAGAACTCATCAAGAGATAGAGAAGAAACTAGAGGGTAAAGGATGATCACTTTTCCTCTATTCATGTCTCATACTCAATTGCTTATACCCTCTGTTTATTGAGTCAATATTAAATAGAGTTCCAAGCAACACTATAAAGAATAATATTATACATCCACATCCACATCCACATCCACATAAATAATTGTCTTCTTATATTTTTGTTACAATGTAACTATTTACTATTGCCTATTTATTATTCAGAAGACAAAACATATAATAAACCATTTACATATGAATTGTTTTCGATAACTATTGACTTCACATTTTAATAATTTTAATAAAATGATAAATGTGTTTCTCTTATATTGAAAATAAATTTTAATTAATAACTGTATAATTTTTTTTCCATTAAATAAGCAGCTCTCTCCTCGTCAACATAAACTAATTTTTTTTTTTACAAGAAATCAACATAAACTTTTAGTATTCTCTTTCTTCATTAATTATATAAGTATTTTTATATGTTTAGGTTAAAGTTATTTTTATGAAGAATGTTAACGAGTGTCCTTATGACATTGGTTAAAAAATTAAAAGAGGTAAGTTTATATGAAAAAGTGGTGTATTTATTATATTAAAAAGTATTAAACTTGTATTCCCAATACAAACATTCATTTTATTGATTCTTTAACCAAGGCTCTTATGACACTCGTTAACATGACTCTTATTTTATATAGAAAGAATGTGTGGATATTGTAGTCCAAAAGAGTTGATATAACTTGATGATATATTCCTTCTTAAATAGCAAGTAGGAGTATATTAATTAGCAAGAATTAATTTACATCGGTGTAAATCAGAATCATTCTTATACCATTGATTGACTTTTTATTGTGTAATTGACTAATTGTCATACAAAATCTACCATTAAAAAGAATAATTCTATCATATAGATTATATACATTAATCTAAAATTGTTTACTACTACCTCTCGACTCAGTTATAAGTAAAAAAAAACACCTGTATTTTTTTGACTCAAATATAAGTAAAATCCAATCAACTTAACTCTATTTAATGTAAGTATTTCAAAAATTAAGAAAATTAACTAATCAAATCAATTATCCATTTACTTTTCCAAGAGCATTGTATATTTCCGAGATAATTAAATGGTAGTTTAGTAATTATAACTCTTTTTTTTTGACATAAATCAAGATAATTAAACTAAATTAACTAACTTCTTTAATAAGTACGAAATTAGTTATTTTTACTTATGATTGAGTCTGGAGGTTGTACTTTATTTATATATGTCGAAATTAACATTATATATACATTTGAAAGAGTTTAATTTTGATACACTTTCAGTATATCGGAGACAGTCCCGAAGCATATACATGAGAGTCTCCGGAGCAACATCACATTTAATTTGGGACAGAGGCTATGTTGAGACATACCTTTTCTAACCCTTTCAATATTAGTCAACACACCCCCATGAGCTAGTTTCCAAAGATGGCTACGAACCCTGGCTGGACCTTTCCATTGACAGACCTTCTGGAAGAGAGGATTTGCAACATTTGGGGACGAACTAGACTCATGAAGAATAGAGATTGGCGATTTAATAGAAAATTGACCATCCGCCTCAGGTTTCCAATTTATAAAATCATTTTGACCCGGAGAAGGAGCTATAATCCTAGCAATTTTATCGCAAATAAACTCAGGAACAAGATCTTGGAAGGAGCTCCATTTCAAGCCATTAATATCATCATAGAAAGGTGCAGTAAATTCTAATTCTGAATTAGGAATGGAATCCAAGATATGGTTGTCCAGACAATCGCACCCTGGAACCTATTTGTGTCTCCAAAATCTAGTGCTGCGGCCATTGTTGATAGTTCATTCCAAGTTATACTCTCAATCAATCGTAAATTATATTATGTATAATTTTTAAAATAGTTATGATAAGAATCAATTTTTTAATAATGTAATAATTTAAAATTGATTAATAGTATAAAAAATCTTCAGACTAAAAATACAAATCAATTAAACTTGAAATATATGAAAGCAATAACCACTTGATTACCTTCTTACTAATAATTATTTTTTTTATCATTTGACGTACAAATATTCAAGATGTTGATTAATTTCTCCCATTTGTATATGGTGGATTTTAGAACGAGGCATGATGGCAAGTGGTTTATGGTGAACCAATTTTTTATAACCATCAGATATAATAATTTAATATTCAATGGTTCAGATTTGTTGCTCCAAAAAAATTTAAAAAATTAAAAAACATCCTTTTGTCTTTTCTCTCCAAATCTCATTCTTTAAAAAAAAAAAAAAAAAAACCATTCTATGCGGTGGGGGAGGTTGGGACTCGTTAACTTCAACCACCGTTGAAACAATAAAACATGGCTCAATATTACCTGCAAACCTCATTTGCGTGTACCTGCAGCAATAGGAACATCATTTTTGAGAAATCCGGGGTCAACCCAAATCAGGTTCAATCAAAACATAAGAAAAACTATGGGGAAGAAGATGGAGATGGGGAAGGTGTTGTGGGGGTGATGTTACGGCATGGTGACCGGATCTGGTCGTGCCGTGGCAGGATCTGTAAGAAGGATGGTGTGGTGGTGGTGGCTGGTGGCTGAGCCGCTGGGGTGGTGGTTGATGGGATAGTGAAGGAAGAAGAATATGTATTAATAATAAGGCTAGAATTGTGTAACGGCTAGATTTTTCAATACTTTCAAATATCTATAAAGATATTATTATGTTTATATTTATCCGGAATCTAGAAAATGATTTTGATTTAAGAAAAATCATTTTTAGATTATACTAGTTAGGAAAAAATTCCATTAAAATTTTAGGTTGAAAATCCAGATGAAATGCGGTCTACGTTTTCACTCACAATATAAATTACTGATCAGAAAATCTAATTTTGAACAATGAACGAAAGATCAATGATTTTTATCTCTTGTCAAGAGATATGGATCATTTCCAAAATTTTCGCTTTAAAATAAATATTATATTTTATTCGGGTGAAATAATCAAACGAAAACACGCGTAAGAACTTTGAGACGGGCAAACGACAAAACGAAATGTGGTGCAAAGATAAGAGAAACAAAGATAATAAAAGTGATTGATGTGACTTATAAAAGATTGTCACATCATGACTTTTAGATCATGATTACACTCTAATATATAATATTATATTACTTAAACCCATTATTTCCCCCTAAATTAGCCAAACTAAGTCTTAAAATATCACAAACTTTCCCCTCTCTATAACCCCACCCCACCCCACCCCACCCCACCCCACACACACACAACCGGCGCCCCCCTCCCACACTCTCATTTCTTTTTCTTCCTTAACAAGTATACCAACTTGAGAGCTAAGTGGTCTTGGAGTTTAAGATATCGTCAACCTTCATCCTCTTCCTTAATCCTTCACTTGAGGTGAGATCCTTTGCACTTGATCGTTGTTTTTTTCATCTTGTTCATCATCTTTAGTTCATGATCATATTAGTTTGAAACCCATTTTCTCACTTTCATGAACTTGACTCAGTTTCTTGTGATGATCAAAACTTGTAAACTAAACTCATCTCTTTATCCTTATTAGACCATTGTAGTTGTATTGTTGTTGTTGTTAAAAAAAAATGGAACCCAAACCCTTACCCCTGTTTGGCCGAAACTGAGTTAGAAGGAGGGTTTGGTGTTTTTGCTTCATTTTCAAATTCTAACCCTTGATTTAAACTCCTTAGGACCTATATGATCAAGATATAAGAGCTTAAGTTCAACAAGATTCTCTAGCCTATTTTTCCTAATAAAGGCCGAAAATCACTCTCTAGTGAGCTAGAAGGAATTTTTCAAAACTTAACTTGTATTATGATAATTTATGAAGGAAACGTGGTATAAGTATATTGTCTGGATTCGTTGGAGGAAACTGGAGCTTGGACAATCATTTGCAAACAAAGATTTCACTATTTGAGGTAAAAGGAGTTTGCCTGAGGAGCTCAAATTAGTCATGTACCTTGTTGTGTGTTGTTAGATAATGTGTTGTGATGATTATAGAAAATTATCTATGTTAATGTTGCATGATGTGAATGGGATATATATATATATATATATATATATATATATATATATATATATATATATATATATTGTATTGTTTGATTGTGATTGGCTGATGGCATGACACTGGTCATTGCTTGTTAATAAAGATCAAGACATTTAAAATACCTTAACTCAGAGAGATTGAAAAGTATTGTTTGTTTATATGGTAAGTGAGAAGAAAATTCTAAATGATGAAAGTATGAAGATAGGACCAAGTTAGGAAAGAAATTTGAAAACATCAATATTTATGAAAACCGTTTTAAAGAATGTTAGAGAGGGGAAAGATTTTGGAAAGCACTGACTTTATTATGTGTTTTATAAAAAGTGGTTTCAAAAATTGAAAGATATAGAGAAAATGCCTTTTTGATAAATTGATTTGTAAGAGATTTGTAGTTGGTTTTAAAGTGGGAAAAAGGATTTTGGAAGTCTTCTAAGTTTTCGGAAAATGGATTTATAAAAGAAAAAAAGTTTTAGTGAAAAATGTATTTCTAAGAACGAAAAATTATTCATGGCACAAAGTTGAGAAGACTTTGATTTTTTTTTTTCGATTTAGTTTTCTCTGAGCAAAAAAGAAAATCATGTGGAAAGAAGTGAAAATGGAAAAGACCTAGATTTCTGAAATTTTGGGCTAGGTTTCTGATAACTCTTAGAAACGAAAGTTATTTACTCTTTCTTAGCTTGAGTTTTTGTAATCTTTAAGTATTTTATGCAGATGTTTTAGGTGTTTTAAGTTAGTTTAGTGTAATATGTGTCATTTTATAAATTTCGTTTAATTTTCTGTTTTTGAGTGTCTAGGAATATGTTTAATGTGTTTCTTGAGTTTTGTTAGGTTTTTGTTGAAGTTTAGACCAGCTGCTGGAAAATGCTTTGGGCATGCTGCAGCATCTGGGCGCGAAATCCTAACAAGCTGCTGGAAAATGCTCTGGTCATGCTACCGCATAAGGACGTGAACTACTTATCAGAATAAGACAAAAGCGCTACCACTTCCTTTCTCCTGCCAGGCTGTCTTAAAATCTAACGACGTGGCTCAGTCATATGCAGTGGGTTTTGTCCTAGTGCAGTTAATGAATTGGGCCAAGAAGTTATTTTAATATTATTTTGGTTGGCCCAAAAGTAGGAAAGAGAAAAGTGCCTTTTTAAAACCCTAAAAAAAGGGAATATTCCTTACTTTTAAAATAAGGGGGCTACCTCATAAGAGGACATCAGCTGAGGGGTGCAAGACAACAGCTGGAGGGTCTTCTTCCTCCTCTCCATGGTTCCATTTTCGTGCTCCCATGGCTTCTTCTCCCATTTTATATTTCATCTCCAGATTTTGTAAGCTCAGTATGAGCTAGTTTGCTGCAACGTACTGGTATGCTAAACTTGTAATGAATGTTAGTTGCTGTTATGTGATGCTTTCCTGCTGCATTTTCTCTTAATATGTGTTTATATGTTGTTTTATTTAAGCATGACCATCTTAAATAGAACTTTAGCTTGCTGAACTTGGAAAAGTGGAGTTAAGTGGATTTGGTTATGAGATAAGGGTTAAATCTCTAATTGGAAAATTAGTAGATGTTGAATGGATTCAGAATAATCATTCAAGTCCTTAAGCTAGTTGGAATGTGCTTATTAATAAGAGGGAGTAATTAATATGAATCTAGGAATATAAGGCATTTAACGAACCTTATCTT
The DNA here is from genome assembly GCA_030762895.1 of Sophora flavescens. Classification (NCBI taxonomy): domain Eukaryota; kingdom Viridiplantae; phylum Streptophyta; class Magnoliopsida; order Fabales; family Fabaceae; genus Sophora; species Sophora flavescens. The sequence continues at coordinate 67,340,715 of CM061065.1, forward strand.
TCAAGTGTTGGAAAAGACAACTTTAATTTCCTGGAGCTAGATGTTGCAGCATGGCGAAGCATAACTGAAGCTAAGTTGAAACTACAAGGGATCATACCAGTGGTGGTTTTACCATCTTTGTTCACAACCCCATTTTACTATCTTGTTCTCTTATTACTGTCTTTTAATAATGTCCTTTTTAATATTTGAAAATCACATTTTCACACACTATTTGGTTACCCCTTAATCTTAACTTCCAATAATAATTAATTTGAATTTTGGTAATTGCTACAACATTCTAATCCTCGTGGGAATGATCTCTTACTTATTCTTTATTACTTGTTACGATTGTGTATACTTGCACATCGCACTTTTTAACACAACACATTGCACTTTTTAACGCAACAAGTATTTGGAGCCATTGTCGGGGATTAGTAATGGTGTTTAAATTTCAATTTTCAGATTAGTAGTTTTTTTAGTTTGGACAACTGAGTTTTGCAGTGATTGCTGTAGTAATAGGTACTTGTTCTGGTTGAAATAGCTGCAACAAAGCAACCTGACAGCATGGCATTGGCCAATGATAGGAAGAGTGCTTTCCGAGGATATGTACTCTTTGATCCAGAAATTATGAACATAGGGATTGTGAGAACTGAGATCACAACCCCTCACTTTGAGTTCAAGCCTGTAATGTTTCAGATGTTGCAAGCAATGGGGCAATTCAGTGGAGCTGCCAATGAAGATCCTCACTTACATGTGAAACAATTTCTGGATGTGGCTAGTAATTTTAAATATCCAGGCGATACTGATGATGCCTTCAGGTTGCGATTGTTTCCATATTCTGAGTGGGAAGGCTAAAACTTGGTTATATTGTTTGGAGCCCAACTCAGTGGATACGTGGAACAACTTAGCTGAAAAGTTCCTCATTAGATACTTTCCAACTACTAAAAATGCTAGGATGAGGAATGACATAACCTCATTCAAGCAAATGGATGATGAATCACTGTTTGAGGCTTGGGAGAGGTTTAAGGAGCTGTTAAGGGGATGCCCTCATCATGGAATTCCTATCTGCATTCAAATGGAGCATTTCTATGATGGATTGTTTCCTGATGCAAGAATGATGTTAGATGCTTTAGCAGGTGGCACATTGCTGACCAAGTCTTATAATGAAGCATATGCCCTGATTGAAAGCATTGCTTCAAAGAGTCATCAATGGCCCACTGCTAGGCTATGCTCCAGCAAATCAAGTGCTACAACAAAAGTTCATGAAGGGACTGGAATTTCTGGAATTTCTGCAATTTCTACTCAATTAGCCTCATTGACAAACATGGTGAAAATTTTAACCATGGTTAACCAGAGCATCTCTGTAAACCAAGCTGTATTGAATGAGCCTATGGGAAATGAGCAACAATATTTCCAAACTGATGCTGTATCGTGTGTGGATTGTGGAGGGGAGCACTTATTTGAAAACTGTTTTGGGAATCCTGGATCTGTGAATTATCCTGGATACTCACCCCAACAACAGAGGTTGTGGCAACCTCAACAGCAACAACAAGGTCAATCTAGCAACTGAGATTTGTGTTTGGAAGTTATACTTAAAGCCTTCATGACAGAAACAAAAGCTCAGTTTCAGAGTCAGGCTGCAACATTGATGAATCTATAAAATTAGATTGGATAGTTGGCTATAGCACTGAACTCAAGACAAAATGGCACAATGCCCAACATCACAGAGACACCTAAGTCTAATGAAATGGAGCACTGCTAGACAGTAATCCTCATCAATGGGAAATAATTCCTTACTTCAGTAGGGCAGAATGGAGACAAAATCTGTTCGGACTAAGAGCAATGTCCAGAATTCAGAATTTGAATTTAAAAAGATCGATCTAGTTATTGCGGAATCTTCTAAACATGTTGCAAAAAAGAAAACACATCAGAAAAATTTTGCAGCAACTTCTAAAAAATCTGCAGAAAATTATTTACCCAATTTTGTACCTGAAAATCCTTCGCTATCTTTCTCCCAAAGATTGAAGAGGCTAATCAAACATATGAGGAGAAAGATGAGGTGGCTATTCCCAAAAAGGTCAAAGGCCCGGGAAAGAAAACACTTAGGCAATTGGCTCAATCTGCTCAAAGGAGGAGCTACTTTTGTTTGGCCCAGCTGTGAAGAATTTATGCACCCAAATGCTACAGCATGCAGTAACATCAGAACAAGGGATGTTTTCTCTTTTTACCTTTTGCTGTTTTGGAAGTTTCTATTCTGTTTTATGTTGCACCCTTCTAGTAGTGTAGTTTATGTTCTGTTTGGAAGTGGTTGTTTGTTTGCTGTTTTAGTATGTTTGTCTCTGATTGGACCACAAATGATTAACAAACGACCCTATTCATGGGAATCTTTTGAACAATAAATCAAGTTGTTAAGACCACAACCTTAATTTCTGAACCTTTGACATGACTGTTGAACTTTTTAGCTGTTTGGATTGACTGAAATTGTTTTAGGCTTAAACATATGCTGCAACATTTTGATATAACTTGTGAGATTTTGAGCCTCAATAGTTTTATTTGATTGAGAGTTCCATTCATATGCCTTCTCTGTAAAGTTTGACTTGATTCTTGCTTGCTTGTACATATCACTGCTATACACACTTTTGCTTGAGGCATCTTTGATTTTTATTAATCCTAGTCTTAGCCTAAATAGCCTACCCTTTGAATTTAACTTTATGTGTGAGCCCTTTGAGCTTGAGCCCCTTATTCCGTTACTAGCCACATTACAAGCCCTATAACTAGAAAAACAATAATTGTCCTATCTAGGTGGAGTTTAGGGATGCTTTTCCTGACAATATGTTTGTAACATAAGTTTGGGGGTAGCTTGAGGACAAGCACTGGCCATTCTAAGTTTTGGGGTGTTATACAGTAAAGTGATGTATTGTGAAAAAGAAAGAGAGAGAGAGAACTTGTTTAGGACAAAGACCTCAAAGTGTGAAACTTGTTCTCTATTTTCAAAAAAAAAACCCAAAGAAAAACCAAAAAAAAAAAACAAAAAACAAAAAGAAGAGAAAAGAAATAAGAAAAGGAATGAAGGGATAAGGAAACTAGAAAGAAAAGAATACCCCCTCCTTGGTACTGCGATTTATTTGGTGGTTTGTGGAAAGCAGTTGGTGTTGAACACATTGTAGGGAAAACATTTATGAACTCCACTTAGTGTTAGCCACTTCCCAAAAATGTATCCTACCCTGACCTAAGCCCCATTACAACCCAATAAAAGTCCTCTAGCAATGTAAAGCTTTAGTTTTGTTCCAGTGAGTTTAGAAGCTTATCAAGCTTATGATAGGGTTGCATGTGGATGATGATTGAGGGAACCCATTTACTTGTGTGAGTGAGAAAGAACATACTGTTCTGAGTGCATAATGCTGTAGCATGTTGTTTTGGACTGAAAATGAATGATGTCATGAAAATCAGCTAACTTGTGATACCTGAGTGTTGAGGATGAAAGAAGTTGGTTTTGTGGAAAAAATGGCTGATTGAAATAAATAAATAAATAAATATTTGTGACCGATCAGTCTTCTTTGCATGTTTAGGTCTTTGTTGATTTTTGTGTTAATTTTTCTTTTGTGTCTTTCTTTCCATTACTTGAGGACAAGTAATGATTCAAGTTTGGGGGTGTGATAACTCTTAGAAATGACCATTATTTACTCTTAGCTTGATTTTTTGTAATCTTTAAGTATTTTATGCGGATGTTTTAGGTGTTATAAGTTAGTTTAGTATAATATGTGTCATTTTATAAATTTCGTTTAATTTTCTATTTTTGAGTGTCTAGGAATATGTTTAATGTGTTTCTTGAGTTTTGTTAGGTTTTTGTTGAAGTTTAGACTAGTTGCTGGAAAATGCTTTGGGCATGCTGCAGCATCTGGGTGCGAACTCCTGACAAGCTACTGGAAAATGCTCTGGTCATGCTGCAGCATATGGACGTGAACTGCTTATCAGAATAGGGAAAAGCGGGACCACTCCATCTCTGCTGCCAGGCTGTCTTAAAAGCTGACGACGTGGCCCAGTCACATGCAGTGGGTTTTATCCTGGTGCAGTTAATGAATTGGGCTAAGACACTTATTTTAATATTATTTTGGTTGGCCCAAAAGTAGGAAAGAGAAAAATACCTTTTTAAAACCATAAAAAAGGGAATATTCCCTACTTTTAAAAGAGGGGGGCTGCCTCATATCATAGGACAACAGCTGAGGGGCGCAAGACAACAGCTGGAGGGTTTTCTTCCTCCTCTCCATGGTTCCAATTTCGTGCTCCCATGGCTTCTTCTCCCATTTTATATTTTATTTCCAGATTTTGTAAGCTCAGTATGAGCTAGTTTGCTGCAGCGTACTGGTATGCTGAACTTGTAATGAATGTTAGTTGCTGTTATGTGATGCTTTGCTGCTGCGTTTTCTCTTAATATGTGTTTATATGTTGTTTTATTTAAGCATGACCATCTCAAATAGAACTTTAGCTTGCTGAACTTGGAAAAGTGAAGTTAAGTGGATTTGGTTATGAGATAAGGGTTAAGTCTCTAATTGGAAAATTAGTAGATGTTAAATGGATTAGGAATAATCATTCAAGTCCTTAAGCTAGCTGGAATGTGCTTATTAATAAGAGGGTGTAATTAATATGAATCTAGGAATAGAAGGCATTTAATAAACCTTATCTTTCAAGTGTTGGAAAACACAACTTTAATTTACTGGAGCTAGATGCTGCAGCATGGCGAAGCATAACTGAAGCTAAGCTGAAACTACAAGGGATCATACCAGTAGCTGTTTTACCATCTTTGTTCACAACCCCATTTTATTATCTTGTTCTCTTATTACTGTTTTTAATATTGTCCTTTTTAATATTTGAAAATCACATTTTTACACACTATTTGGTTACCCCTTAATCTTATCTTCCAAGAACAATTAATCTGAATTTTGGTAATTGCTACAACATTCTAATCCTCGTGGGAACGATCTCTTACTTACTCTTTATTACTTGTTACGATTGTGCATACTTGCACATTGCACTTTTTAACGCAATAGATTCCTGTTTTGAGTTTTGAGAAAAGGACAGGACCTACTTTTACCAATGCTGAGATTCAGGCTGGATCTAGTTTGCCAAAATATCGGGCTAGATTTAGATTTCTGAGAAGCCAGGATAGTGTTCCGATTGAGAAGAACCTAGATTTCCTAGACGTCGGGCTAGTGTTCGATTGTGAAGGAGATTTTGAAGCACGAATTTTTGTTAAAAATCCCAAGTTGGTATTAAAATTTATTTAATACCTGAATAAAAGTAGTCGAGAGCGTTAAGCCTTGACGATGAAAGAATGATGTGAAAAAAAACGAAAACCCTTGTTTTACATGCATAGTCTGGCTAATATGCCATTGTGTCAGACGTGCCATTGTGTATCGAGTTACTATTTCACAAAGGGTGAACTGACAAACTGAATAGTTACGGACCAGAGACCCATTCCTTAGTTTTTGGGTCTTCAGGGACATTCGGGTTCGAAATCCACGAAATGCTTGGGGCTGCAATCTCGAGTCGTGGAACTCGGTTACCCTACTCGAAATGTACTCAATCAGGAAGTATTCTGTATTATTTAGGTGAGATGCGATACCCTAGAACAATTGGGGATTCGGGCCCACGAAAGGCAGACCCAACTCAAAACAATTGTATTTTAGGCATTATCGTGATCCTATCATGCTCGACGAAGGGAAGTTAGGATCTCGGGAGAATTAGGAAAGAGATAGTGAGTATTGAAGTGATATGACAAGTTTTTACAAAATGCATTTGTATTGTCTGAAATGAATCCCTATGTTTCTGGTTATAATATTATGTGAAGTATTTATACTGTATGTTATTATTGTGTGAGAGTCGTGTATGTGACTACTATGATGACTCATATATTGGTATCTTACCTCTGTGTTATTTTTTCTGTTGGTGCTATACTTTTGGTTGTACACTGTTATGGGTATATAGATGGACCTGATGCATCACCTGACCTACTCGGGGTTTCTGGGCCTCGCTTTTGAGAAGAGAGAGGAAGACGACGCTTGTGTTATACACCCAGGAGCCCGGAGCGCCAGGTATATCGGGCCTATACTTACTACGAAGTGAAGTGAAGCAGGAGCGGCGTCATATTCTCACAGCATTAAGACAGTGGAAGTGCCATTACCCCCTATGTGGTTGCTTTTGAGGACTTTGTTGGAAACCGGGAATACTCACCATCAGCCTCCACCCCTACAGGTAGTACCTGGGTCTGTGCCTACATCTCCAGCACCGGAGTTACATGCACTTATAGTTGTTGTGGGAGGAGAGAACGACGATGATTTCATGCATGATTGAAGAAGACCCTGAGGAAGATGATCCTATTGAAGAAGGCCCTGTTGAGGATGACGAAGAGGATGTGGAGTACCACCCTGTGGATGATGAAGTTATAGGTCCCATCGCTGAGGTGGATGACGGAGGAGGTTCATCCAATCTTTCTCCCGTTAGGGATGATCATGGAGGTCTTCCTAACGGGTTCCACTAGGTTGACCAGCTTAGGTTTTGTTTATAGGGGTAGTGCTAACTTCTTTTAGCTGTATATCAGGCTGATGAGAGCCATGTCTTTTTTTTTTTTTTGTAATCCTGGTTCTCTGCTAAACCCTCTGATTTTGGTATTGTATGTATTATGTATGTATCACGTATGTATTTTCCTTACCAGTGTTAGAAACTTTGACAAATGTTCCATCTGATGTGGAAATGAACAATTTGTGATGTAAATATTATCATTATGAATGGATGCATGGATGTATATATACATGCAGGTGTTGTCTTAAGTATAAGTTTGAAAGAATTTTTTTTTACCCGAACTTTTTGAGATATGAATGAGTTACAAATTATTTTTCGAAAGTAACCAATAAATTATTTTCTTTATTTCCGTGTTTTGTGTAGTAATCATGTAACGCTAAGGGAGGCATTACAAATTGGCCAGGTTTTTAGATGGGAAAAAAAGCAAAATTGGCAGGTGGTACATGAGTGAGGCACCGACCAAGGTGCTTCACCCTAGACAGCGCCACACTAGTTAGAGCCAATCCAGTGCCAAGTTGTTAATTTAATTTTTTTTTTTAATTTGTATCTAATTGAGCCAACCAAAGACTTGGGCCAAAATCACACACTTAACGTCACCCAATCCAACTAATTTAGCTTGGGACCGGTCCTTGATCAGTGATCACCCAAGGAAGAGTAGACAGAAGCAGTCAAATAAAATGAAAATATCCTATGATTACCATTAAAAAATAAAAATAAAAATCCTAAGATGGGGAACATAGAAAAAGGCCAGAAAAGGGGGAACAAGTTGCAAGTACCTGAAAACTGCTTTAATCATAGCATGAAACTTTGACAAGTTCCTTTCAAGGTCAAAAGGGGAGGCAGAGAAAGCCCCACAGAGTTTTAACTTTTTATCCTTTTTCCATGCATGCACTAATATTCCTACTGATTTTACCTCTAATGGTTAACAACGTGAAAGAACAGAAAAAACCAAAAACATAGGTAACCCCACGTACTTATTGATAGCTACGATTCATCACTTCACTTGTACCAATTGGTCAATAACCATAATAGAAACCCCTTTTACCTGGGATACATTGCTATATATATAGTGCTTGTTTGTTTGTGTCAAAGTCTGTGTGACAAGATTGATGCATGCGTAAGACAGAGAGAGAGAATGGAGGCTAGCAAAATTGGAGAAAATGAAGGGAGAAAGGAGATTGAGGGAAGTGATGATGCAAAGAAAGAAAATGAGGAGGTTGATCTAAAGAACATTATTGCAAGCCATCCTTTGTATGAAGTATTGATTGATTCTCATATCAAATGTTTGAAGGTAACTTCATCATGTTTTCTTCTCTCTTTGTTTCGCTACAATCATTGACTCTGACTATATTTCATTCACTGTTGCAAATATATTTTTAGGTCCAAAATATGCTTACTCTAATGAAATTTTATAAATAATATTCTAAGTATACGTTTGCAACTTTTCAAATGTAAATCAAACATATATACATTTCATTTTTGTTAGATCTGTGTATTGCTTTAGTAAAGAATTATTATTGTTTGTTGTCCACAATTAAGAGAATTAGAGAAAAGGACAGTAGCCATTAAAGCATTTATACTACTGTTTAGGAAAAGATAGAGAAGGACCATGAGGAATACTTATGTTATTCCCTAATATAATTGATACAAAAAAAAAAAAAAGAATAGAAAAGAAAATGCAACCAAAAAAAAAAAAAGAAAACAAAAATAGCTCACACACTTAAATAGAACATAAACACTTGCTAAAAAAAGCAATTTCCTACTTTGGACTTACTGTGTCACATTAATGATTTTTGCAATGAGAACAAACTTGACTTTAAGGGAAAGAGGTATAACTAAGAATTTTCAACTAGAAGCTGTAAGATTAGTGCTGGTTGGAAGGGTAGATAAGTTAAAACTTTCAGTATCTTTGTGTGTGGTTACCTCATCACTTCATTATTACTTCAATTCAGGTGGGATTAGAGGAAGCTGAAGAGTTTGATATAACAAATGATGCATGGAAGAAGCTGGTAAACTCGAAGTCCAAAGCAACTACTAGTCCTAACTCTTCAGAGCTTGATCACTTCATGGTATAACATTCCTCCAAATTACCTTCAATTTACGTGCCCATATAAGCTAGTAGCACAGGTCACTCATAGTATAAAAAAAACAAGAGTTAGGTACAATTCGATAAGAATATTATGTGTTGTTTTTCAATGATAATACGACATATGTAATTAACAGCTCAACAATGAAAACATAATATATATAAATTTGTAATAGCCATTATACATGTCATTTTGTTATTGAAAAACAGCCGATAATGTACCTATAGAATTATATATAAGTTTTGTCTTATAGAAAATCATTATCATAGCCTTAAATGTATATATGTTGGATTGGACAGGAAGCATATTGCATGGCATTAAGCAAGCTCAAAGAAGAGATAGAGGAACCAACAAAAGAAACAAAAGCTTTCCTCAATGCGACGTATATTCAACTGAAGGAACTCAACGAACCAAATAACCCACAACAGCCTTTGATAAGCAACAAGAGTCTTGATGATGCTTTGTCTCGTTAGAACTTGCTTAGCGCTTTTTTTATCGGATCAACTTCTCCTAACCTTTGTCTCTTTGGGTCTGACAAAAATTCGTTTACTTGGTATTTGGTGGTGACTGGTGAGCTGTGTAATTTGTGTCACTTACTTATGTTTCTATTAGGTAGGTGTACTAAATAATCTTCAAGTACAAACTTCGCTGCTTCATTATCTAACTTTCTAGGACATAGAGCATCACTTTATGTTATATATTAGAGTGACGCCATTTTATAGAAAACCACCTGTATTTAGGAAAGGGGAAATGATAGATGCACACCCAAAGTTGACACCTTGCTTAATCGTTATAAATGTTTGGTTAATTCAGTTCATTATATGGTTAATCACGTGTAAATATTTTGTTAATTCATGATGACCCATTAATCATATAAAAAACTGAATTAACTAGATATTTGCATGTGATTAACCAAATATTTATATGACTATGGAAAATAAGCTTCATATAACCCATTAACCATATAATGAACTGAATTAATTAAAAATTTACACATGAATAACTTTGGATGTGCAGCTATCATTACTCGTAGGAAAGGCTATAAATGATACACTACAAGAAATAAAGCATTTACATTAATTAGCTTTTTGCTAAGCAGTTAGTGACCAAATTTCTATGTCGGTGGCTAAATAGCTACTGACGAATTCAGACACTAACTTACAAAAAGCTGCAGCTAAACCCTTGATCACATTGTTCACGGAGACCAACTTGGTGACTGCTGATTCGGTCATCAATTCAGTTGCTAAAATATAAGTTGCTAAAATAATGTTGCACCTGATTCGATTGCTAATTAAATAGAACATCCTCAACTAAATTTAGCCACTGATGGTGTAATCGCTAATTCAGTCACTAATTAACTAATTCAGTCATGATATATATGGGTAACTAGCTTGATTAGTGACCAAAATAACGGCAGCTATTTCAGCCACTAAGCTTTTCTTATTTATATTATTATCAACAAATAAAAAATAGTTAACTTATAAGACAAATAAAATGATGAAAAAAGTAATTTATTATAATAAAATATAATCCGTTTTACAATTGTCAAATACATAAATTAATGAAAAATAAAACTAAAATAAAAAATACAAATTAAAGGGACATCATCATTGTTGTAGTTGGTCGGCATCATCGACGTTGCCCTCTCCAATGAGCGAAGGAGGAGGTGGTGGAGCAACAAGAAGCTGGTCTTTTGATATCAACAAAATTATTAAACTCTTTTATCTTTTTTCTCATAGGTAAGCTTGAAGAGGATTGTTTAAAAAGAATACTTGGTTAGAAATGGAAACCTAAAGATGTTGAGAATGCTTGTTGTAGCCTAAAGAGGGGTGTAGAAAAATAATTGTAATCTCTAAGTGAGTTAGTGGAAAATCCTTCAAGTAAAAAGGACTCGCCATAGCTCGTGACACCCGTTACCCCGCATATGATAATATAATGGTAAAATCATACATGCTTTCAAAATAATATATATTTAAAATAAAAGCATAACAAGGTAACATGTGTCACATCATTTCAAACGTAATCCATAAACTTCATAAAATATTTGAAGTAAACCAAGAATAAAATAACAATCTTTTTAAAACATCACAATCGCGGAAGAGAAATAAAACTAAACCCTAAACCCGATTTCACGATATCAGAGTTGGTATCCCAAATATTACATCGTTAAATAATAAACTAATAACTAAAAACAATCATATCTACTAGCCGAGTGAATTCCACAGAACCACTCTTCGATGGCTGGCTCATCCTCCTCTGCATATACAAATTACATGCACAAGAAATAACAAAGAGAGGGGTAAGAAACATAATCATGAATACATGTGGACGATTAGGAATATAATCAAGATTAACATACAACATACATTCATACAAAACATATTATATCATGTTAAATAATGCATGCCATGCGATGCAACTTCACTTTGTATGCCTATGGCCAATACCTAACTCAGGAAAGACGACCAGGAACACATACTCAGTTATCGACATGGATAACCCACCATACCGATGACATCCACTGAATAGTATCCCTAATCATAATAACGTACTGTGGCTGTCAAAGTACTCAGGCTTGGTCGAGCAGACACTCCGACACAGGTAGCGAGCCCATTCTATAATGGAATCTCCACACCCGATTCATGTACCCTAAAGGTCAGGAAAACTCCCTTCGAGGTCCCACTATCGCGTTTCATCAGTTGCTTTCTGCCCAACATATCATCTTCACTATAATGATAATGCTATGCTCAATCATGTGCAAACACAACCATTGCTCCCATAAAGAATCACATTGATTATCATCCATGACCATTAAGAGAGGACATTAACAATGCCTTAGCGTTAATTCATCTTTATCGTAGTCAATAACATGGACTATTTACCGTGATCATTAATAGTGACCTTTATATCATCTTATCATAAATTCATCGTTACTACTAATATTCTATCTTAATTATTGTTATTATCGTCCTCACTTAGACCTTAACTTAGTCTCATTAACTAAACCTCAATTTACATCTCTTTTATTATTTCCCATCATCAAATCACACTTGCCTCGGGAAAACTGGTTTTCCTCGCGAATCCGAGAGTCCAAAACTGGTACCTTCATTTTTGCCTCGTGAGTCCTGGTTCGCCTCGTGAACCAGAGAGCCCAATCTGTTGTTCCAGATTCGGCTCGCGAGGCGACGCGAGCCCTTACTCGCCTCGTGAGCTAGAGATCCCATGAATCTGTTCTCTTCGATTCACCAGGCGAACACCCGTTCGCGGGTGAATCTGGGCAAACAACAAGCCTGCCTAAAACGAGTTATCTCCCACTCTTCATGGTTTTACCACTCCGAATATTAACTTATATGATCATACTAACCCTTTCATCATTAACCTCACTCTCATACAACACTTATTCATTATGGGGATTTTTATTTACTTAAGGCTATGTTATTATATCACAAGGTTTAATATAACATTCGTTACATAACCAACATCGCATTATCATCACTCAACATCATCAATTCATACCAAAATCCATGAATTCATAGCATATAAACATGTTATAATGTTAAAACAATCATCAACCAACATACAAGCATCAAGAACAATACATTCATATTCACACTTGATCATTCATAGCATAAACAACATTCATAGGGGTTATGGGTTAACCCTTTCATCTTAACCTATTCCCGAAACCCATGTATCATAATGAATCTTCCCCCATACCTGGTATGAAGATCACGATTCAAAAGAAAAGGAAGAAGATCCACTAGGTTCCCGTTTCACGAGCGCTTGTCTACTACCTCAAGAACGACAAAAGAACACCTTGGGTTCAACTCTAAAATCAAGAATCTTGAAAGAAAAATCGAAAGGGACAAGGAGCACGAATTTTACCTTGTTAAAAGCTCCAAGCAGCGACTGAAAGATGATGCAAGCTTACGCTAATGAGTGTGCATTAGCAACGATGTTATTCTATCAAGGAACGACAAAGAATGGTGCAAGAAACAATTTCTCTTGACAGAGTTTTAGGGAGAAAACAAAGAGGATTCAAAGAAAAGAGAGGGAGGCAGTTTTCTGAGTGTTGGGGTCGTGTAAACTAAGGTTTTAGATTGTGTTTCAGAGGTTAAAAATGGTTTAGGGCATGTTTTGGGCTTAAACAGAACCTAAAACATGTTTTCTGGTTCTGCACTATTCGCGGGGCGAGTACTTGTTGCGGGGTGAGCCAGAGAACCATTTTCTGTCAATAGAATTCGCGGGGCGAACCTTAGAATTCAAAGCTGTTTGCACATGAATTTGGCCAAAACACCTGAAGTAAGACTTGTAGATAATTCGCTAAGCTTTTGCAATGCATCCAAGATCACCTCAATTGGACATCTAGATCTAAAGATATGGCCAAAACCGTGAAACATGTTACTTGGAATCTAAAAGGATTGAACCTCCCAAAAGCTAAACTTCCCCAAACATGAACTTAGACATAAAAAACAAGCATAACAAGCATATATAAACATATATAAGCCAAGTGTAACACATATTAACATTTATTAATGTAGGGTGAAGTTCAGGGTGTTACAGCTCTGGGTTTAATAGTGAACTAAGATAAAACATCTAGTGTGATTCTCTTTGTCCCTGGCTCTGTCTTTAATTAATTGTTTTTCATTAACATTTGGGGATTGGTATTAAAATTTCTTAACATTCCTTCTTTATTCTCTGATAAACCTTTTTTTCAAAAGGGTTTTTCAAAAAGTCAAGAAGCACAATTCAACCCACCTCTTATGTTTCACCTGTTTACTTCAGCTGGTATCAATGTTTAGTCTCTAAGGGTTGAGTATCTAACAAGTGTAGAGGGAGTACGATCCATTAAAGCTTTATGGAGAACGAAGTGCAAGCAGTCAATAGACCTCCTCTCTTTGATGGCAATAATTATGATGACTAAAAGAAGAGAATGATAGCCTTCTTCGATGCTCAAAACATGGACAACTGGGAGGTAGTTGAAACTGGCTACCGACCTCCCACAAATGTTGAAGAAGGAGTGATTCCACGTGCTTAAAGATGGCAATAGGTATTTAACCCGATGACTTATAAAAATTTCTCATGATGGGTAGAGTAATTATCTGCTTTATGGGTATGGGTACGGGGCAGGTAATTAACTGCAAAATTTAATGGGTATGGGTAAGGGTACTCTAGTACCCACCCGCCCCATACCTACATACATATATATTAATATTTAATTATTATTATTATTATTATTATTATTATTATATAACTATAATATTTTAAATTAAAAAATTGAAATGTAACTTTAGTTATAACTTTCCTTATCTTGATGCATCGTTCACACCTCTATAGACTTCCTCCATTCAACTTTCCAAACCTTACCTTTATGAATTTGTTGTTCCTGAGATTAATTTTAGAATTTACTCAATGTTTTGGAGAATATTGGATGTTTTGTATTAAAGACATTTGAATTTCAGACTTAGATGTATCATGATGTGGATGTGTAATGTGATAACATACTAGAATGTTACACATTTTCAATAATGCTTTCTTTTTGTTTATTGATTTTTTGTAGTTGGTAAAAGTGCAGGTAATGAGTGCGGGTAAGGGCACGGGTCCTCTAGTCGCTACCCATGCGGATATGGGTCCAGGTATGAGTATTGTTTTTTAAGATGTGGGTATGTTTACATGTACTATAGTACTCTACCCATTGCCATCCCAACACGTGCTCAATGGACCGCGGATCAACAAAATAGACAGCAATTGAACTCAAAGGCCATGCACCATCTCATGTGTGTCATCACTAAGTCAGAGCAGAACAAAGTCCTTAGCTGTGAATTACCTTTAAAAATATGGGATACAATTGCACTGGTTCATGAAGGATCCACTTAAGTCCAAGAATCAAAGATATGCATGCTGGTTCACCGGTATAACCTTTTGAAAATGGGAGAGCATGAGACTATTGATCAAATATTTCGGAGATTCCAAACAATCATCAACAACCTAAGGTCATTTGGTAAAATCTATGACAACCAAGAACATGTTAGGCATATTATAATAAGTCTACCTAAACAATGGAGGCCAAAGGTAACAACTATTCAGGAAGCTAAAAATCTAACTACTCTATCTATAGAAAATCTTCTTGGATCACTTAAAGTTCATGAACTTGAACTAAATGAAGAAGATATTATCTCAAGTCCATTGCCATGAAAGCTCAAAATGGCATTTCTTCGAAGGCCCTCAAAGTGGAAGAATCTTCAGAAGAAGTAGATCCTACTGAAGAAGCAGCGTATGATGATGAGCTATCTTTCATTTCATTAAATATAAAGAATATATGGAAAATGAAATACAACATGAGAAGGGGATAGTTCACAAAGAAA
The DNA here is from genome assembly GCA_030762895.1 of Sophora flavescens. Lineage (NCBI taxonomy): Eukaryota > Viridiplantae > Streptophyta > Magnoliopsida > Fabales > Fabaceae > Sophora > Sophora flavescens. The sequence goes on from CM061065.1 coordinate 67,355,725, forward strand.
TTTTCCAAAAACAAGCTTGAGACAAAGGACAAACCCCTTGTATACTATGAGTGTAAGAAACCATGGACATTTCAAAGCTAAATATCCATCTCTCAAATATAAGATGAAATTCTTCAAAAAGAAGAATAAAAGGCTGATGGCAACATGGACAATATATGGATCTTTCTTGAACAGATGATGAAGAAGAAAATGCAGGAGAAGAGGCAAACATATGTTAGATGGTAAACACCTCTTCAAATGAAGAACAAGAGGAAGATGAGGTATCTGATTCTAACTCCCTTGATCTTCAAGAAGTGTTTGATGAACTACTTAAAAATTCTTCTATCCTTTCATTTGAGTATAAAGTTTTAAAAAAGAATGTTTTCAAAATTAGGTAAAGAATTTGAGGTAGTTAAATTAGAGAATAAAAAACTTATAGAAGAAAACGATAAGCTAAAGGTTAAGAATGATAGTATAACTAATCATTCTAAGATCATCTCCTAGTCCAATGCATCCAGCGAAGTGGAAAAACATCAACAAGAGGTTGTATATCTAACTAAGAGCCTATCTAAGTTTGTGGATGGATCATAAAAGCTAAACATGAAAGATCTCCTCATGATGAAACTAGATTAGGTTATGATAAACAGAAACAATATGTTTCTCATAAAGTATTTACTTCCGTTAGTTCTTCATATTTATTGTGGTCTCTGTGGAAAAGCTGGACATATTAAGTTCAAGTGATTCCTAAAGAAAAAGTTGAGGAATGGACAATCCTAAAAAACTAACAAGAAAGTACCCAAGTTGAAGTTGACACAGGAAAACACAAGAAGGGGAGTTGAATTGTGGTTCTTAAAAGATTTTTCAACGCCTTTTTGAAAACACTTTTGCAAGCAAGCTATGAAATAAAATCACTCAATAAAAACCTTTTCTAAAGAGTTAATAATTTCAATATAAAATCCCCACAGTTGAGGGGGGGGGGGGGGGGGGGGTTAATTTTGTTTATCAGAATTTAAAACAAAGCTAAAAACTTTTTGCACACAAGCTAAGTTCAGATGAGTGTTTTAACAAAGCACAGGCAGGTGACCTATTTGATGTGATTTCAATAGAAAAACACACAAGCACACAAGTTGAAAACTTGTTTGATATTCACACTTTACCCTTTTAGTTAGTTAACAAATAATATAATCAAAGAAATTTAAGAGATAAGGATAGAGAGATAAACACAACTATTTATCATGGTTCACCCTTTAACAACTAGGGCTACGTCCAGTCCTTGGTAGCACCAAGTTTTCTCCACTATAACTGATCAGTTTACAGACTCCAAGTATTCTTTACACACCTAACCTCTCCAGGCTCCAAGACAAATATTCTTTGTTCACCTAGTCTCTTCAGGCTCTCTCAAGTTTGTTTGAGAAAAGAGGTTATAATCAATACAACGAGCAGATCTTTCACTAAAACTCAGAAGAGTGAATAAATGTAAGGCTTAGAAAGACTACATAATAAATTCAAATGATTGAAGAATACAGATTGAAAGAATGAAGAAATAAATGCGCAGTGTAATGACTCTTTGAATGTTGTGTGTTATATATCTCCATCTTCAGTGACTTTTGTATTTATAGCCTCCAATAATTTAAGATCCGTTAGAGACATTCCTTCAAATTTTGGCTTCAAGCTGAGCTCCATTAAATGCAATAGAGTCATTCTGGGCAGTCATTAATGCAATAGGAACATTGGTTGTACTATAACAAGCAAGTTCAATGCTTTATGCAGTAGCCAAATCAGAGTTGTGCATGTTGTTTTTGCACTTTGCAGAGCACATTTCCCTTTTCGTGAACTTCCATTTGTACTAGGGAATAAATCATATTGGAAGCACTCTTTAACTGCGCTTCAAGGTTGCTTGAGTGTTTGACCTTCTGACTTTCTTGATAAGCATGAGAGAGAAAGCTTCAGAGACTTCTGTTTGAGGGGACAGGTTCTTATGTACTTGTGTTCCTTATTGAAGGAACATAGACGGGTGTGAGAGCTTTGTCCAGACAGGTTGAATCTTCAATGCAGATAGTCAACTAACCAATCAACAGACAGGTTGACTTTCACTTTACAGACAAGTGATCTTCTATGTGGGCAGACAGGTGTTAAATAAATTCTCACTTAGTGATCTGCACACTAGGTAGACAGGTTAGCAACCAATATGAATGTTAATTAAATCATTAACAAATGTTTATTTTTCATCAAAACTTAGGGTAAATGCACATCAGACATTTAGAGACTTAACAATCTCCCTCTTTTTGATGACGACAAACATTTAGATGATTTAATGAACCTTAGAAAATATCAACAGATAAGACAGACGGTATTAAGACAGGTTAAAATTTTCTTAACCAGAAAGGTTGTGCAGACAGGTGCACTTAGGTTCAATTAATATCTAGATATCTGAAAGGCACTACTAATCTGGGTTTGTGCTTTAAGAAAAATAATGATTACAGATTAGTTGGTTTTTGTGATGCTAACTATGCTGGAGATAGAATCAAAAGAAAGAGTACCAGTGGAGGATGCCACTTCATTGGAGCTAATCTAGTCTCATGGTCAAGCAAAAGACAAAGTACTATTACCTTATCAACTGCTACAGCTGAGTATATTTCAGCTGCTAGTTGCTGCTCACAACTTCTGTGGATCAAACATCAATTAGAAGACTACAATGTGTTTGTAAGTAGTATTCCACTTATGTGTGTTAATACTACTGCAATAAATCTATCTAAGAATCCAATATTGCATTCCAGAGCTAAGCATATAGATGTTAAACATAATTTTATCAGAGATTATGTGCAAAAAGGTGTTATTGATATACAATTTATAGATACTGACCATCAATGGGAGGATATCTTTACTAAACCTCTACTGCATGCGCATCTATTGCTTAAGTGCGTTCAATATATGTTAAATATGCATCCAATAAGCTTCACGTCCATTGACTATCTGAATGATCTTATCTGACTCGTCTATTCTAAAATTTGCATTTAATTTGTCTTCAAGACATATTTAATTAAATTCTCTTTGCCAAGGCAGTTATTTCGACCAATCCCGTCACTTGCTTTTTACAGTTTCGAAAAACCTGCGCCGTGTCAGCATTCATTACATGTCTCCTCACACGTCTTCTTTTATTTTCTTTGTGAATTTTTTTTAAGGGAAACTCTTCACATTCGAAACCTTTTTAAGTAAAACCTTTTCCCTCTGAAAAACCTTTCACAATCCTTCTCTTTGAACTCCCGAGCTCTCTATTTCCCCTGTTTCCAAACCCTAACCTTCAAACTCCAACAATGGCTTCCTCAACTGCTTCTTCAACTTATGATGTCACCAAGACGAATATTGGCATCGAGTACCACTTCGAGTTTGGAATTTTGAAAGATTATAATGTGGATGTAAGTAAATACATCAATGCTACTGGTTGGGATGGTCTCTTAGTTGAGAAGGTTTCTGTCTACCCTGACCTAATTAGGGCTTTCTGGAGAAACCCTCAGGTGATAGACACTGAGGTATATGCTGATGTGCTGGGTAAGAGAGTGGTGGTGTCTGAGAAAACCATCTCTGAAGCTATCAACTGTTCCCAAGAAGGGTTGATCATCTCTGACACTTGGGAACAAGACTTAGGAGGATCGGAGGTTATTTCTTCACTTCTGATGAGGACTGACAAAGTTAGAACTCACTCGTGGAAAGGTGTGGAGATGAAGGATGAGGTTCAAATCCTTCATCAGATTCTGAACAAGATAGTTATTCACAAGGATGGATGAAAGGACAACCTTTCTGCCTTGCACAAGTTCTGTCTCTGCCATCTGATGACTGTGACAAAGGTCAATCTTCCACGTATTCTATTTGGAAGATTCAAAGAGTATGTCACCCACAAGGAGAAAGCTTCTGCTATTCCCTTATGTCATCTGTTGTCCAAGGTCCTCAAAGCTCAACAAATTTATGCATATCCCTAAAGAACAAGCATTGATTCTTAGGGAGAAGGGTATATGTGCCATGGTTTTTGGCAAGTTGAACCTTACCAATATGAAGTTGAGCACTGTTGCTCAAATGGAATTGGCTAAGGAAGAAATGAGGATGAAGATTAAGGAAGAACAAATAGAGCTCAACAATGCTGAGACTCTAGGGCAAAGAAGGAAAACCGTTGGAAGGAAGACCACCATGGCAAGGAAACCTGCTGCCAAGAAACCTGCTCCTGGCATAGTGATGAGGGAGCAAGTTGATGATGAACCTCAACCTGTTCCAACACAGAAGAGAACCAGGAATTTGGTCCTGTCACACAATGAGAATGATAAAGATGATGATGTCCCCATTGGTACAGTGTTGAAGAAACAAAATTACTGCTGCTGCTGTTGCCCCAAGCCAAACCAGAAGGCAACCCTCAAGGAAGGCCAAGTCTGTTGTGGCTCCTAAGGTAAGCATCCCTGCTAATGATCCTGTTCAATTAGCAGTAGATGCTCTTGTTGAAAGTTTTGAGAAGTATAGGATTGACAGTGCACCTGCATAATCTGTGTTACCACCACCACTTCCACCACCTCACACTGATGTGTATGTACCTACACTGCCACCACAACTCCTGCTTGAATCTCAACCCACACCACAAACAACCTCATCTGACCACTCACTTGTTCACTCACAAAACCAAACATCACCAACCAGACCTCAATTTCATCCAATCATACCTGCAAATGATCCCTAGTTTAATCAACCAGATGATGTAGGGATCAATCCTGGTGCCCCATTTCCTAAAATCCCAAGGACCACTTTCCCTTACACTGATCCCTTTATCCTCTTTGATGGAAAAGCTGAGAGCTGGGCCAAAGTCAAAAGAGATTGGAGAATACTCTACTACACTCACCAACCTGAACCAGAATCAACCAGACCTTTTTACCCTTGACCAGAATATGAGAATGAACCAGAACCCACTTACTATCCCCGGTATAAACCTATACCGTATGAACCAACTGGTCCACTTCCATCTAACCTATACAACGAAATTGGCCCTGCCCTCACTCACCTTCCACAACAGAAATTTCCACCTCAAAAGGTTTATCCACACCTGATCAAATTACCACCTTTAAAACCCCACACAAAAGGTGTAAATCAACACATCATTCCTGAGTAGACTACAATTCCTCTCAAAGCTGCTGCAGAACAAGTTGCGTACAGAAGGTCCAGGACTTGTGGCAAAGAAGAGTTCACCATGGACAAAAACACAAAATGGAAGAAATTTATGCACCCTAGGGAGTATGAGAGTGCTGTAGATATGTGTGACCACATAATGTATGCACATCTCAAAGTTGAATTTGAATTGCCAAGATTCTATAGAGCTGCCAACTTTGTGCCTATTACATGGCTATATCACACTTTGAAAGACACAAGGATATGCATTCAACCTCCCCGGATCTGTTCAAGACTGCCTATGATTAACATGAATAAGGACAAGGATCTCAAGAAGCAAAGAAGCACACACAAAAGACCAGCTGACAAATCTTGCATACTTGAGCTAGACTTTGATCCTTCAGTTGATCAAGAAATAGTGGATTACCGGATGACTTAACCTAAAGAAAATCTGCATGATCAAGATACTGTTGGTTTCTGGGAATGCCATATGAAGGCTTACATAAAAGAAGCATCTTCTTCTGGATTGAGAGATGAAGACAGAAGAATCACTCCCACAATCCGAGGGACGTTTGGTTTCTCTTACTCCAGGAATTTCATTCATGCTGATACATTAGCAGTGCCTCTTATCAGCTCTGTTTATTAAGAAGATCCTATACATTGGGCTCCAGATTTGCATGCCCCCACATCAACTCCAAAAGCATCTGAAGATTCTTCTGAGAAAATTGAGGAGATAATAATTGAAGGTCCCAATATAAACATAGAAGCTGTCCAAACTGAACCTTTAGGTGAAGAAGTCGCTGAGTCTGCAAGCAGACAAGAAACTTCTGGGAAGCACTCTTCACAACCATTAGCTCTGGCAGTTGTGCATCCACATGACCAGCCTAGACACTCTCAAGCTTTAAGCACTTTGTAAGGTCAAGGAAATTTGAATGATTCTGTTGAAAGCTCAAGACCTTCTCTATCACCAAATTTAGAGGAAATTATAGGCAAGATAGTGAAGGAACAAGTGAAAGTAGAGGTAAAGGAGCTGTAACACCCTATTTTTTTGTATATGTTTTTATGCATTGTAAATAGCTGTATGTTGTGTTAGATTAATAGAAGAGTGCTTTAGGGAATTTAAAATGGGGTTAAGTGGGATTTTCTGTTCAAAAATCCCTTTCTAACGCATATGTTTCTCTTTCCTAGAGCTGGACACAGTTGCGACTCCTGATAGACACAACTGTGTCTGCCGAGACACAGTTGTGTCTCCTGATAGACACAGCTGTGTCTATTTCTCTCAAACATTGTTTTGGCAGGGACACAGCTGTGTCTCCTGATAGACACAGCTGTGTCGAATTCCTAGAACGCTGATCTAGTCCATGACCCAACTGTGTCTCTTGATCGACACAACTGTGTCTAGCTATCAGAAACGTTATTTTCGCTAGGACACAGCCGTGTCTCCTAATAGACGCAGCTGTGTCTAGTTCTCAAAAATGTTTTTCCTGACAATATAAATAAGTGAGTCAGGAGGGTTACAAGTTACAACTCTTATTTTGACTCTTCCTCTCAATCCTTGGCCGTCAAAAACCCTCTTCTCTCCCTCCCCCTGAACCTCCTTAAGACTCTTGGTGTTTTTTTTTTGCGATTGGAGAATAAATCATGCATTAGTGTCAATTAAGGTAATCTTGTAAACCCTTTGTTGATCTCTTTTTGTTTTCTTGAATTGGGGATTAATTACTCCTTCTTTCTTTGATGTTCTTGACCAAGATCCTTTGAACTGTTCGAGTGGACCAAGTTTGGATTCGCTCAAAGTGACCATAGATTAGATCGTCATACCAGGTATGGGGAGAAGGATAGTATGAACATTAGGCAAGGGGCTAATGTAACATCCCTTGGCTGCTCTATGCATTGACAAGGGTCTCCACAAACCAACACATGTCTTTTCAGTGTTTTTTGTCCTCACTCACACGCTTCTTGGGAAAACTTCCCAAGAGGTCACCCATCCCATAATTGCTCCAAGTCAAGCATGCTTAACTCTGGAGTTCTTAAGTGATGATCTATAGAAAAGAAGATGCATCTTGTTGGTATAGCTAGTACCAATCAATTCTTATAAGCCATCCTTAACTGTTATAGTCCCATACCTATATAGTCTCAGGATCCCTCTCATTCCGGTGTGTTATTGGTTTATTAATGTAGCCCTCCACCTAGAAGCCTGCTATGAGCCGCTCCTTGTCCGTGCCTTCTTGAACCGGTGACCACTCCCCGCCCTCGTCAGCCCTGGGTGTCACATGCTCGCCACCTTCCGCCTGGTTCGTCCCCGAACCACACCATACTGGGAGAGGTGCCGCTCTGATACCATTTGTAACATCCCTGGCTGCTCTATGCATTGACAAGGGTCCCCACAAAACAACACGGGTCTTTTCAGTGTGCTTTTGAATCACTCACACACTTCCTGGGAAAACTTCCAAGGAGGCCACCCATCCCAGAATTGCTCCAAGTCAAGCACGCTTAACTGTGGAGTTCTTAAGTGACAGGCTACCGAAAAGAAGATGCATCTTGTTGGTATAGGTAGTACCAATCAATTCTTATAGGCCATCCTTAACTGTATAGTCCCATACCTATATAGTTTCAGGATCCCTTTCATTCTAGTGTGTTATCGGTTCATTAATGTGTCCCTCCACCTAGAAGCCTGCCAAGAGTCGCTCCTTGTCCGTGCCTTCTTGCACCGGCGACGACTCGCCGCCCTCCTCAGCCCCGGGTGTCACAGGTAGTGTAAGATGAAGGGTTCCCATGACCCTATTGTTTGTTAAACTGTTAATTGATGCCTATCACATGTTTGATTACATGTTTAATTGATTATTGGTATGCCGGTTATGAATGCCTAATTGCTATAACTGTTTTATGGTTCATGAGGATGTATGCCAATTTATATGTTTGATGATATATGTTATATCATGATTAATTGGTTAAATTGGTATGTTGAATGTGTCACGAATGTTGTTAGTTTGATGATGTTGATTATGCCATGGTTGAATGTATGGTGATTTATGATGAACATGTTAATAAAACTCTAATTGGTTAAAATAGGGCTCTTTATTAACATGGTAATTAAAGGATTAGTTTCCCCAAAAGCATTATAAAATATGAATTTAGTGGTGAGAGGTGAGGTTAATGTTTGATGGTCCTTTACTAGACCCTATGACTGATTTAATAGTGTTTAGGGAGTTTTTGGCTAAAGAACATAACCAAACCTGCTCAGTCAGTATGGTCACACTCCTAGAAGCACGGTCGTGTTTAACAGGGAGCACGCTCGTGCTCTCCAAATTAGAACAATGACGTGAACTAAAGGATTAAAGGGTAGTTATACCCAAATGTCCCTAAATGATGAAATAATACACCAATCGAATGATAATAAGTTAGATAACTTAATTAAATATTAATTAAGATAAATGAACAACATGTTGGTTAAGCCGTTGCCCAGTGGGTTACCGCACGTTTATAGACTTTGGTGCTTTTTGGCTAAAGTGGCCTCAATACGTTTTGGTCGAGGTGTTGATGAGTTGAACCTTAGTGCTTTTTGGCTAAGGGGGGCATCACTCAGAAGGGTTAAGGTGTTGACGTTGATGTTGATGATAAGTCTTGGGTGCTTATTGGCCCAAGCAAAGGAAGTGGTTGCCTTGTTTGTTGTTGTGCTCATACATTCATACATTGAAATTGTTATTGGGGGGAAGTTCAACATAGGGGAGGTCGTCCTACAGTTCGGCGATATGGCCAAGTCTCGGGTGGTTTACCCAAGGTTTGGTAAACCATTCGCCCCCGCGGTGGTGTACCCTTATTATGGTGCGTTGGCTATCCAAGGGGTTCACCCATGGTTTGGTAGACTGCCGACGTTGATGCTTTTTGGCCAATGTGGATATGTAACTCTGAAGTTGCCTTCCTGAGATAGTTTGGATCCACATGCATAATGGAGTAGCGGAGTAGTGTTGCACCGCATATCATACGTGGGTTGATTTAATATATTGATATAATTATATGTTTATGCTAAATGATGGAAATGCTATGTATATGATGTATGTTCATCTTGCTTACTACCTCCATGCCGATGTGTTTATATGTTTTCTTACTCCCCGTTTTCTCTATTTCTGCTGTTGGCATGTATCTCTTTATGTAGAGGACGGTGAGTAGCCAGTGGAGGAGTGACTCTGAGGAGCCGCGACTCTAGTTAGGATTTATCAGTAGTTATAGTTGTTTTTAGTTTCAGTTTCATTTGTATTCAGAGGATTTTATTCCGGAACGGTTATACTAGCTCTGTATGTGACATCGGGGTTGGGTTGTGTTATGTTCACGTTTTGTTTATGTTTCATCTTTTTAAACTTCTATGTTTTTCCGCGTTGAGTTGTTACAGCGTGGGACCTTTTATCCAAGTTTTTATTTAATGAAATAAATGCATGTTTTTATTTTACCTCTTTCAAGTAAATGTTTTATATTAATATGCGGGGTAAAAGGTGTCACATTTAGTGGTATGAGAGCAGGTCTGTCATATCAGGTCGTGGTATGAGTTTTTTATGAGTCTTCTGTTTGCTATTGTGTGAATTGTCTATATTTAATATAGACAATGTTACGTGGTACTACGTGCCTATAGCTTCGTTAAGGCTTGACTTACTGCATTTGGTGGTTTGTCTTGGACGATCCAATAAGCCTGTGAGTGCTTCTTATGTTTAGAAAGGTTGTTCTGTTATCAATCGATAATAAGAACTTTGTAGTTGACCTTGTGTGCTTACCCCTAAAACAACTCGATGTTATTCTTGGCATGGACCGGTTATCTTCCAACCACGTACTTTTGAATTGTTTCGATAAAACATAGTTTTTGGAACTCCTGTGGAGTCTAAGGATCCAATCTTTCTCTCTGCCAACCAAGTCAAGGCTTCGATGAAAGACGAGGCCCAAGTGTTCATAATGTTGTCTTCCCTGGAAGTAGAGAGCCCTCCTAATGTCGGAAGTGTGCCTGTTGTGCGGGAATTTCCTAAAGTGTTCCCGGGGTATGTTTATAACTTGCCCCTTGAGAGAGATGTTGAGTTCACCATAGACTTAGTGCCTTGCACCGGGCCAATATCCATAGCGCCTTATAGAATGTCTCCTCTAGAGCTAGCTAAGTTGAAGGAATAGTTAGAGGATCTTATCCAGAAGCAGTTTATTAGGCCAAGTGTATCCCCCTGGGGTGCGCCAGTGTTGCTAGTAAAGAAGAAGGATGGTAGTATGAGGTTGTGTGTTGACTATCGACAGCTCAACAAGGTGACCATTAAGAATCGGTATCCCCTCCCTAGGATCGATGATCTTATGGATCAGTTGATCGGAGCTTGTGTTTTCTCGAAGATAGATTTGAGGTCAGGGTACCATCATATTCGGGTTAAGTCTGAGGACATCCCGAAAATAGCATTTAGGATGCGTTATGGTCACTATGAGTACTTGGTTATGCCTTTTGGTGTGATCAATGCTCCTGCTGTGTTCATGGACTACATGAACAAGACATTTCACCCTTACTTGGATAAGTTTATGGTGGTTTTCATAGATGACATCTTAGTTTACTCCAAGACCAAGGAGGAACATGAGGAACACTTGAGGGTTGTCTTGCAGACACTTAAGGAAAAGCGGTTGTATGCTAAGTTGTCTAAGTGTGAGTTCTGGTTAGAAGAAATGAGTTTCTTAGGGCACGTCATCTCTAGTGGAGGCGTAGTCGTGGACTCGGCTAAGGTTGAGACGGTGCTCCAGTGGGAAGCGTCGAAGTCAGTGACCGAGACTAGGAGTTTCTTGGGTTTAGCAGGGTACTATAGGAGGTTTATAGAAGGTTTCTCTAAGTTAGCTTTACCCTTAACCCGTATCACCAAGAATGGACAGTTGTTTGTGTGGGACTCTAAGTGTGAAGAGAGTTTCCAAAACCTTAAGGATAGATTAACATCAGCACCAGTGTTAGTTTTGCCAGATCCTAGTAAACCTTTCATAGTGTACTATGATGCATCGAAGCAAGGTTTAGTTGGAGTGTTGATGCAAGATGGTAAGGTAGTAGCTTATGCTTCTAGGCAGTTAAAAATCCATGAGAAGAACTACCCTACCCATGACCTAGAATTAGGAGCTGTGGTTTTTGCCTTAAAGATTTGGAGGCATTACCTTTATGGAGCAAAGTTTGAGGTCTTTAGTGATCATAAGAGTTTGAAGTATCTCTTTGATCAGAAAGAGTTGAATATGAGGCAGCGTAGGTGGATGGAGTTTTTAAAGGATTATGAGTTTTATCTAATCTACCACCCATGAAAGGCCAATGTGGTGGCAGATGCCTTAAGTAGGAAAACCTTGCACGTCTCCGCTTTGATGGTTATGGAGATGGATCTGATTGAGTACTTTAGAGACCTGAGTTTAGCTTGGGAAGTTACCCCTAAGAGCATTAGGCTTGGAACCTTGAAGGTTACCAACATTTTGATGGATCAAGTTAGAGAGGGTCAGAAGATAGACCAGTTTCTCTTAGACCAGTGAGAGTTACTCGCTCAGGGTAGAAACCTTAGCTTTAAGGAAGGAAGTAATGGAGTCTTGAGGTTCATGGATAGAGTCTGTATACTAGACGTCTCGGAGCTTAGAAAGTTGATCCTTGAAGAAGGACATATGAGTGGACTGAGTGTGCACCCAGGTGCCACTAAGATGTATCAGGATCTTAAGAGGATGTTTTGGTGGCCTAGGATGAAGAAATATGTGACTGAGTTTGTTTACGCTTGTTTAGTGTGCCAAAAGGCTAAGATAGAACACCAGAAGCCGTCAGGTAAGTTGCAGTCGTTAAGTATCCCGGAATGGAAATGGGTTTTTGTGGATAGACTGACTAAGTCCGCCAATTTCATCCCTATGAACATGGAATATCCTTTGGAAAAGTTGGCCAAGTTGTATATCTAAGAGATAGTTAGGCTACATGGTGTACCCTCTAGCATACTATCAGATAGAGACCCGAGGTTTATCTCTAGATTTTGTAATAGTTTGCAAGAGGCTTTAGTAACCAAGCTTAGGCTAAGTTCAGCTTATCACCCACTAGCTGATGGTCAGTTTGAGAGAACCATCCAGTCCTTAGAGGACTTGCTTAGAGCTTGTGTGCTAGAACAGTCGGGCAGTTGGGACAAGTTTTTGCCCCTGATAGAGTTTACCTACAACAATAGTTTCCATTCTAGTATTGAGATGTCACCTTATGAAGCTCTTTATGGGAGGAGATGTAGGACACCCTTGAGTTGGAGTGAACCTGGTGATAGTGTTGTGGTAGGACCTGAGATAGTACAAGAAACCACAGATAAAGAGAGAATGATTCAGGAAAAGATGAAGGTGGCACAGAGTAGGCAAAAGAGCTACCATGATAAAAGGAGGAAGGCACTCGAATTCCAGGAAGGTGACCATGTGTTCTTGAGAGTTACCCCGGCAACTGGGGTTGGTAGAGTGATGAAAGTGAAGAAACTAAATCCTAGATTCATTGGTCCTTACTAAATTCTAAAAAAAGTCGGCGAAGTCCCCTACCAAATAGCCTTACCACCGTTCCTGTCCAATCTTCATAGTGTCTTTTCATGTGTCTCAACTCAGAAAGTACATTCATTACCCTAGTCACGTGGTAGTACCTGATACCATACAGTTAAAAGAGAACTTGACTTTTGAGGTATTACCCCTTCGAGTCGAGGATATGAGGGTGAAGTTGAGACACCCCGTTGTGCCCCGGTATTTTATTAGATTAATTACCTTCTTAAATCAATTCTTAATCGCGTGCTTATCGTGAAAATACGTAAAAATTAAAAACTTATTTAATTATCATATAACTTCTACAAATTTAAAACACAATAACTTTAACATATGTAAATACACACTTAGTTGTTCATTACAATACCAAAAGACTGTTGAGGGTATCCTCTCAGTAGGGTCCCTCACAGGCACAAACTTAATAACAGACATACTTAGCGGAAATATAAAAATGCTCCTTAGACACACTGGCCATAATGTGTATACTCTAATCGCCATGGATCACAGCTCGACCCCCAGCGTCGGGTTCGTAAGGAGTTCCATCCAACTCCTCAGCAATCTCCGTTTCATACAGAGTTCCATCCAGCTCCACAGTAACATATCCCTCCATCGGGTCTTCTAACGTAAACCAAAGTAACCCACAAAAATACAAAAACATAGGGAATAAGAAACAATTCTATCATTAAAAAGCGGAAAAGAGTCATAGTAAATCATACAGTAATTGTCACAGACAAACCACACACATAACTAACGAATCATCCTCAAGTTAATATATATCATCCTCTACCCTTACTCACAGGAAATCTAACACGTTATTTAAACATAACCTCTCTAATCTTGTCACCATGTCTTTACGTTACCGTGGCCATTACCACTCCTGTCACCATCCCTCATTTGCATCGGGGCACACCCTCATTCCCGTTAGGATGTTCCCCCTAGTGCACACCTCCATTCCCGTTAAGGTGTTCCACCCCCATTCCCATTAAGGTGGACGTGATATTGCGAGAACTCTTGATTTTACTTGTATTATATTACCAATACACGGTGTATTATATTATCAATACACAGAAGTGTTTTACGTGTATTATATTTTACGTGTATTATATTACCACTACACGGTGTATTATATTACCAATACACAGAAGTGTTTTACGTGTATTATATTACCAATACACGGTGTATTATATTACCAATACACAGATGTCCTTACGTATTATATTACCGATACACTTTTGTCTTTGTGTATTATATTACCAATACACTTTTTTCCTTGTGTATTATATTACCAATACACGGTTGTGGACAACAAAACCTGTACTTGAATCTCACCAACCCGTTTTAACATCTTAGTGCCTTAACCTTCCATTAGAACTTGACACATATTCTATGCCATAACACCTCTTTAACATTCCTCATCTAAGTTAGGCACTTCTAAATCATCGTTATCCTCACACCCAAAACAATAATCTCTTAGACAACATATATATCTTTGCTTAAAAATCCACTAAGCATAATAATAAAAACCAGGCAGATCATGCATAACACAATATCAATCAAAATATTCCCATATTACCAACATAGCACAAAATCAAATCAATAAAGGTAATAAAATCAAATCAACCATCAAGAATATAAAGATCAACCAAATGTCAATAAACCTACAATCCCCGAATCGCCATTGGTTTTTCAGAAAAGGTTTCCAATGTGATTTTGGTCTTGTCGATTACTCGACTACTAGTAGGGTTTAGGTCGCCCTACACAATTATTATATAATCTACTTCTTATCCATTCCGACGATAGGTTGGTTCTCTCCCCCACCTGGGCTATCACCGGACTCCCAAACTCGAAGCTCCTCGTTGTCACACCACTAAGTACTAACTCCACCTTCTGTGAAGGGAAGGAGATTAGATGCTCGAAGAGGTATACCACGAACGTCCTCGTTTCCTCCGCGATGGAAGTCTAAGGTTATTAACACAAAATCACAAGTTAAAATCAAACAAGAACACTAAACCACAAGGTATAGGTTCGGCCAAGACTAGTTCTTAGGGTTAGAGATTCCAAAAAATTATGTAACTCATGGATTTATGATCCTTAAGTGTTAGGAGTTCATAAACAATGATCACTTAACAAAGTTGAATTAAAATCCCACTAAGTTATAAACTTTGGGTATTCGACCAAGGCTAGTAAAATAGGCTAGCATTCACCAAACTTTCTAATCTCTTAGGTTTAGCATCCATATGTATTAAGGAGCTCAAAACCATGATCATTTTGGAAAAATAAGAACAAAGTATCCTAGGTCCATAACCTTCTAGGTTCGGTCTTCATAGGATTTATAAGTTAGAAATCTTTAAACTTTCCAATCTCTTAGACTTAGCATCCAAATATCTTATGGAGCTCAAGTCCATGATCATTTTGGAAAACAATGGAAACTTAAACATTCCAATCTCTTAGACTTAGGATCCAAATATCTTATGGAGATCAAGTCCATGATCATCTTGGAAAAATGAAAGTAATACATCCTAGCTTTAATAACATAGAATAAACAATTTAGAAATCCTTAAACTTTCCAATCTCTTAGACTTAGCATCCAAATATCTTATGGAGCTCAAATCCATGATCATCTTGGAAAATAATGGAAACTTAAACATTCCAATCTCTTAGACTTAGCATCCAAATATCTTATGGAGCTCAATCCCATGATCATCTTGAAAAAATGAAAGTAATACATCCTAGCTTTAATAACATAGAATAAACAAGTTAGAAACCCTTAAACTTTCCAATCTCTTTAGACTTAGCATCCAAATATCTTATGGAGCTTAAGTCCATGATCATTTTGGAAAAATAAAAACTCACACATCCTAGCACCTAAACACTAAGTTTCGGCCATCATAGGGTGATGAGGAAAATATTCTTTGTTTAACAATAACTCTTAGGTTTAGAATCACAAGGTATTAAGAGTTCTAAATCCATGATCATACTTGGAATGTTGAAACATAGTATCCTAGGCTTACTTATTCATATTTTCAGCCATCATAGGAACAAGCTATCAAAACTTCCAAGATTTATAGATTTAAGATCAATGGATAGTTAGAAACTCAAACACATGATCATATTCCAAAAGTTGAAACAAAAACTTCCAAAACACAAATGCAAGCATTCTGCCTTCATTGGAAGAGATAGGTAGAGATTTTTGTTTTAGACAACCTCTTAGTATGTGAAAATATAAGTTAGTACAAGACTATAGAAAGTGGTTTCAACTCAAAAGGAGTTTTCTACCATTTTAGAGAGATTTTAGAAGTTTAAAGCATATAAAGAACACATAAAGCAACCTAAGAAATAAAAGATGAAACTTACAAAAAGATTCATATGAGAGCATTACCCTTAGTATAAGGAAGAACTTTAATGAAGAACTCAAGTGGAAAAGACTAATAAAAATGGAAGCTTTAAGTGTTTGA
Source organism: Sophora flavescens (assembly GCA_030762895.1). NCBI lineage: Eukaryota > Viridiplantae > Streptophyta > Magnoliopsida > Fabales > Fabaceae > Sophora > Sophora flavescens. The sequence continues at coordinate 67,371,816 of CM061065.1, forward strand.
AGAAAGAAGAAATGGAAGAAGTTGAAGAAGTATGAAGATGGAGGAAGAAAATTAGAGAATGAAGATGAGTGATGATTATATAGAGGAGGGAGAGGGGAGCACGAAATTTTTGAGAGGATGAGCTTGAAGAGCAAGTTTTAACCTTGTGCCTTGTTTGGTTGAAGAAGAAAGAGAAAAATAGGTTTTTAGAATATAATATGATATATTTCAAAAAGTCCATCATGACCACTTTTAGGAGGTAGCTTATGCCATACCTCTAGTGAGTCACCTCACTACCTCATGTCACTTCAAGCCTTTTATGTCTCCTATTCTGCTCCATTTCGTACCCCGTTGCATTTCCGATCATAATTCTTCCGAAGTTTTCGCCTGAATAAAATATTATATTTTATTTTTGAACGAAAATTTTCAAAATAACCAAAGTTGAAGAAAAAATAATAAAAACACTTACTATCTCGTTCACGGGTCAAAATTAGGTTTTCTGCACAGTAAACTTGTACCGGCAGTGAAAATGCAGACTGCCTTTCGTCTGAATTTTCAACCGAAAATTTTACCGTAACCCTATACCATAAAGTAGACTATGAATATGATTTTATTTTAATCAAAAACACTTTTTAACTCTCAAATTTAAAATATAATTTAATTATATTTTAACCGGTTGAACAACATCATTAAAATCAGGCTGTTACAGAAGCAGCTAAGAGGCAAGGAGAATCCTTCGGTCAAAGTCGTTTGGAGTGGGGCTACTGAGGAGAGTGCTACGTGGGAACTGGAAAGCAAGATGATGGAATCGTATCCGTTCCTTATCAATCGAGGTGAGTAGAAATTTCGAGGACGAAATTTTTATAAGGGGGTGGAATTGTAACACCCCATTTGTTCGTATATGTTGTCATGCGCTGTAAATAGTTGTATGTTGTGTTAGATTATTAGAAGAGTGCTTTAGGGAATTTAAAATGGGGTTAAGTGGGATTTTCTGGTCAAAAATCCCTTTCTAGCGCATATGTTTCTCTCTCCTGGACCTGGACACAGTTGTGTGTCCTGATAAACACAGCCGCGTCTATTTCTCAAACGTTGTTTTGACCGGGACAAAGTTGTGTCTCCTGATAGACACAACCGTGTCTGCCGAGACACAGCTGTGTCTGCTGAGACATAGTTGTGTCTCCTGATAGACACAGCTGTGTTGAATTCCTAGAACGCTGATCTGGTCCATGACACAGCTGTGTCTCCTGATAGACACGACTGTGTCTAGCTCTCAGAAACACTATTTTGGCCAGGACACAGCTGTGTCTCCTAATAGACACGGCTGTGTCTAGTTTTCAAAGATGTTTTTCCTGACAATATAAATAAGTGAGTCAGGAGGGTTACAAGTTACCACCCTTATTTTGACTCTTCCTCTCAATCCTTGGCCGTCAGAAAACCTCTTCTCTCCCTTCCCTTGAACATCCTCAAGACTCTTGTTGTTTTCTTTTGCGATTGGAGAATAAACCGCGCATTACTGTCAATTAAGGTAATCTTGTAAACCCTTTGTTGATCTCCGTTTGTTTTCTTGAATTGGGGATTAATTACTCCTTCTTTCGTTGATGTTATTGACCAAGATCCTTTGAACCGTTCGAGTGGACCAAGTTTGGATTCGCTCAAAGTGACCGTATATTAGATCATCATACTAGGTATGGGGTGAAGGATAGTATGAACATTAGACAAGTGGGTAGCGTAAGATGAAGGGTTCCCATGACCCTATTGTTTGTTAAACTATTAATTGATGCCTATCACATGTTTGATTATATGTTTAATTGATTATTGGTATGCCAATTATGAATGCCTAATTGCTATAACTGTTTTATGGTTCATGATGATGTATTCCAATTTTTATGTTTGATGATATATGTTATGTCATGATTAATTGGTTAAATTGGTATGTTGAATGTGTCACGAATGTTGTTAGTTTGATGATGTTGATTATGCCATGGTTGAATGTATTGTGATTTATGATGAACACGTTAATAAAACTCTAATTGGTTAAAATAGGGCTCTTTATTAACATGGTAATTAAAGGAATAGTTTCCCCAGAAACATTATAAAACATGAATTTAGTGATGAGAGGTGAGGTTAATATTTGATGGTCCTTGACTAGACCCTAGGACTGATTTAAGAGTGTTTAGGGAGTTTTTGGCTAAAGAACATAACCAAACCTGGCCAGTCAGTATGGCCACGCTCTAAGAAGCATGACCGTGCTTAACAGGGAGCACGCCCGTGCTCTACCAATTAGAACAGTGACGTGAACTAAAGGATTAAAGGGTAGTTATACCAAAATGTCCCCAAATGATGAAATAATATACCAATCGAATGATAACAAGTTAGGTAACTTAATTAAATATTGATTAAGATAAACAAGAATAACAAGTTGGTTAAGCTGGTGCCCAGTGGGTTACCACACGTTGATAGACTTTGGTTTTTTGGCCAAAATGGTCTCGATGCTTTTTGGTCGAGATGTTGATGAGTTGAACCTTAGTGCTTTTTGGATAAGGGGACCATGACCCAGAAGGGTTAAGGTGTTGACGTTGATGTTGGTGATAAGTCTTGGGTGCTTATTGGCCCAAGCAAAGGAGGTGGTTGCCTTTTTTGTTGTTGTGCTCATGCATTCATACGTTGAAGTTGTTAGTGGGGGAAGTTCAACATAGGGGAGGTCATCCTAGTGTACGTCGATCTGGCCAAGTCTCGGGTGGTTTACCCAAGGTTTGGTAAACCGTGCGCCGCCACGGTGGCGTACCCTCGTTATTCTACATTGGCTATCCAAGGGGTTCACCCATGGTTCGGTGGACTGCCGGCATTGGTGCTTTTTGGTCAATGTGGATATGTAACTCCGAAGTTACCTTCCAAAGATAATTTGGATCCACATGCATAATGGAGTAGCGGAGTAGTGTTGCACCGAATAGCATACGTGGGTTGATTTAATATGTTGATTTAATTATATTATGTTGTTATAATTATATGTTGATACTAAATGATGGAAATGCTATGTATATGATGTATGTTCATCTTGCTTACTATCTTCATGCCGATGTGTTTATATGTTTACTTACTCCCCCTTTTCTCTGTTTTTGTTGTTGGCATGTATCTCTTTATGTAGAGGACGGTGAACAGCCAGTGGAGGAGTGACTCGGAGGAGTCGTGACTCTAGTTAGGATGTATCAGTAGTTATAGTTGTTTTTAGTTTCAGTTTCAGTTGTATTCCGAGGATTTTATTCCGGAACGGTTATACCAGTTATGTATGTGACATTGAGGTTGGGTTGTGTTATGTTTATGTTTTGTTTATGTTTCATCTTTTTAAACTTCTATGTTTTTCCATGTTGAGTTGTTAAAATGTGGGACCTTTTTTCCAAGTTTTTATTTAATGAAATAAATGCATGCTTTTATATTACCTCTTTCAAGTAAATGTTTTATATTAATATGCGGGGTAGAGGGTGTCACAGGAGCAAGTAAAGGAACAAGTAGAAGAATCCTTGGCTCCAACCCATGTTCTCATCAACCAGATGCTAAACCTTCTCACCAATTTTCAACAAAGTTAGAACCTTGATGTTCAACCTCCTCCAAATCAGAACCTTCCTTAACCACCTCCACCCTCTTCTTAGTTTTCTTTTATCCTTAACTGACAATGATGGTCCACTCCTGTTTCCTTTTTGTTTGATGACAAAAAAAGGCGGAGAAAGGATGAAAATTAAATTTTCTTTTGGTCCCTATACGTGACACTAATTTTCAATTCGGTCCCTATACGTAAAAAGTTATCAATTTGGTCCCTATACGTGACACTGACACTGGTTTTCAATTTGGTCCTCACCATTAATTGGTCCCTATATAAGAGGGACCAAATTGCAAATTTTTATCACATATAGGGACCAAATTGAAAATGATTGACACATGTAGGGATCGATTTCAATTTTTTTTTGTTGAATTGGTCCCTACATGTGACAATAATTTGTAATTTGGTCTTCTTATATAGGGACCAATTAGCGGTGATGACCAAATTGAAAACTAGTGTCACGTATAGGGACTAAATTGATAACTTTTTACGTATAGGGACCAAATTGAAAATCAGTGTCACGTATAGGGACCAAAAGATTACTTTAACCTTTCTTTTAATATATACAAGAGTCCATTTTTGGGTTATAAGTATCTGTTTGCATTTGCATGTTCTTAAGTTGCTCTGTTGCATACTTCTGTTTTATATGCTCTGATACTACGTTTGTTCTTTTGATATGACTGATCTGTCTCTATGTTTTTGTAGCTATTTATTTTAAAAGTTTCTTTTCAAAGCTCTAATACTATGTTTTGAATATGGATAGTTATGAGTTTAGGCATACTGCTCCGATAAGATATATATGATATGTGCTATTGCTTATCTTTTTTTCTTTTTTGAATGCTTTGTCTTAGGGAGAGCTCTGTAGCTCTTAGACTTTGCTCACTCAAATTTAATCGGTTTTTGTCATCATCGAAAAGGGGGATATTGTTAGAACCAAAGTGGTTTTGGCTTAAATAATCTCTTAAGTTTTGATGTTAACAAAAAGGTTAAATTTTTATGGCAAAGTATTGTCAAAGATCTAACTTTTTTACTCTAGATTGCATGACTGCTTGAATAATACTAGATAGGGAAACTTAGAAAAAGTTTCTTCGTTTTGCTATGGAATCAAATCAGATTCTATATTTGATCCTCTAAGCGAGTCTTCAATCTTTGGTAAAATTCTGAGTCTATTAAATTATCACTAGACGAGGTCTTAAAAATTGGCTAAGGTAATAGATGCTAACGAGTATCTAAGTCTAAGAAAAGATTAGTCGACGGACCAATATGTAACTCTCAGAAAAACACCAAGTCCAAAGTCTTGATAATAGACAAGAAGTCTTACTGGACGCCACGTCAGTAGACGAGCTATCGAGAATAACAAGTCCAAAGACTTGGAACTAGACAAGAGTCTATAGACGCGTCTTACTGATAAGTTAATCTTGCACGTCCAAAGACCTGCGCATCTACTAGCTATTGAAAGTGAACCCTCTACTATAAGTGTATTTATTTCAAATGATTGTATATTTAATTCAAAGGAATATATGCCTTTTTCCCTTGCTGCTTCATTTGTTAACTCTTTGTTTCTTGAGATTAGAGACATAGTACCATCGAGAACATAAACCTTTGTACTCTGTCATCTCTATTGCTGTAAAGTCTAAACCAAGTACAAAGAAAGAAAGTCAGAAAGCAACCTTTGGTACAACAGGGAAGTGACAGCTCCACTTTGAGCATTCCTCTGATAAACAAGAGCACTTCTCGATGAAGCATATCAAGTTATCAATCTCAACGGATCCTAGCATTTAATGCTATGTCTAAACGGATAAAATTTGAAGACCATTGAAGAAGTTCAAGACAGCAAAGCTCTCCATCTATAAATACTGGAAGAACCTCTAAAAATAGAGAGAAGCTCTGATATCAAAAGTGCCCAACCTCTGCTGAAATCTATTGAACAAGTTTACTTGTAATCTTAACTGATCTTCAACTTTCATAATCTCACACTTAGTGAGTTATTAGATCAAATCTATAAATCTCTTTGTTAGAGTTAGATCTTGAAGAGGCTTGATAGAGAAATAATACTTGTATCCTGAAGAGGTGTTGAATACTTGTAATATATTTGGAGAATAGTGGAGAAAACCTTCAGGTAGAAGGGACTAGACGTAGCTCTTGGTTGGAAGAGAGTGAAACGGGATAAATCACTTGTGTGAATCTTCTTTCCCTACCTTTTACAGTATTTATTTATACTAACTGTGGGGACTTGAATCTGAGTTTGTTAAATCTTTAAAAAGGTTTTCTTGTTAGTGTGTTGATTATATTGTTTTGCTTGCAAAAGATTTGTTAAAAGGCTTTTTCGAAAAACTATTAAGAAACACAATTCAACCCCCCTTCTTGTGTTTCCCTGTGTCAACTTCACTGCGTTTCCTTCATCCTTTCCCTTATCTTCCAAACTTGTTCCATCGTTTGCTGTACCACATCTGGTCCTAACACTTGGTTTTCACCAACCTCATACCAACACAACAGAGTCCTACACTTCCTACCATACAAAGCCTCAAAAGGTGTCATCCCAATGCTGCTGTGGAAACTGTTATTATATGTAAACTCTATCAGAGGTAAAAACTCATCCCAATTGCCAATGTGTTCCAACACACAAGCCCTCAAAAGATCCTCCAACGATTGAATTGTTCTCTCTGAATGTCCATCCGTTTGAGGATGATAAGAAGAGCTCATCCTCAACTTCATCCTTAAAGCACCATGCAACTGTCTTCAAAATCTAGATATGAATCTAGGATCTCTATTGAAGACGATGCTTGACGGCACACTATGCAACCTAACAACTTCCTTTAAATAGATCTGGGTCAACCTCTCTAAACTGTAACACTCACCAATAGGTAAAAAGTGAGAACACTTCGTCAACCTATCAATGATAACCCACCCAAATCGCATCATGTCTCTCCGGAGTTCGTGGTAATCCAACCACAAAATCCATGACTATACTATCCCATATCCACTCTGGGATATCTAAGGAATGTAACAATCCAACAGGCTTCTGATGTTCTATCTTAGCCTTCTAACAAACCAGACAAGATGAAACATACTCCGCCACTTTATTCTTCATCCTCGGCCAGCAAAACATCTTTTTCAAATCCTGATACATCTTCGTGGCTCCTGGGTGAAAACTCAATTTACTCTTATGTGCCTCTTCCAATATCAGCTTCCTAAGTTCTAAGTCCTCTGGCACACATATCCAATCTCTAAATCTCAGCACTCTATCTGATCTTCTACTAAACTCAGAAACCTTACCCTCATTTATTCCCCCACTCACCTCTTGCAGATACTGATCTTGTGCTTGCTTATCCTTAAGCTCTCTCAGGAACTCACTACTAATGGTAATCGATGGGACTCCAACATGTGTACCGGATAGAAGCAAGTAATAATTAAAACGATAAGTATTTACCGAGTATCGAACACAGGGATTGGGTGACCAATTATTCCAAATTCAAAGATGATAACTACTTTTGACCAAGTAAAAGAGGAGAGAGAGAGAGTTTGTTAGGATTAAATCTATTATCTAAAACAAATATCAATTATCTAAATTAAATCAAAATAAAAGATGTTATCTAATCAATTATCTAGATTATGATAGTGAGATCTAAGTTCACGAATTCACCTACCCAATTAAGCAATAGATTCAATTGATTATTTCTACCCCTAAGTTCAATTGCATGCCAGCTGAGACTTATCCTAAAGTCACTTCCGCTGTTCTAAAGGATGTATCTAAACTGTAAATTAATCTCTCCCCGGTCTCATAACCTACAATTAGCCTCTATTAAGTTCTTGTTCCCTATGTGGTTGCACCAATCTCCTACCCTATCCCTAACAATGCTCAATTAGTGTTCCTAACCCAAGTCCTAAGCGCGAATCTCCTCCTAGTTGCAACGCACTAGACAAGTTAACCACGCATGCTTTTGATTAATGCAAACAAAACAAAGTTAAGAAACAAGAATTACAAATAGGGATAAGAAAATTATGTCGTCATGAGCGGCTTCATCGATCCCTCAGAAAAGAGGATTAGCTCCTCATCACGTTCATAATAAACAACCAATAATTGAAAAGAAAACAAAATAATCCTAACACTAAGGGAGACGTGTAACAACCTGATTTTAATTATGATGTTCAACCGGTTAAAATATAATTAAATATATTTTAATTTGAGAGTTAAAAAGTGTTTTTTATTAAAATAAAATCATATTCATAGTCTACTTTATGGTAGAGGGTTACGGTAAAATTTTGGGTTGAAAATTCAGACGAAAGTCGGTCTGCATTTTCACTGACAGTACAAGTTTACTGAGCAGAAAATCTAATTTTGAACCGTGAATGAAACGGTTAGTGTTTTGTAAGATATTGGAAATTTTCGAAAATTTGAGTTCGGAAATAAAATAAAATATTTATTCCGGACGAAATACGATCGGAAACTTGAACCGGATACGCAATTGAGCAGAAAAGGGAGCCCAAAAGAAGTGAAGTAACTTGATGGGATGTGATGGACATTGGTTATGACACACTCCAAAAGTGTAATCATCACACTTTTCAAATTATATCATATTATATTCTAAAAACCCAATTTTCTCTTTCTTCTTCAACCAAACAAGGCATAAGCCAAAACTTGGCTATCAAGACTTGCTCCTTCCTTCTTTTTCACGCCCATCTCACCTCTCCCTCTATAAATAGCCGTTTCATTTTCTCTTTATAACTTTCCTACTTCTTCACCTTCTCATTTTTAAGTTTCTAACACTTAAAGTTTGCATTTTTACTTAGTTTCAAGCTTCAAGTTCTTCATACGTTTTCTTTCTAGTTTCTAGGGTAACCCTCTCATACTTTTCTATTTCAAGTTTTACACTTATTTCATGAGTTTACTTTATGTCTTCTTAAAATGTTCTTAAAGCTCTTTTAAATTCTAAAATCTCTAGAAAATGGTAGAAAACTCCGTTTGAGTTGAAACAAATTTCTATGGACTTTTATTAATCTCTACTTTCATATTATAAGAGCTTGTATCAAACAAACATCTCTAACCTATTTTTCCAAGGATGGCCGAAACTATGTATTAGTGGCCTAGGAAGTTTTGTTTCAACTTTTTGAAAGATGATCATGTATTTGAGCTTCTAGATACCTCTTGATCTTAAATCTAAAGTATTGGAAAGTTTAAAGATTTCTAGCCTATTTCTCCTATGATGGCCGAACCTATGATGGTTGTGAACCTAGGATGTTTTGTTTTCATTTTCCAATATGATCATAGACTTGAGCTCCTTAATACATTTGGATGCTAAGTCTAAGAGATTGAAAAGTTTAAAGATTTTTAGCCTATTTATCCTATGATGGCCGAACCTATGATGGTTGTGAACCTAGGATGTTTTGTTTTCATTTTCCAATATGATCATGGACTTAAGCTCCTTAATATATTTGGATGCTAAGTCTAAGAGATTGAAAAGTTTAAAGATTTCTAGCCTATTTCTCCAATGATGGCCGAACCTATGATGGATGTAAACCTAGGATGTTTAGTTTCATTTTCCAATATGATCATGGACTTGAGGTCCTTAATACATTTGGATGCTAAGTCTAAGAGATTGGAGAGTTGGAAATTTCTAGCAAACTTATACTAAAGACGCCGAAACCCTAACATAAAAGGGGCGAAAGGTTTTTGATTGATTTGTGAAATATAATGATTGATTCATACTCTTTAATACTCTAAGATCATTGATTTAAGAAATTGTGTTGTTTTGAAAACCCTAGCCTATTTTGTAATACAAGACCGAAACCTACCCTAAGTGGTTCGATGATTTTTGTTCCATATTTTCAAGTTATAGCAATTTATCTAAGTTACCTAGAACCTAAGTGATAAGTATCCAAAGGCTTATTTTTAGAAAAGAATCCTAACTCTAATTTGAATTAAATGGCCAAACCTAGCCTAAAGAGAACATAGATGAGTTTGTTTGATTTATTGGTTATTATGTTGATTGGTTGTAGGTGGAGTTAGTACTTTTTGGTGTGACAACGAGGATCTTCGAGTTCGGGAGTTCCGTTATAACCCAGGTGGGGGAACCAACCTATCATCCTAATGGATAAGTAGTAGGTTATATAATAATTGTGTAGGGCGATCTAAACCCTACTAGTAGTCGAGTAATCGACAAGACCAAAATCATATTGGAAATCTTTTCTAAAAAACCAATGGCTATTCAGAGATTGTAGGTTTACGATATTAGGTTGATTTTATATTGTTGATGGTTGATTTGATTTTATTACCTTTATTGAATTGATTTTGTTCTATGTTGGTGATATGGGAATATTTTGATTGATATTGTGTTATGCATGATCTGCCTGGTTTGTATTATTATGCTTAGTGGTTTTTAAGAAAAGATATATATGTTGTCTAAGAGATGATTGTATTGGGTGTGAGGATAATAATGATTTAGAAGTGCCTAACCTAGATGATGTATGTTAAAGAGGTGTCATGTCATAGAATATGTGTCAAGTTCTAATGGAAGGTTAAGGCACTAGGATGTTGTTAAAACGGGTTGGTGAGATTCAAGTATAGGTGTTGTTGTCCACAGCCGTGTATTGGTAATATAATACACCATGACAAAAGTGTATTGGTAATATAATACACAAAGACAAAAGTGTATTGGTAATATAACACGCAAAGACATTTGTGTATTGGTAATATAATACACTGTGTATTGGTAATATAATACACGTAAAACACTTGTGTATTGGCAATTCTGTGTATTGGTAATATAATACACGTAAAACACTTCTGTATAATTGTAATATAATACACGTAAAATCAAGAGTTCTCGCGAGACCACTTCCATCTTAGGAAATAGGTGTGCAGCTATGGTGTCCTTGAGTAGCATGAGATTGAGGGTAGAGGATGATATATTAATTTGAGGATGATTTGTTAATTTGGTGTATTGATTGTCTATGACAATTACTGTATAATGTACTATGACTCTTTTCCGCTTTTGATGATAGAACTGTTTCTTATCCCCTTTATATTTATGTATGTTGTATTTTATCTCCTTGTGGAATCGTACAAGAAGACCCTGTGGATAAGCGTGACCAGGATGAGTTGGATGGAACTCCCTACAAACCGAAGGCTGGAGGACGAGCTGTGACCCATGGTGATTAGGGTCTAGTTAGTTATGGCTGGTGCATCTCATGAGGCGGATTTTTATTATGTTTTCTGCTGTTTAATTTTTTGTCTAAGTATATGCCTGTGAGGGATCCTACTGATAGGATATATTCAACAGTGTTTTGTAATATGCATAATATACTTATATTGTGATATGCTATTCTATATGAAGTTGTATACTTTATAAGTTAAGTTTTTAAATTTTTTTTTACGTATTTTCACGATAAGCGTGCGATTAATAAATTAATTAATAAGGGTTTAATCTAATAACACAACGAGGCACATTAGGGTGTCTCATTTTGGTATCAGAGCAGTTTGGTTCTAAAACGGACTGTGGGGTTATGTCCGATCAGAATCAAGGACTGACAGGTTTAGGATGTTGTTACTGGCCGTGTCTAGGTGAATCCACATCGGATATTGACTATGCATAGAAGTTGGGTAGTGAGTCCGAACGCGATAACTAACATTGGTATGCAGCAGTCGGTAGCTGATGATAAAGGAGCTAGTGTTCAGAGAGGAGGAGCTGGAAAAGGAGTTCCAGCAGCAGGTCTGTCGATGGCCAGACCTCAGGCCACTAGGAGAGTGTTTACTGTGAGGGGAGATGAATCCTCTCAATCTGGGAATCTTATACAAGGTATATATTTGATATCTGGTAGACTTTGTTTGTTTGTATAAGTATCATAATAGACAAGAAAGTGATGAGAGTTTTGTTGATTTATAGTTGTGACTGGTAGGATGTGAACCCTTAAGATCAATATCAGTGGGTGAGACAATTACTAGACGTCAAATGTCAATCGAGGCATAGATTACTAAGAGAATCTAAGGTAATGAGCCAACCGTGTTCATGGATTAAATGAACAAAATTTTCAGACCATTCCTCGATAATTTTGTTGTTGTATTCATCGATGACATTCTTATCTATTCTCGTACGCGGGAAGAGCATGAGGAACATTTAAGATTGGTGTTGCGATTTTTGAAGGATAGGCAGCTTTATGCCAAACTTTCCAAGTGTGAGTTTTGGCTGGAAGAAGTACAATTCCTAGGTCATGTGATTAATAAAGAAGGAATAGCCGTTGATCCAGCTAAGGTTGAGGCAGTTCTTAACTGGGAACGGCCTAAGTCAGTAAGTGAAGTACGGAGTTTCCTAGGACTAGCTGGATATTATCGGAGGTTCATAGAGGGATTCTCGAAGATTGCGTTTCCTATGATGCAGTTAACGAGGAAAAATATAGTTTTTGTATGGACGGACAAGTGCGAACAAAGTTTTCAAAAGCTAAAGGACAGGTTGACTACATCACCTGTGTTGATCTTACCAGACCCACTAGGACAGTTTGATGTATACCGTGATGCATCATACCATGGTTTTGGCTGTGTCCTGATGCAAGAGGGAAGAGTTATGACTTATGCTTCCCGATAGTTGAGAATTCATGAGAGAAATTATCCGACTCATGATTTGGAGTTAGCAGCAATAGTGTTCGCATTAAAGATATGACGACACTTTTTGTATGGAGCAAAGTTTAATGTCTTCAGTGACCACAAGAGCCCGAAGTATCTATTCAATAAAAAAGAATTGAATATGAGACAACGAAGGTGGATGGAGTTTATAAAAGATTATGATTTTGAATTACTCTACAATCCTGGGAAGGCAAATGTGGTAGCGAATGATTTAAGTAGGAAGTCCTTGCACGTGTCTGCGATGATGGTTAAGGTGTTAGAATTTCTTGAACAGTTCAGGGATTTGAACTTAGGAATGGAATTGTTGAGAATAAGATTTGCTTAAGTATGATCACTATTAGTAGTGATTTTATGAAGGATCTTAAAGATAAATAAGTTCAGGATCTATACCTCCAGGAAGTAAGTGGAGGAATCGATGAAGGTAAAATTTCTGAGTTTAGTAGAGGAACAGATGGTGTGTTAAGGTTTAGAGATAGAATATGTGTGCCAGAGGATGCAGAACTTAGGAAGATGATTTTAGAGGAGGCACATAAGAGTAAGTTGAGTTTCCATCCTGGATCCACAAAGATGTATCAGGATTTGAAGAAAATGATTTGGTGTGTCAGAAAGCTAAGATTGAACATTAAAAGCCAGCAGGATTACTACAATATTTAGATATCCCAGAGTGGAAATGGGATAGTATAGCTATGGATTTTGTGGTCGGATTACCACGAACTCCTAAGAAGCATGATGCGATCTGGGTCATCATTGATAGGTTGACGAAATGTGCTCACTTCTTATCTATTGGTGAAAGTTATAATTTGGAAAGGTTGACTCAAATTTACATCACAGAAATTGTTAGATTGCATGGTGTGCCATCGAGCATTGTCTCAGACCGAGATCCTAGATTCACATCTAGATTTTGGAGACAATTGTAAAATGCCTTGGGAACAAAGTTGAGGATGAGTTCTGATTATCATCCCCAAACTGATGGACAATAAGAAAGGACAATTCAGTCATTGGAGAATCTATTGAGAGCTTGTATGTTGGAGCACACTGGCAGTTGGGACGAGTTCTTACCATTGAATGAATTTATTTATAACAATAGTTTCCATAGTAGTATCGGAATGGCACCATATGAGGCTTTGTATGGCAGAAAGTATAGGACTCCGTTATGTTGGTATGAGACTGGTGAGAACCAAGTTTTGGGTCCAGATGTGGTGCAACAAACTACAGAACAAGTCAGGAAGATACGGGAAAAGATGAAGGAAGCACAGGATAGGCAAAGGAGCTACAGTGACAAGAGGAGGAGACCATTAGAATTCCAAGATGGAGATCACGTGTTTTTGAGAGTTACTCGGAAAACTGAAATTAGCAGAGCTATCAAATCCAGAAAACATACTCCTCGATTCATTTGACCTTTTCAGATTCTTCGACGAATTGGTCCAGTAGCTTACCAAATTGCCTTACCACCCAATATTTCCAACCTTCATGATGTCTTTCATGTTTCTCAGTTGAGAAAGTATTATCCTAATCCTTCACATGTCATTGAGTTTGAGTCTATACAACTGCGAGAGAATCTAGAGCATGGTGCTTTACCTGTAAGGATAGCAGATAGACGGATTAAGGAGCTTCGCGGTAGACAAATTCCTTTGGTTAAGGTCGTATGGGATGAAACTATTGGAGGTGCTACTTGGGAACGCGAGGAGGATATGCAACAACAACATCCACATCTTTTCTAAGGTACGTAAATTCGGAGGACGGAATTTTCTTTTAAGAGGGGTAGTAATGTAACAGCCTGATTTTAATTATGCTGTGCAACCAGTTAAAATATAATTAATTATATTTTAATTTGATAGTTAGAAAGTGTTTTTGAATAAAATAAAATCATATTCATAGTCTAATTTATGGTATAGGGTTACGGTAAAATTTTGGGTTGAAAATTCAGACGAAAGTCGGTCTGCGTTTTCACTGACAATACAAGTTTACTGAGCAGAAAGCCTAATTTTGAACCATGAACGAAACGGTTAGTGTTTTTGTGATGTTTTGTATGATATTGAAAATTTTCGAAAATTTGAGTTCAGCAATAAAATATAATATTTATTCCGGGTGAAATACGATCGAAAACTTGTACCAGATACGCAATGGAGCAGAAAAGGGAGCCCAAAAGAAGTGAAGTGACTTGATGGGATGTGATGGACATGGATTATGACACACTCCAAAAGTGTAATCATCAGACTTTTCAAAGGAGCTACAGTGACAAGAGGAGGAGACCATTAGAATTCCAGGAAGACGATCACGTGTTTTTGAGAGTTACTCGAAAAACTAGAATCGACTGAGCTATCAAATCCAGAAAACTTACTCCTCGATTCATTGGACCTTTTCAGATTCTTCAACGAATTGGTCCAGTAGCTTACCAAATTTCCTTACCACCCAATCTTTCCAACCTTCATGATGTCTTTCATGTTTCTCAGTTGAGAAAGTATTATCCTAATCCTTCACATGTCATTGAGTTTGAGTCTATACAACTTCAAGAGAATCTAGAGCATGATGCTTTACCTGTAAGGATAACAGATAGACGGATTAAGGAGCTTCGCGGTAGACAAATTCCTTTGGTTAAGGTCGTATGGGATGAAACTACTGGAGATGCTACTTGGGAACGTGAGGAGGATATACAACAACAACATCCACATCTTTTGTAAGGCACGTAAATTTGGAGGACGAAATTTTCTTTTAAGAGGGGTAGTAATGTAACAGCCTGATTTTAATTATGCTGTGCAACCGGTTAAAATATAATTAATTATATTTAAATTTGAGAGTTAGAAAGTGTTTTTAAATAAATAAAATCATATTCATAGTCTACTATATGGTTGAGGGTTACGGTAAAATTTTGGGTTGAAAATTCAGACGAAAGTCGGTCTGCGTTTTCACTGACAGTACAAGTTTACGGAGCAGAAAACCTAATTTTGAATCGTGAATGAAACGGTTAGTGTTTTTGTGATGTTTTGTATGATATTGGAAATTTTCAAAAATTTGAGTTCGGAAATAAAATATAATATTTATTCCAGGCGAAATACGATCGGAAACTTGAACCATATACACAATGGAGCAGAAAGGGGAGCCAAAAAGAAGTGAAGTGACTTAATGGGATGTGATGGACATGGGTTATGACACACTCCAATAGTGTAATCATCACACTTTTCAAATTATATCATACTATATTCTAAAGGCATAAGCCAAAACTTGGCCATCAGGACTTGCTCCTTCCTTCTCTTTCACGCCCATCTCACCTCTCCCTCTATAAATAGCCATTTTATTTTCTCTTCATCACTTTCCTACTTCTTCACTTTCTCATTTTTAAGTTTCTAACACTTAAAGTTTCCACTTTTACTTAGTTTCAAGCTTCAGGTTCTTCATACTTTTTCTTTCTAGTTTCAAGGGTAACCCTCTCATAGTCTTCTATTTCAAGTTTTACACTTATTTCATGAGTTTACTTTATGTCTTCTTAAAATGTTCTTAAAGATCTTTTAACTTCTAAAATCTCTAGAAAATTGTAGAAAACTCCGTTTGAGGTGAAGTCACTTTCTATGGACTTCTATTAATCTCTACTTTCATATTCTAAAAGCTTGTATCAAACAAACATCTCTAACATATTTTTCCAAGGATGACCGAAACTATGTATTAGTGGCCTAGGAAGTTTTGTTTCAACTTTTTGAAGATGATCATGTATTTGAGCTTCTAGATACCTCTTGATCTTAAATCTAAAGTATTGGAATGTTTAAAGATTTCTTGCCTATTTCTCCTATGATGGCCGAACCTATGGTGGTTGTGAACCTAGGATGTTTTGTTTTCATTTTCCAATATGATCATGGACTTGATCTCCTTAATACATTTGGATGCTAAGTCTAAGAGATTGGAAAGTTTAAATATTTCCTATTAATCATGTGATGGCCGAACCTATGATGGTTGTGAACCTAGGATGTTCTGTTTTCATTTTTCAATATGATCATGGACTTAAGATCCTTAATATATTTGGATGCTAAGTCTAAGAGATTGGAAAGTTTAAAGATTTCTAGCTTATTTCTCCTATGATGGCCGAACCTATGATGGTTGTGAACCTAGGATGTTTAGTTTTCATTTTCCAATATGATCATGGACTTGAGCTCCTTAATACATTTGGATGCTAAGTCTAAGAGATTGGAAAGTTGGAAATTTCTAGCAAACTTATACTAAAGAGGCCGAAACCCTAACATAAAAAGGGGCGAAAGGTTTTTGATTGATTTGTGAAATCTAATGATTGATTCATACTCTTTAATACTCTAAGATCATTGATCTAAGAAATTATGTTGTTTTGAAAACCCTAGCCTGTTTTGTAATACAAGACCGAAACCTACCCTATGTGGTTCGATGATTTTTATTACATATTTTCAAGTTATAGCAATTTATCTAAGTTATCTAGAACCTAAGTGATAAGTATCCAAAGGCTTATGTTGAGAAAAGAATCCTAACTCTAATTTGAATTAAATGACCAAACCTAGCCTAAAGAGAACATAGATGAGTTTGTTTGATTTATTGGTTATTACGTTGATTGGTTGAAGGTGGAGTTAGTACTTTGTGGTGTGACAACGAAGAGCTTCGAGTTCGGGAGTTCGGTGATAACCCAGGTGGGGGAAAGAACCAACCTATCGTCGGAATGGATAAGTAGTAGATTATATCGTAATTGTGTAGGGCTACCTAAACCCTACTAGTAGTCGAGTAATCGACAAGACTAAAATCAAATTGGAAACCTTTTCTAAAATGCCCATGGCTATTCGGGGATTGTAGGTTTATCGATATTAGGTTGATTTTATATTGTTGAAGGTTGATTTGATTTTATTACCTTTATTGAACTGATTTTGTTCTATGTTGGTGATATGGGAATATTTTGATTGATATTGTGTTATGCATGATTGCCTGGTTTGTATTATTATGCTTAGTGGTTTTTAAGCAAAGATATATATGTTGTCTAAGAGTTGATTGTTTTGGGTGTGAGGATAATAATTATTTAGAAGTGCCTAACCTAGATGATGTATGTTAAAGAGGTGTTATGGCATAGAATATGTCAAGTTCTAATGGAAGGTTAAGGCACTAGAATGTTGTTAAAACGGGTTGGTGAGATTCAAGTATAGGTGTTATTGTCCACAACTGTGTATTGGTAATATAATACACAATGACAAAAGTGTATTGGTAATATAATACACAAAGATAAAAGAATATTGGTAATATAACACGCAAGGACATTTGTGTATTGGTAATATAATACACCATATATTGGTAATATAATACACCGTATATTGGTAGTATAATACACGTAAAACACTTTTGTGTATTGATAATATAATAGACGTAAAATCAAGAGTTCTCGCGTGACCACTTCCACATTAGGAAATAAGTATGCAGCTATGGTGTCCTTGAGTAGCATGAGATTGAGGGTAGAGGATGATATATTAATTTGAGGTTGATTTGTTTATTAGGTGTATTGATTGTCTGTGACAATTACTGTATAATGTACTATGACTCTTTTCTGCTTTTGATGATAGAACTGTTTGTTATCCCCTGTATATTTCTGTATGTTGTATTTTATCTTTGTGGAATCGTACGAGAAGACCCTGTGGATGAGCTTAACCAGGAGGAGTTGGATGGAACACCCTACGAACCGGAGGCTGGAGGATGAGTCGTGACCCATGGTGATTAGGGACTAGTTAGTTCTGGCCAGTGCGGCTCGTGAGGCCTATTTTTATTATGTTTTCCGCTGTTTAACTTTTTGTCTAAGTATATGCTTGTAAGGGATCCTACTGATAGGATATTCTCAACAGTGTTTTGTAATATGCATAATATACTTATATTGTGATATGCTATTCTATATGAAGTTGTATACTTTATAAGTTAAGTTTTTAATTTTTTACGTATTTTCACGATAAGCGTGCGATTAAGAAATTAATTAATTAGGATATAATCTAATGACACAACGGGGCACAGCGGGATGTCTCAAGATGCAGCTCCAAAGAAACTAGGATTAGGTCTCTATCTAAAACTACTCATCTGCACCAAAACAAGCTATTTATAAAGGTCTGGGTCTGCACGCGCTAGCGAGGCAAGCTAGGGCTAGCGAGGCGAATCTTAAGTTTGGGTCCAGTCCAAATTTGAATTCTCACGAGGCGAGCCTGAATGGTCTTCAGCTTTCCTGCTTCTGGATTGCGAGATGAGCACTGCCTCGCGAGGCGAGGCTGAATGATGGCCTGTTCCTGCACAGTCTGCTCCTCTGGCTCGTGAGGCGAGCCTTTGTTCGCGAGGTGAATGTCCCCTTTTTGCCTTTAAGCTTGATTTCTTCAGTTTCCTAGCTTCCTCGAGCTTCACTTTTAACTTGATATGTAAAAGTAGAATTTTAATGCTTTATTGACTCAAAATTAACCAAAATATCCTAAAAACTACCTGAGAGACTCAAAATGTTGCTCGAGGACAATTAAAGCCAACTTTGGACGAAAACGAGATTAAACTCGAACTTTTAGCACAAAAATCATGGCCTCACTAGCTATAAAACTAGATAAGCCAGAGGCTTATCAAAATACCCCAAACTCAAACTTTGCTTGTCTCCAAGTAAACTAAAACTCAAAAAGACCCAAAACTGAGTAACTAAATGGGCTCAATTGTTTTAGCACAAATTTTATGCAATTTTATCAATTTGATTTTTAATTCAATGTTCCCCCATTTTTCATCAATGTAATCCCCACATTCATTTACTTTAAACAAAGAAAAATTCATCATTCATGCAATCATCAATCTAAGCAAATGATCCAACACACACAAAAGGGAGATCACCAATTTCAAACAATTGCCTTCCTCATAAGGGTATTTAGTAATTCACTCATTCGCTCAATTTGTCTAGGCTATCAACTTTCACTCAAATTCACATTTTAAGTGAACTTTCCATGAATATGATTTTCATCTAAACAAAGTTCCCACAAAAATATGCATGCAATATCAAAAGGTATTTTAAAGGTTGTCATGTGGCCTGGCTCAAGGTAGGATATGTAAAGGATCAAGGCTAAGTCCCTAAGGTTTATGAGAGCATGAAATGTGCAATTATACTTTTTGATCTTACTCTCGTTTGTTTTTCTGTTTTTCCCCTTTTCATACTTTGGGTGGCTACAACCCTTTTCCTTTTCCACATCTTTTTCACTTTGCCCTTTTTGGAATTTTTGCAATCATTTTCTATCTTAATCCTTTGGCTTCAACCTTTTTGCCTTTTCTTTTTCTCAACCAAAACAACATGATAAACTTTGTAGCCACCCCAAACTTAGTTTCCAAACAACACTTACATTGCTAAGTTTCTATGCTCTCCTAAATCCTAAGATTGAGTTAACATGGTTTTTCTGGATTTATGGCATGTATTGTAAGGTTATTAAGAATAAAAGGCTTTAAGGCTCAATGTGGCTAACTAGGGAAGATGCATCAAGGTTGGTTCATTTTAAGCCAAGTAGTTATTGCAAAGAAAATTGCCTAAATCATTTGATACAACATATAGATATGCAAACCATGCAAAGATTCAAGCAAATCCGGGAAAATGCAACTTAAAAGTGATTCACACAATTCAATCACAATGTTGGAGGCTCAAATTCCTCACCCAGACATTTTCGCAAATTGTTTAACCGAGATACAATCCCTAGTGTGTGCACCCCTTCACCCCAAACTTGCCATAAATCATGCAATCATAATAAAATTTATTGAGGTTTATTTTTCAAAATTTCACATGGGGATCAATTTTCAGTTTTCAAAATTAGGGGAAAATCATCAAAAATAACATTTATCATGCATTCCATCTATGCTAAATTCAATTAAAAAATACATTCAAGCTTACCAATATAAGACTCACACACACTCGAAGCAAAATAAAGCAACGATAATTAAAAAGAGAAAGGTTTAGAAAAACTCATGAAGACGCTTCTACCAGGATCCCATTGCCTGTGGTACAACAGCCAGGGATGCTCAAAATGTCAGAAATTCCTCCTGGATCCCATGGCTTGTGGAGTGGAGATGGAAGAAGCTAGTATGAAGAGATTCCGTTGACTTATTTATTTGCTATGATGAGCTCACTTCCTCCCAGGTCAAATGGTAAGTCACCTACTCCAAGAATGGCCTTTATGTAATTAGTTTCTCCATGAAGCACTGGAACCATAACTTTTTGAGGCGACCTTAGAGCCTTTGCCGCTATTGATGAAAACTCCCAATGCTTATGCAATGACTTGTACTCCAAAGTTGGTATTTTCACAAAATGTGGTAGACAAATAGAAGGCACCAACTTTGTTATATCCACATATGCATGCAAACCAATATATTTATCCAACTTAGAATTTTGAGGTTCCTCGGTAGGAATGGTGAAGGAAGAGTTTTCTACATGATTCTTCTCAATCATCCCCTCCAAAGGAACAATAGGAGATATTTCCTCCTTGCACTCCGCTTCATGATCCTCTCCTCCTGAATCATCTTCCACCACCACTTCATCTTCATCCAAGTCCATATTAGCAACAATATTCTCTTCAATTTGAGTCTCATGTGGCCTTGTTGCTAGCAATTTGGAAAATTCACTAGCTTTGTCTTCTAACCTCTGAAAGTCATCACTTAGTCTTGCCGCTAGCTCTTGAGAACGTTCCTTACGCATTTTATGCCTTTGAATCATGACACTAAATTCCTCCTTAATATGCTCTATGCCTTGGCTCAAAAGTGGAGCATCTATATCCCAAATAAACTCTAGCAAATCGGGATCCAGCTTGACATATGGTGGTGGTTGCAAAGATGACAAATAGAATTTCTATTCTTCCTTGGAGTATACCTTCACAGGCTTATCAACAATGCTAGTAAGCACGATCCAATCAATTTGAGATTTCCGGTTTGGATAAAATATATGGTCCATATGTTGTATTCATGTTTTCTTGGCCCTACGAATTTCTGGGTCGTATCATAAATCTCCAGGTAGAACGATACCTTGCATACAACAAAAAAAAAACTCACAAGACCAAGTGAAATCAAAGAAGTTAAAAAGAAAAATAATAAGAAAAATTTAAAAGAAGAATTTGACTTGTTAAAAAATAATTATTTTCTTCAAATAAAGAAAACTGATTAAGCCAATACCCGGCAACGGCGCCAAAAACTTGATGGGACTCCGGCAAGTGTATCGGATCGAAGCAAGTAATAATTAAAACGGTAAGTATTTACCGAGTATCGAACATAGGGATTGGGTGACCAATTATTCCAAATTCAAATATGATAACTACTTTTGACCAAGTCAAATAAGAGAGAGAGAGAGAGAGTTTGTTGGGATAAAATCTATTATCTAAAAAAAATATCAATTATCTAAATTAAATCAAAATAAAAGATGTTATCTAATCAATTATCTAGGTTATGATAGTGAGATCTAAGTTCGAATTCACCTACCCAATTAAACAATAGATTCAAGTGATTATTTCTATCCCTAAGTTCAATTGCATGCCAGTCGGGACCCCTCAATTATCCTAAAGTCACTTCCGCTATTCTAAAGGACGTATCTAAATTGTAAAGTAATCTCCTCCCGGTATCATAACCTACAGTCAGACTCTATTAAGTTCTTGTTCCCTATGTGGTTGCACCAATCTCCCACCTTATCCCTAGCAATGCTCAATTGGTGTTCCTAACCCAAGTCCTAAGCGCGAATCTCTTCCAGGTCTCAACGCAATAGACAAGTTAACCACACATGCTTTTGATTAACGCAAATAAAACAGAGTTAAGAAATAAGAATTAAGAATAGGGATAAGAAAACATCACATTGAAACTATGCCGTCATGAGCGGCTTCATCGATCCCTCAGAAAAGAGGATTAGCTCCTCATCACGTTCACAGTAAACAACCAATAATTGAAAAGAAAACAGAAAATAATCCTAACACTAAGGGAGACGCAACCCCAAATAAACTAGGATTAAGTCTCTACCCAAAACTACTCAATATGTACCAAAACAAGGTATTTATAGACGGCTGGGTCTGCGCGCGCTCGCGAGGCGAGCTGGGACTCGCTAGGAGAATGTTAATTTTGGCTCCGGTTTAAATTTGAATTCTTGCGAGGTGAGACATTGGTCGCGAGGCGAGCCTGAATGGTCTTTAGCTTTCATGCTTCTGGCTCGCGAGGCTGAATAATTACCTGTTCTTGCCCAGTTTGCTCCTCTGGCTCACGAGGCGAGCCTTTGATCGCGAGGCGAATGTCCCCTTTTTGCCTTTAAGCTTGATTTTTTTTAGTTTTCTAGCTTCCTCGAGCTTCACTTTTAACCTGAAGTGTAAAAGTAGCATTTTAATGATTTATTGACTCAAAATTAACCAAAATATCCTAAAAACTACTTAAGAGACTCAAAATGTTGCTCGAGGACAATTAAAGCCAACTTTGGGCGAAAACGAGATTAAACTCGAACTTTTAGCAGAAAAACCATGGCCTCACTTACTATTAAACTAGATAAGCCAGAAGCTTATCAGTAACCATGCCTAAGCATATCTTATTCTCAGCCAACTCCATCCCTTAGTTTAGATCTCTGAACCGCTATCAACTCCATCTCCTTTATCATCATTGCGGGCACATGCAATGATTTCATACTAAGAGCATCCGCTACAACATTCATCTTTCCAGGGTGATACTGTAGATCAAACTCATAGTCTTTGATAAACTCCATCCATCTCCACTGTCTCATATTCAACTCTTTTTGATCAAACAGATACATACACTAGTGCAATAAGTGCTTTTTACGTCAGTTAAAATTGATTTTTTACGTCAGAATACTGACTGACGTAAATACAGCTGACGTTAATAGTTAATATTTTAACGTCAGTTGAGAACTGACGTTAAATATAAAACTATTAACGTCAGTTCCTTAACAAAACCGACGTTAATTTTGTAAAAATTAACGTCGGTTTTTTAAACAACCGATGTTAAACTAAAACTATTAACGTCAGTTCTTTAATACAACGGACGTTGATTTTGTTAAAACTAACGTCAGTTGTTATAAAGAACTGACGTTAAAGGTTTAATTTTAACGTCAGTTGTAATAAACAACTGACGTTAATAGTGTACTGTATATTTTATAAAATACTATTAACGTCAGTTGTTTGATACAACTGACGTTAATAGGTTTTTTTTTTTAAATTCAGTTTTAAAATATCACTCCCCTCATCTATACCTGCATTCAGTCCCAGTAACACAGAATATCACACACATTACAGAATTGCAAAGGAAAATTGAACAATGGGGGGACTTAAAACCAAAACCCATGTATATATATAAATAAATTTTAGTTCCAATGTCTAAAAAACAAAACTATCTAAGGATATATATATATATATATATATATATATATATATATATATATATATATATACATGTTATTAATTAGTTTCTAAAGTCTAACAAAAAAACAATTTATCTAAGTAGTGCGGAGGTATGTTGTCAATTCCTTTTTCAGCCGCATACTTGAAGAAGAATTCAGCGAAGCGCATCCTCAAGTCTCTTAACTCATCTTCTTCAATAGGCGATTGGTCGATAAATGCCTAGACACGTTCAAATAATAACAATAACATCAATGCAAGTCATCTTCAAAACTATAATATATAATTTAACAAGTTGTTTAAATATTACCTTCTTCCATCCATCCGTAATAGATGCGGAGACTATGTTCAGCATATGAAGCATCACATAATAGCCGCACGACCAACTGTCAGTTTGAAATCGAGACTACCAACAAAATTAATTTCAACGTCAGTTGAATATACACATAAATTAGTAATTATAATATTAATTATTTGATAAATAAACTACCAAACCTTGAGGATGTTCCATACAGGATTTGCTTTAGCCTTAGAAGTCCTACTTCTCCCGTTGGCGCAACTTATGCTACTCGCCTTCAGCGCGCTATCATAAACAAATAATCATGTCGATCAATTAAAAAACTCATATATCATGTGTGTAATAAACTAAAAACAACTGATATTAAAACTTAAATTAAATTTAAGATTAGTTACTTACATATTAACAGCTTCCACCACCTTCGGTGGCGGATCTTGGTGGAGAGAGCAGAAGAATATGACAGTATGCCTAGACGGGTGAAGTACGAACAACTGCCAATGGCGTTCCATACAGTAGGGAGCCAGATATAATTCTTTAGGATTGTCTCCCAACAAGTTCCCTAAGTATTTACTCAATGCATCTCCAGCAAAGAACTCGGGCAGAAGGATTGACGGATCTAAGAAACCGTAAACTGATGCAACGCCCTTATCAAGCTGAAGACGATGGAGATACCTAAGATATGAAAAGGTGTGGATGTTAATTACATAATATATATATTGAAATTAAAATAAATTATTAAATGGAAAAATACCAAAAATAAATAAGTTATAAAATTAAAATTAACATACGTGCACCAGAGACTGATGACATTGCTGTTCATCCAGACGTTATTTCTGCAGGCGTTCCCGAGATCGTCACCAACGAAGGAAAATATCCTCTGTTGATCTGGGCGTGCCACCCATCCATCGTGATCCAATGGACATTCAAAAATCTCAAACGCATAATCCTCACCAAGTGAGAAAAAACGAGTGATAGGTGACAGCGACACCGACGTCGACTTGGCCTTCAGTTTAGGAAAAATAAAATATATAAGTTTTTGATAATTAAAAAAAACACAAGTAATTATTTGACTAATTTGGACATTAATAATGAATAAATACCTTTGCTAACATTTCGAGCTCACGTCGTTTGGAGTCCAACTCAAGCTCACGCCTTTTCATTTCCAACTCATGCTCATGGCGTTGGACTTCCAACTCCCACTCCCTAGCTGCCAACTCATCGTCCTCCACATGTGCCATGAGCGTTGGCAAGCCTTGCGGTGTCCTGGGATGTACCGACGGAGGAAAGCTCTCTGGCAAGCGCCTGCTTGAATTCTGGGTTGGCTATTAAGCCTTGCATCAGATGTGTTGTAATATCTGGGTTGGACATGAGGTGTTGAGTAATGTCAGCCAAAATTGATGCTTCATTGACCACCCGCTTTCGTGAAGCAGACTTGCCATAATATTGTTTGATGGTCACGTTCCCAGGAACACCGAGAACCCGACCAGGATGGTCTTTCTTGCCTAGAGCAGTCATCAAGACGTCCTGCCGTCCAGAAGGGGCGAATGCGCCTTGGGAGGATTTTGCTTTAAGATCCATCTACAATGAAAAAAAAATGAAAAAACGTGCAAGTGAAAAGTGTTGCAAATATCTATACAAATATCAATTGAAATCAAGTTAATTATTTACTTACAATCTTATCTGCCACTTCGCGAGTGGCATCAACTTTAAAAGATCCCGCCTTTGTCATGCGGCCGGCTAACCAGACATCCTCGCGGTCGATGTCCGACGGAGGACTTGATGGTGTGCCCTCAGGCACCTCTCCTCTTTCAATCCTAGCAGAGTGCTCTTCCTGCTTCGCCCTCAGCCTATCCGCCATCATCTGCTGGATCCGAGTATGGTACCCACCCTGAGACATGGTGTGGCGGTGGACGTTCTTCGCCTGATTCTGCCGACCCTTATTTGCCTTAGCCTATTCAAACATAAACACATAATTAAATACAGTTAAATGATCTATAATAAGCATACAAAATTAACTTAATCAACCAACCTGAAATTCTCCATCCTGTTGACTCCTGGCAAACATATCCCAAGTATCCTGATCAATCCAGGGATAATCCGAGAACATTTTATCAAGCTGCTTCTTCCCAGATACATAGTACCTGGTAAGATCATGCTTGAACCCATTCCAATGCTTTGATGCCATTTTCATACATTTATGACGATGATCCCCGTCATTTGGCACAGTCCAAGCTACCTACACATTAGATACATATATAACAACTGGATGGATTATAACTCGGATAATTATCTAATAATGTAAATCAAACGAATGTAAAGGTAAAATACCGTGATAGCCTCCCAAATCTGATCCTTAACGTTCTGTGGAACGTCATTCCAGTGGTTGTAGTTGATGCTTACGTGCTGCTTCGCTTGTAGAAACACCCACTTATTAAATTCTTTAGCACGGGGTCCCAAGGCATTTAGATTATCATCGAAGGACACCTCAAGCTTCTGTCCGCTCTGCCTGTCCTTCTCTAGTTTCTTCAACGAGGTGGCTCCTCTACCCCGTTTCCTATGAGCCTGTGATGTCTGTATGGACAAAAAAAAAAAGATAAAATAGAGGGTTGTAACATTATAAACTTACATTAACAAGAAGGACTAAAGATAGTATATAACATGTAAACTTACACTAGAATCAGGTGTAGGCATGATCGGGTCCTGCAAAACCCCCACAGTGTCCTCCCGTGCATGTGGGCTATCCGACTGATCCATATGTATGCCTGTTCAGAAACAATATATATGTATTAACATAGGTTATAACTCAAAATAAATACAGAAGTATAAATAAAAATAACTAGATAGGTCTTGTAGATATACAAAACATCTATATATCCAATATAACGACAATACGGGAGATTGAAAACTATAGTTTTTGAAGATTGCCAAGCACTCACGTCACGTGATGTCCATCACGGTTGTACGTGCAACAACCGATCACGGCCTGATCACGGCCTAGCCGTGATGAGCATCACGGCCGTGACAGATCAACCAGCAGAGCAACGTGCACTCAAAACCAAAAATAGAGATATTCCAAACAACTCAAACTCACAGTTTCAAGTTTCAACTACTGAGACTACAGTTTCAAACCAGCAGAGCAACATGCATGCACTCAAAACCAAAAATAAAAAAATGTGCCCTAATTAAAGACTCACCAGAAATAGGCGCTCGTGTGGTGGTGGGGGGGAAGCTCGAGTGGTGGCCAACGTTCGATGTGGTTACTGAGAGCAGAGGGACAAGGAGAGTTAGTGCGCGGGAAGGCCAGGGGAAAGAGAGATGTCAAGTTATTGCAAAGAATGAGCGGGAAAGACAGAGTTAGGGATTATGAGTGTACCTCACGGTGGTGGCGAAGAAGCCCTCAAGGTGGTTGCGGTGGAGATGAGCTCGCGATTAGGGCAGAGTGAGAGCGAAAGTGAGGGTTGAGCGTGATGAAAAGAGAAAAGACGTACAGAGAAGTGGAGAAGGCGTGCGGGGGTAAACGTTATAATTAAAATAAAACAACATTTTACGTCAGTTTTTGGTAAAACCTGACGTTGAAGATCATATATTTAACGTCAGTTGTCTTAATAAACGGACGTTAAAAACTCTCACACTTATTACGTCAGTTGTTAGTAATAACTGACGTTAAAGGTCATATATTTAACGTAAGTTGTATTAAGAAACTGACGTTAAAAACACTCACAACTTCTTACGTCAGTTGTATTACACAACGGACGTTAAAGGTTTATTAGTTTCTGCAAAAACATTCATTCCCTTGACTACTGTGCTACTTACCCATTCACCTTTGTACCTAATCCTCTTAATGAGCATTAAGTTTATAGATAAGTTTTCAAGAAAATCAGAATAACTTAGTAACTTCATCCACTGCTCCTATAAATAGCTTCCTTCCATCCTTTTAATTAATTTTCCGCTTCACAATATGGCTCTGCCGTGGAGATTAACTTCATCACTCTTTCTTCCTATTCCTAGACTCAAAGGTCTTTGTCTTAATGGTCAAACAACTTCTGAGTTTGAGTAAATCACATTACATGGATATTAAGGTTGGGTGAATCACGTAATGTGATTCTCTCACTTTATTTCATCCCCATCATCCCTTTCACTTTGCTTTGGAAGCAAGTGATTGTGGATTCAAGATGATGCATCAAGGAACTCCACTGAAGAAGAAAGATGCAAAGATCCATTTCACTTTGTTTTCGCTGCTAGTGATCGAGGATTTACTTTGCATCATGGAATTCAAGTGAGGGAGGTGATGCATCCATTGGAGTTTCTGATGACAGGATTGAGAAGAAAATGATGTTGATGCAGAAACTTTTTTATATTTTAGGGCTATGTTGCAGAAATTTTTTATCTTTTAATCATGTAATTTTAACTTATGAATCGCTTCAATGTCATACGATTTGATTATACATATAACTTGTTTTATGTTAAGTGTTTATTTATTTTAATTTGCACAATAATTTGTTTACTAATTCAAGCTAATTAATAAAAATTAAAAATAAACTTGTATAAAAAAAGGTTTAGAAATAAACTGCAGTACTATATGGAGTGATCTGCGTTAAGAGGGACAACAGGGACATGACAACCAATGAAATGAGTTTCATAATTATTTATATCAGTTATTTATAGAACTGACGCAAATAGTTTACCCACCACCTCATTTTTAACGTCAACTTAATTTATGACTGCCAAGTTCCCGTATATTAATTACATTATTTCCAATATTCATTCTGCACGTTTATAATATATAGGATTATTTACGTCAGCTATTTATTTAACTGAAGTAAAAATCAAACTTTTAACGTCGGTTGTATAAAAACTCGACGTTAACAATTAATATTTTTTATTTGAAAAACACTTTTAACGTCAGTTTTTTTTAAAAAACTGACGTTAAAAGTGTATAGATATCTGCAAAAACATTCATTCCTTTGACTGTACTGTGCTACTTACCCATGCACCTTGTAACTCAATCCTCTTAATGAGCATTAAGTTTATAGGTAAGTTTTCAAGAAAATCAGAATAGCTTAGTAACTTCATCCCCTGCTCCTATAAATAGCTTCCTTCCATCCTTTTAATTTTCTCGCTTCAATATATGGCTCTGCCGTGGAGATTAACTTCATCACTCTTTCTTCCTATTCCTCGACTCAAAGGTCTTTGTCTTAATGGTCAAACAACTTCTGAGTTTGAGTAAATTACATTACATGGGTGATAAGTCTGAGTAAATTACATTATGTGAGTTGCTCACCTTATCACCTTCTGGAGAATCAGCTGCTGGAGGGCTAATCAGGTGCTCGGGGGTCACAGTTCCAAAACCTCAACTTTGGCAGCAAGTGACCGTCTTGGAAGTCTCTGGAACCACTGCCTTTGCTTGAAACAGATCTAGTGCACCTGTTTTTGCCTCTCTCTTGAGCTCTCTCATGCCCCCCAGTTTTCTGAGGTCTTCGGAGTATAGTTTTCCCTTTGGCATATTTCATAAAACTCTCTGATGGGATGTAGCTTTAATGTTTAGGATTTTAAACCCTTTCAATGTAACTTTTTATAGGATTTTAAACCCTTTCAATGTAACTTTTTATAGGATTTTAAACCCTTTCAATCCTCTCAGACATCAGATTACATTTCATGAATGAGATCCGGTTTGGGTTATTGATTCAACTTATAGTTTTCAAAATAGAAACACAAAACATCAAAGCAATTCATGTGAAACTGAAACTTTGAGGAAGGCAATGAGGAAGGGATCGTATACTAGATAAAAAAAATTATTAAAATAACCTTTAACGTCTGTTGATGTAAGGACTGACGTTAAAAGTGAAGTGACTTACTTTTAACGCCAGTTCTTTATAGAACTGACGTTAAAATCTTCGATGTTAACGTCAGTTTTTTTATTGAACTGACGTTAAAAGTGAGTCACTTCACTTTTAACGTCAGTCATTAAAACAACTGACGTTAAAATTGAATTAATGAACTCTGATATTTACAAAACTGCCACCGCCTCCTTTTTAACGTCTAGCTTTTGGTTAACTGACGTAAACCTTTACCGTCTAATGTATATTTTCCACTAGTGATAAAACTCTTATGATCGCTATACACATTAAACTTAGCTCCATAGAGATAGTGTCGTCATATCTTCAATGCGAACACTATAGCTACCAACTCCAGATCATGGGTTGGATAGTTCCTCTCATGAATTCTCAACTGTCGGGAAGCATAAGCTACTACTCTTCCCTCTCGCATCAAGACACAACCCAAACCTTGGTAAGACGCATCACAATATACGTCAAACTATTGTAAAGGATCTGGTAAGATTAGCACTGGTGATGTTGTTAACTTCTTCTTCAACTTCTGGAAACTCTTCTCACACTCCTTTGTCCAAACAAACGTTGTACCTTTTCTCGTTAGCTGCGTCATAGGCAACGTAATCTTCGAGAAACCTTATATGAACCTTCGGTAGTAACCAGCTAACCCTAGAAATCTTCTCACCTCACTCACCGACTTAGGTCTCTCCCACTTAAGCACAGCCTCAACCTTAGCTAGATCTACTGCTATTCTTTCCTTATTGGTCACATGTCCTAAGAACTGAACCTCCTCCAACCAAAACTCACACTTAGAAAGCTTACCATATAACCGCCTATCCTTCAACACCTGTAACACTATCCTTAGATGCTCCTCATGCTCTTCCCGTGTACGAGAATAGATAAGGATATCATTTATGAACACAACCATAAACTTATTGAGGAACGGTCTAAAGATCATGTTCATGTAATCCATGAACATTGTTGGAGCATTAGTCACACCAAAAGGCATAACTAAATACTCATAATGTCCGTACCTGGTCCTGAAAGTTGTTTTAGGGATATCGTCATTCTTTACTCTAATCTGATGGTATCCGGATCTCAGATCTATTTTAGAAAATACTGCAGCTCCTCTCAGCTGATCCATCAGATCATCTATCCTAGGCAACATATACTTATTCTTGATCGTCTTCTTGTTCAACTGCCTATAGTCTGTGCACAACCTAGCACTCCCATCATTTTTCTTAACAAACAACACCGGTGCTCCCCACGGTGATACACTAGGCCTGATGAACTCTTTCTTCAACATATCATCCAACTATTTCTTTAATTATGCCTATTATATCGGTGACATCCGACAGGGTGCTATAGATATAGGTCCTGTCTTCGGTATGAGATCTATAGTGAACTCCACTGCCCTCTCTAGTGGCAAACCCGAAACATCAGGAGGGAAAACCTCAGGAAACTCTCTCATGATAGGCATAGAATCTATACTGGGAGTCCCCTTAGCTTCCCCAAAGAAACGCATCACGTAATGCTGAGAACCATCACTCCTCATAGATGCTCCTTCATTGGTAGATACTATACTAGAAGGCTCAAGAAAAGATAAGGTCTTTCTAGAACAATCTAACACGACATGGTTAGCCGAAAGCCAATCCATACCAAGGATAACATCTATCTGTTGCATAGGCAAGCAGATGAGATCCACAAGAAATATCCTATTCTCAACAACTATAGGACACTGTAAACAAACATACATCGTGGTCAAGGAATCAGCGGTCGGGGTAGATACAGTAAGGGTGTAAGGTAACTCAGAAACAGGTAACTATAGATGATCCACACACTCAAGTGAAATAAATGAATGTGTAGCACCGGAATCAAACAACACAGACGAGAGTCAACCAGATATCAAACACATACCCTGGATAAGATCTGCAGATTGAGAGGATTCAGCCCCTCTCACGGTAAACACTCTCCCTGTGGCCAGAGGTCTGGCCACTGGTTGTCCTGCTGTCGGGTCTCCTCTCCCAGCTCCACCTCTATATCCCACAACTCCTTTACCAGCAGCTCCCTGCTGCTGCATGCCCCTCTGCCTGTAGTCCCGAGCCATGTGACCCAGTTTCCCACAGTGGAAACAACTAGGCCTCTCCATGCACTCTCTAACATAATGCGGACCTCCGCATCTAAAGCAAACTAGGCCTCTCTACTGCTGGCCTGCACCACTAACTGGTACTGAAATAACTGGTAAAGGTGCAGATGTATGTACATGCTGCACTAGTTTGTATAAGGTCCCCGCCTCCACTGGGAACCACTGCCAACTCTCCTCTGAAAACCTGGTCTCACAGGTCCTCCACTCCGATGTTGTCTCTGCTCAGTCTCCTTCCACTGATCGATGCTCTATATAGCACTGCATCTCTCCACTAGCTTAGGGAAGCTCTGAATATCTAAGGGCACTATAGCCCTTTGTAACTCGTGTCGTAACTCCTCCTCAAACCTCCAGCACTGCCAGTCCTCATCAGGGAACCTTTGATGAAACTCAGAAAACTGCAACAAGACCTCGAACCTCGTTGCATAGTCACCACCAGATATGTTACCCTGTCGGAGACCCATGAACTCCCTATCCTTCTCGCGTCGAGCCAAACGCGGGAAGTACTTCTCGAGGAAGCACGCTGTGAATGTCTCCTAGGTAATCACTCGGCCCTCGGCCTCAAACAATTTCCTATTGCCTCTCCACCAAGCCTCTGCTCCTCCCATCAGCATGAAAGCAGCATAAGTCACCTTCCGATCATCTCTACATCTCTTATTCGAAGATCTTCTCCAGCTCCTGAATCCGCCATTCTGCCCTCTCTGGGTCATAGTCGCCTCTAAACTGGGGTGGCTTCCCTTTTAGTAAGGTATCCATCCCTGCATCCTCTGCCTCTGCAGTTCTCCTCTGGTTCTCCCGCTCCTGCTGCTCTCTATCTCTCTGCATCATCAGAGCATTTTGTTGCGTCCGCTGCAGTAGTGCAGTAGCCAAATCTCTGATAGTCTGAAAAGTCTCAGATAACTCTCCACCATGCCATACTCCTCCATATCCTGCTTCTCCACCTGTCTGAGAAGCTTCACCGTTACCATCTCTAGGATCCCTCTCTGTAGCTATACCACCACCACGTCCACTACGTCCTCTGCCACGAGCCATGATCCTGTTGCAAGAAATCATCAGCTCACATTCATATGACATATAATACTACATGAAACTGGAATATAAATATTATATGCTATTTAAATGTTAATTATCTCATTCTAACTCACTACCCAACTTCTAAGCATAGTCATTATCCGATGTGGATTCAACTAAAATGGCCAGTACAACATTGTTTGGCCTTGCTTCACTCACTTCATAAGCCCCTGCTATAGCATTGACCTTGCTTGGAGCAAGTCTAATTGTTGGCCACTGATACCTGTTAGCAGCAATCCCTTCTATCAGAGCATGAGCTTCATTGTAAGATTTGGTGAGCAGGCTGCCTCCAACTGAGGCATCTAGCATCATCCTCGATCCAAGTAGGACACCATTGTAGAAGTGTTCCATTTGGATAAAGATTGGGATACCATGATGAGGACACTTCTTGAAAAGTTGTTTGAATCTCTCCCAAGCTTCAAATAATGGCTCATCTTCATGTTGCTTGAAAGAGGTGATGTCTGTTCTCATCTTTGCATTAATTGTAGGTGGGAAGAACATGATTAAAAACTTCTCAGCAAGTTTGCTCCAAGTGTCAATTGAATTGGCATCCAAGGAGTTCAACTAGTTCTTAGCTCTTCCACCCAAAGAAAATGGGAACAGTCTCAGTTTGAATGCATCATCAGTGATGCTTGGGATCTTGAAATTACTTGCTACATCCAAGAATTGTTTCAGATGAAGTTGAGGGTCCTCTGTTGTAGCCCCATTGAATTGTCCCATGGCTTGTAGCATCTGGAACATGACTGGGTTGAACTCAAACTGAGGTGCAGTAATTGGAGTCCTCACTATCCCAGTATTCACGGCTTCAGGGTCAAACACTGCATGCCCCTTGATAGCACAGTTTGTCATTGGCCATAGCCATGCTATCCTGCTGCTCTTCTTCAGTCATTTCTGAGCTAACAGCAGATGGTGATTTAATGGAAGTTGGTGTGGAATATGTTGTAGTATTCAACAGCAGCTCTGGTAAGGACCGAGTAGTTAATCCTCTTCTAAGCCTCCTGAATGTCCTTTCAATTTCTAGATCAAATCAGTAGTCAGGTGACAAGAACCTGTGCATGCAGTTTCAGTACCTGATGCTACAGTAATTCACCCAGAGTATTAGAAATTCTAACTACAGAACTAATAGTCTAAAAGTAGAATTTTAACACCATTAACAATCCCCAGCAACGGTGCCAAAAACTTGTTGCCTTAAAAACAATTGTCTTTAAGCTTGTGCAAGTATACACAATCGCAGCAAGTAGTATAGAAAGTAAGTCAGATATCTCCCACGAGGATAGTAATGTTGTAGCAAAATTCCTATTTAGACTATATGCTTTAGTAGTTAGATTGGTAACAAAAATTTGGTGTTTGGTGTGTGTGCAAGATAATTGTAAATTAAACTTGAGAAATTTAACACTAAAGAAAAAAGAATTAAAATGAGTCGAGTTGTGAAATATGGTAAAAAATAGCTCTAGGTATGCTCTTTCATAAATCCTGCTTATCCTATATTATGCTCTGCCTATGCTCCAACAATAACTCTAGGAAGTAAAAATGTGTTATCCAACACTTAAGGACTAGGTTCATTAACTGCTTTCTATTCCTAGATTTTAAGATTAATTACACCATCCTCTTAATTAGCATGTTCCAGTTAGTTTAGGGATTTCAATAACTATTCCTAGTCTATTCAACATCAAGTAATTTTTCAATCATTGATTTAACCCCTATTTTCATCTCTTTCCACTTTACTCAATTTTTCCAAACCAAGCAAGCTTGACATTTAATTAAGTTGATCACTCTTAACTAAACATAGTTAACACATGATAAAAGAAATGCAGAACATATTCATTGCATAAAAGTAGCTAAGCATTCATTACATAAGCATACCTAAAGCTTGAAGAGTTTAGCTCATGTTGAGCTTACAAAAATCAAAATGAATAAAAGATAAAGAAGTCATTACAATGGTGTAGGTAAAGAAAAGAAAACACAGCAGCGACTGAGGTTGAAGCGACGCAGCTCCCTAGGTCAAGATGGTGTGCGTGCGTCGCGCGCTTGCGGGGCGCGCTCTGCGATTCCGGCAAGTGTACCGGATTGTCGCCAAGTAATAAAAGATATCGATCCCACAGATACTATGTTCTCGAATCGCAACCAATTTTCAAATCAAGTAGATTTGGACTTTGTAAAAAGGATTTTTATATTTTGAAATTGGTTTTTGAATTTTGAATTAAGAGATAAACAAAACAGAATCAAACAAAACAGAAAACAAATATTTTTGGTTTTTCAGATCTAAATGGGTTTCTAGGGATTTAGGTTACCAACGAGACTATTTATGTTACTAATCTGATTTACCCTTGTTAATTATTGAAATTGCCTTGAAGGCGAGTTGATCCTTTAATAGCTTAAGCTCCCTCCCGGGTTACAAAAGTCGTGCCCAATTGACCCGACCCCTACTCTCGTGGTAGTCGATCCCAGATTGAACCCTTTGCGTTTCGTGACAACTCGTTGATCCTCGAGGGACGGCTTCCAACTCTCGTGATTTCAGTCCCAAGTCTGACTCTATAGATCCGACACCTAAGTTCACCGCTAGGTTCCTCCTTAGAATGTCTAAGTCATGCAAATAACCTAAGTTCACCGCTAGGTTCCTCCTTAGAATATTCACATCTCGCAAACAAGCGGCTGCCGGATTTACGAGTGTTAAAACACTAGAAATCAGATCTAAAACAAAATCATAATTAACAGAGATATTACATCAAATTAACATCATAAACGAATCTCGGGCATAGCCCCAATCCCTAGAAACTAAGCTACTACTCAAGCCTTGCCATGGAGATGACAGGCTTGATTACAAACAACATGAAAAATAAAACTAAGATAAGAAGGGAGGAGAAGAAGAGAGATCCTAAATCTATGCCTAGAGTAGCAGTCCAAAGAGTCTCAGTGTTGTGTGTCGTATCCCTTCTGCCTCTGTCTGGTCCTTATTTATAGATGTGGGAAGTTAGAATCCCAATCTAACTCAAATTCTGATCCAATTCGGTTGCTTCAGGTCTAAGTAATGCGCGTCACGGCCGTGATGGCCATCACGGCCAGGCCGTGACGGCTTCTGCCTCGATCACTTTTATGGAATTCAGATCTTTCACGACGCGAAAGCATGCTCGCGACGCGAGCCTTCAATTTTCCAGATTGTCACGGGCGTGATGGAAATTAAGACTAGGCCGTGACAGTCTCTGACTTGTGGGGGTTTTGGTCACGGCTGTGATGTACATCACGGCCAGGCCGTGACAAACTCTGACTTCAGCCTTTCTTCCTTTTCAGTTTTGCTCGATCATGGCCGTGATGGGCATCACGGCTAGGCCGTGATGGGATCTGTTTGGCTCATTTTCTTCACTTTTCAAGCCCTATTTTCATCCAAACTCCATCATGGTTGATCTTGAGCATTTTTCCCTTGATTTCTGTAAAACAACACCACGTAAACCACCTTACCCGTTCCAAAGGAAAATTAACCAAAAATCAAATTAAATATGCCTAAACTACATGAAAATGCATGCAAAATGATAGACAAAGATGATGTGAAATCACACTCATCACAAGACAAGAAAGGATATGTCATAAATGTGTCCAAGGTCTCCTTTTTAGGGTTACCCTAATTAGTATATATACCCCACTCTCTTTCATTACTTTTTGGGCCAACAAATAACATTATAAAATAGAGCCCTGGCCCATTTCCAACAACGCAGGAGGGCATGATCCCTAGACGTGTGGGCTCCATATTATTAGGGCATCAGCGCATGTAAGGAAAGAGAAAAGGTATTTATGTCAACTTTTGTCTTCTAGTGCAGAGCTACTGAAGTTTGGCTATGCTGTAGCAGTCAAGTAGGCCATTTTCCATGCTTTAACCGTGCTCCAGCACCTTTCTGGTTAAAGATGTAGAAAAATATGACACAATGATGAAGCACAGAAAAGCATAATACTGACATTTGCATGTTTTAGCACCAACATTTACCAAAGAGCAATTTATTCACATAAATGCAACTTAAACTTAGAAGGCAACAATAATTCAAGGTATAAAGGTAATAAAATAACTCTTCTTACGAAGAGTTATCACCGACTCACGGCCTTTGGACAATTTTAATGATCAGTAAATCTCAAGTTATTAATAATCTTCTCCAACGACTGACTATGTTCACAGCTGAAAGTAAGATCACTGAAGCAGGATCAGTCGAAGGAGAGATACAAAATGGTGTTGAGGAAGAAACTAGGGGCAAGTTCATAACAGTAAAGATATACAGCCTTCGGTACATAAAAAGTTGCCATCTTTTGAGGCACAAGATCCGATGATAGCTGTGAACCTAGGTTCGGTGACGAGCCGAGGATGACTAAGGTCAGTGGTTTGTTAGCCGAATCCGATAGAATCGGGTTGGTTGAGCTCATTAAACGATACAGGGACTCTTTTGCTTGGGATTAAAGTGAGATGACTGGTTTGTCTAGGTAGCTGGTTGAGCATCAACTACCGATTAAGGAAGGATTTAAGCCGTATAAACAACCTGCTAGGAGGTTCAATCCAGATTTGCTTCCTAAGATCAAGGAAGAAATGGAAAGATTACTCAAGGCTGGGTTTATCCGGACAGTTAGGTACACTGAATGGATGTCTAACATAGTTCCAGTGTTAAAAAAGAATGGCAAATTGAGGATTTGCATTGATTACCGGAATCTGAACTTGGCCACACCTAAAGACGGATATGTTATGCCAATAGCCGATATGATGGTTGATGTTGTGGCAAGTAATGGGATTCTTACAGTAATGGATGGACATTCAGGCTATAATCAGATTTATATAGCCGAAGAGGACATTCATAATACTGCTTCAGATGCCCTGGTTCAATTGGAATATTTGAGTGGGTGGTCATGCCGTTTGGATTAAAGAATGCTAGAGCTACTTATCAAAGGGCTATGAATGCCATTTTACACTAGTTGATTGAGAAAAGTATGGAGGTGTACATAGATGATGTGGTGGTTAAATCCATAGATTTTTAAAGACACCCACACGACTTAGAATTGGCATTCCAAAGGATGGGATTTCACGGCTTGAAAATGAACCCAAAAAAATGTTTATTTGGAGTCTCGACTGGTAATTTCTTGGGTTTCTTGGTCCATCAGCATGGCATTGAGATAGACAAGAATAAAGCAAAAGCAGTGTTGGAAGCATCACCCCACAAAAACAAGAAAAAGATAGAGTCTGATAGGGAAGATTAATTTTCTAAGGAGATTCATTACTAATTCACCTAGGAAAATGAAGGCCTTTTATTCTTTGCTCAAGTTGAAGAACGCTGAGGAATTGGTTTGGGGGATAGAACAACAAGATGCTTTTGATCAAATCAAACAGCCCTTAGCAAATCCTCCTGTCTTGGTGCCCCATATGTCGGGAAAACCTTTGATGTTATACATATCGTCTGTAGAAGGATCAATCGGCTGCCTTTTGGCGCAGGAAGCCGATGATGGTACTGAAAGGGCGCCTGCCTATTATCTTAGCCATTTTTTAAATTCGATTGAGTCTAGATATACTCCTATTGAGAAGCTGTGTTTGTCTTTGTTTCATGCTTGTACAAAACTTGAATACTATTTGTTGCCTAAAGAAGTTTTAGTTTTGTGCAAAATTGATATTGTGATATATTTACTTAATAGGCCTGTCTTACAAGGTAGATTAATGAAGTGGGCCATTAAGTTGAGTGCATATGTGTTAACTTATGTACCATTAAAGGCTATAAAAGGCCAAGTTATAGCCGATTTCGTGGCACGGCATCCCTCGGTTGATGTATTTGATCCGTTTGAAGAGGGTAATCATTGTATCAATCTTAAACCGTGGATATTAACGTTTGATGGGTCGAAAACCAAAAAAGGAGCAGGGACTAGAGTTATAATCGTAGGACCAACTGGACAAAACTGGAAGTTTATGTGTCAGCTGCGGTCGAAATAATCAAGTAGAATACGAGGCTTTGATTATGGGACTGAGAATCCTGATATCCATAAATGCTCAATACGTTCAGATAATGGGTGATTCTCAGTTGTTGTTAAACAATTAACTGGGGAATACAAATGTAACATCCCTAAAGTATTAGAATATTATGAAACAGCTAACTTGTTACTAAAACAGTTTATCGATGTTGTAGTAATGCATGTTCCAAGGGAACAGAATGATGAGGCTAATAATCTGGTCTAACATGCATCTGGATATAAGGAAATGAAAGTCATAGATGGCCATACGGATGAACTTAAGGAAATAATGTCTCTCGATAGTCAGCTAGCGAACATTGGAGAAATGAACTCATATATTATTTGAAGGATCCATCGGCTAAGGCAGACTACAAAGTGAGACAATGGGCTTCAAAATATTCTCTACTCGATGGAGAATTGGTGATAAGGGGAATTGATAGAGTATATATCAGGTGTGTTGGTAGTGAAGAAGTATTGAGAGTGATGGGAAAAGTTCATGAAGGAATTTGTGGTGCTCAAAGGGCAGCACCAATTATGAAATGGACTTTGCATCGGATGGGGTATTGTTGGCCTACCATGACGGCCGATTATTATACTATAGTCAAACCATGGCCTTTCAGAGGATGGGCAATGGATTTGATTGGAAAAATATATCCCCCATCGACTAAATGACATGCCTTCATTATTGTAGCAACAGATTATTTTACTAAATGGGTGGAGGCACAACCGATGGTCAATGTCACTCAACATGATGTTATTAACTTCATTAAACAACATATAATCCACAGATATGGAATCCCAGGGACGATCACAACAGATCAGGGTATTATGTTTACTGGTGAGAAAATGGTGGCCTTTGGTCAGGAATATGGGATCAAGTTGTTGCATTCTTCCCTATATTATGCTCAAGCCAATGGGCAAGCCGAGGTTATAATAAGGTGTTGATTGCCATGGTCAAGAAAACTTTGGAAGATAAACCAAGGAAATGGCATGAGGCATTATCCGAAGTGTTGTGGGCCTATAGGAATTCTAAGTCCAAGGCTACAGGCTTAACACCTTATCGACTAACCTTTGGTCAGGATGCTGTGCTACCTTTGGAAATTAATGTGAAGTCCTTAAGAATGGCGAGACAACATGTTAAAAATAAGTAGTTTGCCGAAGGGGACTTGGTTTGGAAGACCATTTTACCAATTGGTTGTAAAGATCCTAAGTATAGGAAATGGTCACCAAATTGGGAAGGGCCATTTATTGTTAGTCAAGTTATTTTTGAAGGTGCTTATCGGCTAGTTAAAATGAAAGGGGAATAATTGAACCAAAGAAAAAATAGAAAGTATTTAAAGTCATATTACCCTTCAATTTGGGAATTGGTAATTTCAAAATGATGGCCACAAGTAGGCCAAGTAGCTTCACAAGAATTGAAAAAACTACAAAGGAAAAGTACCATCGGATACTTCTAAAACATTACTATCCTAGTTAGCTAGATCGACTGATGGACTGGGAATTGGATTAGTTGGAGGCTGACCTTCAACCAGAGTACTTGGGGAGCGTCATCCAGATTAGTCGTTGCCACATCTTCAGCAGCAATGTAGCCCTCGGATACATATTCTTCATCAGTCGTTCCTGCCTCTTCATTGCCTTCAGCCATGTTTGGTGCTTCGCTTATCGCAATATCATTAACAATTATGGCTATGATGGTTTTTGCTTCGACTAGAGTAGGCATGCTAATAGCTGGTTCCGAGGTCAATGTGTCAAGCTTGAGGGCAGGGTCAGTTGATTCTGTTGTCAGGGGTGGGGTAGCTGTTGGTGCTTTGGC
The DNA here is from genome assembly GCA_030762895.1 of Sophora flavescens. Taxonomy (NCBI): domain Eukaryota; kingdom Viridiplantae; phylum Streptophyta; class Magnoliopsida; order Fabales; family Fabaceae; genus Sophora; species Sophora flavescens. The sequence goes on from CM061065.1 coordinate 67,412,478, forward strand.
TTCCATAAATATGGTCTTCAATTCCTACCAATAATTCTTGCTAGATAGAAGCCCATGTTCTGTCGTAGCCAAATCTCCTTCCAGTGCGACTCGTTGCTGAGCGAGGGGGCTGATTTCCATGTCGAGGACGGTGGATTGTTGGTACAATTGGACTCTGGTCTTAGCACTCGACTTAAGGTTTTCTTCTATAATCTTTAGCCGAGTTTCAGTCTCAGCTATCTCGTTGTTGGTCCTCTCTCACTCGACTATTAAATTCACAAGGCAATCAGCCAATCTTTTATTTTCAGCTGTGTCAGATTCTCTTTCAGCTTGCACGGCACGGAAGGTAGTCATCAGTTGGAGTTTTTGACCCTCAAGTTCTAATAAATGATGTAGGTTGCTGGAAGCTTTTTCTTGTCGTTTGACGTGAGTAGAGTGATCATAGTGGATGTCTCCAATTTTGGCCGATATACGGCTGAGAGTGGTCTTTTGGCTCTCCGAGAACTTCGGATTTTGAACGGCTTTGGATAGTTCCAGCTGCAGCTTCGTTATCGTGGCTTTATTCGAAGGTACTTCATTCTCCAGTTGTTCTTCGATAAAAGCTAAGTGTTCATCCAATGGAGAAGAAGGAGCGACAGTTGTTGGAAGAATGGAGGCATCAAAATATTGGAGAAGCACGTCATCTGGAATCAAGCACTCAGGGGATGCAGTTGTGTTTTATGGAGTGGAAGGATGAAGGGCTTCTTGGAAGTTTCCTTCTAATGGTTGAACGGTTGACACTGCTTGGATGTTGGGAATGTCAGCTGTTTGTTCTTGATCTTGAGGAGGCGCAATGGTTTTTGGAATAGTAGGCTGATAAGAATGGAACACATGTTAGCCGAATTGGATAAGGAACAAAAAGGAATCGAATTGAGGGATATGCAGGAAAATACCTCAACAACTAATCTTGGAGTCCTTTTCTTTGGCCGACTGTGCACTGAAGGTGATACTTCAGGAGTTGGTTTCTTGCCTTTCTAAGGAAAAGAAGTGAGTAGCCGTTAGAATGCTATTAAGGAAAAGGCTTAGACCATAGATTGGTTAAAGAATATACCATATCCGATCCCTCGACTCCTTTCTTGGATTTCTTGGGAGCAGTTTCTGTGTCATCAGGTTCATCGTCCAGATTAATGATCTTCTTTCCTGTATCAGGGGCAAGCCGATATTTAGTATCGGTAAGAATGTGGGAAGTTAATAAGAATTGTTAAATGAGCATCGGCTTACCTCTTGCTTATGAAGATGAAGATGGAAGGCATGAAGAAATGGGTTGAAATTCGAGGGGGGTGTTGGAGATTGTTGATCTGTCCTGCCTTCTATTAGTTGATTAACCCAGTAAGCAGTAGAGTTGTTGAAGATTTTGTCTACTGCGGACTGCCACCAATTGGGGAAAGCTGAAGTTGTTCCTGGTTGTCATTGAAAGCTCTTATATCGGAATGAGGACAGTCGATAAACAATCACTGCTTACTGTATAAGCGGGCCTGAAAGTGGGGGATGATGGTTCTGAAAATGATGTGGGGATGTGCTGTAGCAATCCAAATTGTCTTGGAAAACCTTGAGGATTGTAGTATTCAGAAGAAGACTTGTTGTTTCTTGACTTGGGCTTGATTTCAGTAAGGAGGTTCCGAGCAGTTAAGGCACTGGCCCAGCCGAGTGCAATATCGCGATGGGTGATTTGCCTGGCAGTACTCTTAAAAGAAGTGAAGATTCAAGATGGACCAATTCCAGCCGATATAGTGGGATGGAATTCTGAGGAAAGTCGTGTGAGGGAAAGAAGAGTGTTCACTACCTCGACAGTCGAGCAGTCTGAAGTGGTGAAAGTAACCAGTCGTTCCCCTAAGATTGGTGGATTGCGAGAAGGAGGAGCTGGATTCTCGATTAGCGATACAAATTCTGGGAAGTAGTGGAGAATCCATAGGTGCAAGAACCAAAGTGGGCCAGGGATGTTGTCGGTTTTCTCCTGATTCTACAGCTGTTCCACGTACAAGAACAAGCTTAGGTAAAGTAGGCTGAGAAACAAAGGGCCGAGAGCTAAATCTTGTCCAGAAGTGATGAGTTGGACAAAATTGAGGTATTCAGCTACTATCTGAATCGACTTGGTACTGATGAAGTACCTACACATCTATTACAGTAAGAAGGCATGATGTTTGAGGTCAGTGACTTCTCCAATCGAATTCGAGTTGGCAGTGATGAAGTTGCTATAATAGCAAATTGGTTTGGAACGTTTGATACCAGTCATTGGCTCGACTGCTTCAGAAAAGGCAGGAACTTCATTGCAGTGAAGGGGAAGCCCAGTAATAGCCGCGACATCTAGTAAGGTGGGGCTGATCATGCCGCAAGGAAAAACGAATATGTTGATAGAAGTGTTCCAGAAACCACAAAAGCCGAAAAGAAGGTCGTCGTTGAGTGGAATTTCGTGACGAGAAAGCATTATCAGGTTATAAATTTCCCACGACTTCCAATCTTGACTTTTGGCCACGACTACGTATTGAAGCCATTTGATGTAAGACAAAGTGCTGTTGGGCCAAGTTCGGAAACTGGGGGTTTTTTTGTCAATGGTGAACCAGCTGGAGGCAATGGGTAAAGCAAACATGCTGGGGTATAGAACGTTTTCAAGAAACAGTTTACCCTCATCTTTATTTTCAATGGAAGGGTTCAAGGTCATGGAATGTTGAATGCAGAAGAGGGTGCCCATGGCTTGTTCGGAATCAGAAGCAGAAGAAGAAAAGCGGTCGGGACCAATGGAAGCCGAGTCATCTGAGGCATAATGGCTGTAATAGACGTTGTCAGGATTTTGGGAATCAGAAGCGAAGTAAGACATGTTTGATCAAAGAAGAAAGAGAGTTCGAGGGCAAGGAAAGCTCAAGGAAGATTGAAGAAGAAGGTAGAGTAAATGGTTGTAGGGAGCCATCGGCTGATTTTATAAAGAAAAGAAATGGTTGTGGAAACTAGCCGTTAGCAATAAAAGAGGGATAAGGAGTTAAGGCAGTAAACGTGTGGATAAATGATTGTGGGTGCGGTCCTCGTGATAAATTGGTTATATTATTCTATCTTCATTCCAATCAGATAGAAGATATAAGGGGCAAATGTTATCACATAATTTAACAGGATTAAATTAACCGTTGTTAAAGTAGCCGATGAAGCTAGTCAGATTGGAAGCTAGTCGAGTGTATTATGTTGGTAGACGATTGAAGGACAATTAATTGATGAAAAACGGTTAAGTAAATGATACGTGTTAAAGGATAAGATCCTGAATAATCCGTTTGGATTTAAAGTATTGGTAACAGTCGAAGAAATGAGATAGGAGCATCAACTCTTTTAGTCGTTGCACGTGCTAACCATTTTCCTAAAGAAGTGGAGATCGGTTTCAAGATGTTTAAGCGCATTGTTGGGAGGCAAAGAGGCGTTGAAGATTGCAGGAAATGTGCTCAGGTTGTTATTGCTGGATGATCATGAAGACTTTCCTAGAATGTAGGGGTTTTAGTTAGACATGGTTAGCCGTTGTAAACCAGTTAGTTTATGTTGGCCACTAAGTGCATAATGCTTAAATTTAGGAGAACTTGGCCAATAGGGACATTTTTGTATAGTGTTCGAGTTGTAGCTTATAAATACCAAGTGTAAATAAGAGAAAGACACATCAATACAATCAAACACATTTTATTCCCAATTCTATTACTTTCAGCTTTATTTTTTTTGCAAATTAGCTTAGTTCTCTCACTTTTCACACTAAACACTCTTTGGAGTAGTTTAGGAACCCGCAAGTTAGGAGACAAAATACCTCTTCTAACGTTATCGACTGATAAGGGAATCATTGTTATTTGAAGTTAGTCGAGGTCACGACTAATTTTACTTCACTAGATAACAGAAACTATCTAACATCAATATGGGAAAAGGGTACATAACATATAATCAATAAAGGCACATAGACATGCATCACAGATATATATACATATATACAATCATCCTCGAAACACCTTATCATCCTCTAACCTTCACGCTCATGCAAGATGCTGACGTGGCCACCACCAACCTGTCACACACCCCTCATCTGATTAGGGATGTTAGTCTGTTGTCCAAGCGATGCGTCCCCAAACATGGTGCACACCCTCATCCGTGGTGAGGATGCTCATGCATAGCAATGACACTGTAGTGGCACATCTCGCTCCGGTGCACACCCCCGCTCTCTCCCTCTCTAGGGTGTTCATGCATCGCAATGACACTGTAGCTGCACAATCTAAACCTAAGTTGGGACTGTCCCGTGAGGACTGCAGATATATGTTACGGCAGTCTCCTTTACCCTTCATATAAGGAAACTTTCTCGTAACTCCAGTATCCATAATCGAATACACTGACCTCGTGTGTTCCACTCACACGGCTGTGATCAACACCATGCATCTACATGAGTCTCGCCAACTCGTACCAGGTCAAACCCTAGTGCCTTAACCTTCCACTCTAATCTCATAATATATCTCAATCTCATAAATAAAATATTAATTATTTATTTATTTGGGTTAGGCAAGGATATAGTCTCCATCATTCACACCCCCGACATGCATTGCCTTAAAGCATCATATATAAATATCTATAGGCCAAATAAGCATGTATCACATCAAGCATACATACAAGATTAAAATATTAATAAAATCACAACATAAACATAATTAGCCCAAACATAGCATATTAAACCAAATAGCACACAGTGAACAACTTAATAGGTAAAATCATGCAACCTCGAATGTCTCAAATTTAACCTAACGACGATAAACCTATAATCTCTATATTATCATTGGTACCACTAGATAGTCCCCAATATGATATTGACATTGTCAAATATTCGCCCACTAGTAGGGTTTAGGTCGCCCTACGCCATTATTGAATAAAATGCTACCTAGCCATTTCCGACGTCAGATGACTTCTTTCTCCCACCTGAGATGTCGTAGGCTACTCTAGAAGCAACGAAACGAACCCTCTTAACTCTCCCTAGCTGCTGCCACGCAAAGAATTAGGGTCTTCGGACCTCCAAAAATTCACCTGAATACATCATTACGAAGCATACGTTACGGGTAACCCTAATCTGAAGACGGAATAAAAAACCGATAAACGGATTGAACGATAACCTCAATATCGTCACCGACGGCATTTCGGCATAAGAAGAGCATATATTACCTTAGCTTAGAGATGAAAAGGAAGCTAGAGTTTAGAAGATATCGTTGCCACGATCTCAACGGCGTAGTATAGTTATTTCTCATGAGGTTTATCAAGATGTACAATAACTAATCATAAGTTGAGTGCATGACTTTTCCTTTCACAAATTGATTATATAATCGATTATTTCCTGGAGCATAATCTATTATTGCCCTCTTCTGGAAATCCTTTCGAGAGTGATCGATTAGGCTAATCGATTAGGACCTCTCTGACTTTTGGTCTTTGCTTCTCCATTTGTGTGTAATCAATTATTGTAATCGATTAAGACTCCTCTGACTTTTGTGGTTTCTCCCCCTTTCGCGTGGAATCGATTATCATAAACAATTTTAGGCTCACTGACTTTTTAATAATCGATTATTGCTTGTACATAATCGATTATTACTCGAAAATTTCAGAACTTGGCCAACTTCTTTGGATAAAACTTGTAAAGTCTATGTCCACGCCTCAATGCACAGATTAGAAATAACAAGGTGAAACACATATGAAGCATATATTATCCAAACTAACCATATACATATTTTCAATTGTTTGTTCAAATAACTTGGTTTGTTTGTCAAGTAAACTCATGAGTCATGATCATAAATTTAAATGACACAAACTCTACCTCATACTCTTTATTGTTGTCACCATAGAATACATAACTAACATTTTTGAGTGATGGATATGAGATTTTGTGTTTGTCTCCTATCATGTGCTTTGAACAACCACTATTAAGGTTCCATTTTTAGTTCTTGGTCTTCAAGCACTCCTGCAAAACAGAACCATGTTTTGGCTTTTGGTACCGAACCATTTTGGGTCCTTGAACATTAATCTTGGGCAACGAGCCCTTTGAAATCCATGCATTGTTACTATTCATGCCTTTGTATTTCTTAGTACTGCAAATAGAGGCGGTAAGACCTTTTCTACCACAATGAAAGCATTTAACAAAAGTATTATTGGACTTGTTGCTTGGACCAAAAAATTTCTTAAAATATTTTTCATGAAATTTCGGGTGATAGCCCAAACCGACTTTGTCATACATTCCATTTTGATTTCCCAAAAGAACATTTAGGTTATCCCTTCCCATTGTGAATTTCGCAAGCGTGATATATAAGTCCTCAACTTTAATTCTCAAAATGTTGCACTCTTTACATTTGAAAACTTCATCCTTTTTATTTTCGCAATAAGTGCAAGAAGAAGTTTCATTTAAAACAACCTTTTTTTTTTCTTTTCCATCTCTTTGTTTGAAAATCGATTGTAGATTCAAGAAGAGAGATGGTTTTCTTGGATGAAGAAATAATTTTTTGAAGTCTAATGGTTTCATCATTTAATTCTTTACAAGCAATAAGCAAATCATCATAAGATAAATCAGTTTCAAGTTCAAGGTCGTTTACCTCATCTTCCTCATGATTTGCCATGAGACATAAATCTGCCTCTTCATTATCCGACTCATCGGATGAATCCATATCATTGTCTTCCCAGGCAATATAGGCCCTTCTTTCTCTTCGGTCCTTTTGTGGCCTTTTATCTGATATTTGGCCTTTAGGACAGTCGGGTTTTATATGACCCTTTTTGCCGCACTTGTAGCATGTTGGGTTGAAAGAGGTTCCTTCTTCCTCCTCTTTCTTTTGAGGATTGGAGACTTTTTTTGCTTTACTTTTCGCCTTAAGAACTTTTTAAACTTGCGGATCATTTGGCTCATCTCCTCCTCATCTACATCAAGGCTATTACAATCATCAAAGTCACTTTCTTCATCTTTTTCAATCATGTGTGCTTTGAGTGCAAGATCTTTCTTTATCTTATTATCGCTTTACTCACTTTTCATGAGGCGATATAGTTCAAGCTCGTGTTCCTGTAATTTACCAAACAAAGTTGCCAAGACATAGATGATAAATCTCTAGATTCAGATATAGTAGTTACTTTGGGTTGCCAATTTCTATTCAAACATCTAAGCACTTTGTCTATCAAATCCTCATTATTAAAATATTTCCCAACAACCTTAAGATGATTTATAATATGGGTAAAATGTTTCTACATATCTTGTATGCTTTCACACTGTTTCATCCTAAATAACTCATACTCATGGGTCAATATGTTCATCCTAGCCCTTTTGACCTCGGTAGTACCTTCATGGGTCAATTGAAGGGTGCCCCACATTTCTTTAGCGGTCTTTCAATTTGAGACCCTATAGAACTCATCGTAGCTTAAAGTTGAAATGATGATGTTCCTAGCTTTCAAATTGTGTTGGACCTTTTTCTTTACCTTGTCGGTCCAGAGATTTCTCGGTTTATCCACTGAAGCACCATTGACTTCATGCTTGGGGACAAACGGACCATTTTCCACATTGTCCCAAATATAAATATCAAAAGCTTCAAGAAAAATTTGCATTATTTCTTTCCACTAACCATACCCTTCACCATTAAAAGATGGGGGGTCTGTTTACGGAGTTTCCCTCGTTATGAAAACTATTTGAAGTCATGTTACCTTTTGAGACGGTTTTGTCCTTTATATCCAAGAGTTAAGCTCTGATGCCACTTGTTGACAAGTGACTCCAAACACAAGAGGGGGGGTGAATTGTGTTATTCAAAAAGTTTATCAAAATAAAACCTTTTCCTTTTAATATATTGTAAAAAATAGTTTGTAAACAACGCGTGCAATTAAAAGCGTTTTGATAAATCAGAAATAAAAGTGATAGGGTTTTAGAAGATGAACACAAGCGATATATCCTGGTTCGACCACAAACTACCCAAGTGGCCTACGTCTAGTCCCTAAGGCAATACGACCAAGGGTTTCCAATCAACTCTAGTTTTTAAACAGGATCAACTAGAACCTTTACAATAGAGAGCACTCCTCACGGACCAGGGATATCACCTCCCCCGGTGAAAGAGCCTCAAACAATAACCCAAGAAATATCACCTCTCTTGTCAACCATAAGGAATATCACCTCCCTTGTAAACACTTGGAAATAACATCCAAGAAACACCACAAGAGATATCACATCTCTTGTAAACTTGGTGAACAAATGAAGGGTTTGAGTCACATGACTCTTACTAACAAAATGCACTCTTTATAGTACTGATTAAAACAAATTGAAGAGCAATTATAATAGCACCTATATGGTGTGTAAAACTCTCAAGATAATATGGTCAAAGTGATAGTGCAAGAGAAATAGTATAGAATATGTTTATCGGAGTTTTTCATCACAAAAAAATTATAGAGTTGTCTCTTGATGGCTACCTAAGTTTTCTTTTATATGTGAGAAGTGTTGGCCCAAAGAAAATAGGTCAAGCCTCATTAAAATTCATTTTTGTCGCAGCATAATCGATTATTACATTCTCATAATCGATTATTTAAAACATTTTCAGGAAGTGCTCACTTTGACAGAAGAGGCATAATCGATTATACTAATCGATTACGGGTCCACTGACTTTCATATAAAAAGCCATAATCGATTACATAATCAATTACAAGGTTTCTGTTTGAAGCTCGTTGAAAGCCAGAAAGGACATAATCGATTATACATATTACATAATCGATTATTCTAATTCAAATTCAAAACTTAATGGCTTTAATTAAAATCAATACTCATTAAACTCATTGAAAGCCTTTTAATTCATATCATAATCGATTATTGGTTTATCATAATCGATTATGGCTCGAAGCACATTTGAATTTGAAAATATTAACAATTAATATTTTGATTACTCATTAAGCACAATTAATTGTCAGATACAAAACATGTTAAAAAGGTTTTAGGCACATGTTAAATGTGTGTGTGTGAGACCAATATTAAATTGAGAACTCTACTTAACATTTACACACATTTTCTAAAACATCCAATATAATAACTAAAATTCCCATTTTGCCTCTCGTGCTTGCTTGCTTTATGAATTTCCGCTTTTTTCTACATAGTCCTTCTGGACCTTTTCCTTTTGTCCATCATCAAAACAAATAACCTGTTCAAGGCATATATTCAGTCATTACCACTCAATTCTCCTAAAACACAATTAAGTCACCAAGACACTAACTATAGAATGATACATATAACAAGTCGTCGTTCTTTTCTCATAATAGTTCCTTTATCTATATCCAAATATAATCAAAACATAGAGATTATCTCATCAATCTCATAGCACAATCATTAATTTCAAATCACAAGACTCATAGAGTATTTCAACAAACATACCCAACAGGTACCACATTTCAATAACCATAAGCATGAGCAATCAACAAATTCATCATCACAATTAAATATACAAATAATCCAATTGTTCACATACACCATACATTAAGCACACCAATGGGGCCAAGGCTACCTCATTCACCTACTTAACTCTCATACCCATAATTATGATAATCTCCCCCCTTACCTGGTATGGAAAATTGAATTCCAAGGAAGAAGGAAGTCCAAGATCCTCTCTTGATTCCGTCTTAGGGTTCAAACGCTTGATCAAGAAACATAAAAGATAAGAGTTAATTTAATTTATAATCCAAGAGAATTGAAGGAAAAAGGATGAACTCTTGGGTTAACATAACTTACCTTGATTAGAACCTAAACAACCAACCTATCTTCCAATTACAAGATGAAACACCCAAGGGTATGTTCTTGATGAAGAACAACCCAAAACAATGATTGAAGGATTGTAAATTTTAGGGAGAATTCAAGGGTTTCAAAGGGAAAACAAGAAAGATGAAGAGAGACAGCTTTTCTAAGGGTAAAATGTGAGAAATAGGGTTTAAGTCAAGTCTTATGGTATAAAAATAAGTTAGGGCATAACGGACCCCTATTTCAGAGCAAACTGCGTGCAGATCGGTATTTTACCCATATCTTGAGCTACAAGTGTCCGATTGAGACATTCTTGGTGTCGTTAGAAAGTTTAAAGAAATATATACAATTTAAAATTTCACATTGAAATCCTAAATCAGAATATAACATGGTCAAAAGTGCGATGGAAGGTTAGAGATATATTTGGTAGTTATTTCTAGATGGGATCCTTAGGAGAATATGATAAGATCTTAAGAGATAACCAAAAAGAGGATTCTCCTATATTAATAATGACTCAAATTTGATTGATTGAGGGACTTAAATCTAAGAGTTACCCTATCTCATATTAATACAAATAATCATATATTAATATAAATATTATCATAATGTAATAATATATACATACATATATATGTATATGTATAAAAATACTGCGACACTCAACACAATTACATTATCAATTATATTTAGAATAATAATAACGTCATTAGTAATAATAACAATAATTTTATTGATAAAAATAACAATAATTTTATTGATAAAAATAACAATAATATACCCTTATGCGAAAATCAGGGTGTTACAATAAAGTTTTTAAATGTTTCCATAAGAAAGGTAGAACCTTTAGAAATATGAAATAAATGTTTGAAATTGCAAATAAGACATTTTTTAAATGTGACCATGCTTTATTGAGAAATCAATTTCACAAAAATAGGTAGAATGTGAACCATAATGTCATATAGGTTTTGATGTTGACAAATATAGTATTAAGAGAGATCATGTGAACATAAAGGTGATATAGGTTTTGATGTTGACAAATAGTGTATTATGGTATTAACTCAGTAAAAAGAATATTGGGGTTAATATATTATATTTGATAAATGCCATGTGACACTTATATTTGATATATTATTGAGTAGTTGATATAGTGGTGAATGATAATGTGCTTTATGTTAGATGATATTAATGTGTTAATTATATTTGATATATAACATAAGTTTAATGCACATGTAATAATTAGTTATATCTAATATATTTTGTCTTTGGAATTATAACAAATTGGCATAGAATTATACTTGATATTATTATTATTATTATATGCCTAAAGACATAATTAATATTTAATATGATATTATCTTAAAATATGTCTTATGAAATATTATACATGACTTTGTGTATGGAATAAAATGTGAAATATTATTATTATATCTATACCTTGAATTGATGCGATATAAATGAGAAATTTGTGATTAGAAAAGTTCAGATTGGAACAAGCAAAACTATGATCCCAGAAGGACGAGATTGCAAAAAGCAGAAAACTGTATCCAGAAAATCAAGTCTTTCAAGATGGGAACATGGGAATTTTATTAATTGTATTGTGTGTTTTAGATTCCTTTGTAAATGGTAAGTAAAGCTCTCTAATTAAAATTCTTCACACACACATAAATGAGCTTTCAAAATAAAACTTAAATGACTTTTAAATGAACTTAAATGAGTTATTAATTTCAGTCATTAAGTTTTTCAAATTCAAATTCAAATAGTATTAATAGCTCTTAATATGCTTAAATAGGTAATCAATTCTAAAGCTGTTAAAGATTTTGAATCAGCTATTTTAAATGATAGTAATCTATTAGCATAATCGATTATATTATGCTGAACATGTTTTTAAATAAACTTAATTGGATTTAATGAGTATTAATAAGTAATTATTTCTCTATCTATTAAGTATTCGAATTTGAATTTAAATAATCGGTTATGAGTTTTGAAAATTTGATTATGCATTTTGAAGTACAAAACAGAGAGTTACTAATCGATTATGATAATCGATTATGTACAATTTCAGTTCGCAGGATTTTAAACAAAGAACATATAATCGATTAGTCTAATTGATTATGTTGTGACTGTCTCAAAAAGGTGCCTTCCAATTTGAGTCAAAATAATCAATTATGAGATTTAAATAATCGATTACTGCACGACTAGAAGTGTTTTAAAATGGAATTAACCTAATTCCTATGGGCTTAATCTTTTCTCTATAAATAGTAATGATGAGCAACCATTTTAGAGAACACTCACTAATCTTATTTACACTGAAGCTCCGTCAAAATCATTTTCTATCACTCTTACTACTCTTACACTTTGATCATATTATATTGAGAGAGCTTTACACCATATAGGTGTTCTTGTATTTGCACTTCAATTTGTTTATCTGCACTATTAAGAGTGCTTTATATCGGTAAGAGTCAGATTGACTCAAACCATCGTTTGGTTACTATTCTTACAAGATAGAGTATATCTCTTGTAGGTATTTAGTGGGTGTGATCCCATTGGTTATTTTGAGGCTCTTACACAAGGGAGAGTATATATTGAGATTTGTGTTAAGGGTACTCTGAATTGTAAAGGCTCTAGTTGATCCTATTTAAAAACTAGAGTTTAGTGGAAACCCTTGGTCGTATTGCCTTGGGGACTGGACATTGGCCACGTGGGTAGTTTGTGGCCGAACCAGGATATATCGTCGTGTTCATCTTCTTCCCTATGCTCTTTACATTTCCGTCATTTACTTTATCGTACTTTACCTTATCGTGCTTTAATTCAAGTTGTTTATTTTCTCAAGCGCTTTAATTTGAAAACAATCTTTTATCTGCTGCAAATTAATTTTATATATTAAAAAGGTTTTTGATTTATCGTAAAAGAATTCGTTTTTATTTAAAACCCAATTCACCCCCTTCTTGGGTGATGAATGCCATGGTCAACAGTGTGTTATCTATCTTCATCTTCAATAACTTATGTATTTAAAGGCTCCAATAATTTTGAATCCATTAGAGACAGTCCTTCAAATTTTGGCTTCAAGCATAGCTCCATTAAATGCAATAGAGTCGTTCTGGGAAGCCATTAATGCAGTAGGAATGTTGGTTGTAATCTAACATGTAAGTCCAATTCTTTAAGGTTTGTGCAGCAGCCAAATTAGAGTTGTGCAGGTTGCTTTTGTACTTTGTAGAGCATATTTCCCTTTTTGTGTAACTTACAGTTGTACCAGGGAATAAAGCATAATAGAAGCACTCCTTTCTTGATTTACATGGTTGCTTGAGTGTTTTACCTTCTGATTTTCTTGATACTCGTGAGAGAGAAAGCTTCAGTGACTTCTGCTTGAGGGGACAGATCCTAAAAGTTCCTTTCACCTTGTGTTCCTCATCGAAGGACCACATATAGGCGAGAGCTCTTCCAGACAGGTTGAATCTTCAATGAAATAGTAAACAATCTAGTCAGGAGACAGGTTGACTTTCACTTATCAGACAAGTGATCTTCAAGAAGGATTAAGAGTGGCAGACATGTGTTAAATAATCTTTCACTTAATAATCTGCACACTAGAAAAACAGGTCAGCAACCAATATGAAGTTCGTTTAAATCATTGATAAATGTTTAGTTTTCATCAAAACTTAGGGCAAATGCACATCAAACATTTAGTGACTTTCACTGAGGCCCAGTTGATTAAAATGATGATGGGGCTAACAGTGGAGGGTACTTAGTGGTTGGTTGCAACTAATACTCGGATGAAGTTAGTTAGGCCCAAACTGAAACCCCTTGCCAAGGTCTGGTATCACTTCCTGAGACACAAGATTTCTCCCACCTCCCACATGGAAACCGTTGAAAAAGAGAGGTTAGTGTTGTTGCACTGTATTCTGAAGGGAAGAAGATCAATGTAGGAGACATCATACAAAAGGAAATTGCTGCATGAGTAATGCCCAATAAGGGAGAACCAACTTTCCCTTGTCTGATTACTGAACTATGCCAAAAAAATTGGGCTGTAATTTCATCAAGGGGGAGGAACTGAAAAGAACCAGGGAGCTATCGATGTTGCAGCAATTCAGAGTTTCTTCACCAATTCTAAAAAAGCTTCCAAGGCATGAACACCAATGTAAAGCAAGATCAACCCTTTAAGTAGCAGGATCACTCAAGTGGGTTGGAGTAAAAAGTTGAGGCCTTGACTGAAATGCTGTAGTAACAAATGCCGCACCAACAGAAGTTTTGCCAGTTCTCTCTGGATTGTTTTAAATGGCAAAGAAGGGATCTGGAAGTGAACAATATGAGAATAATTTTTCCATTTTCCTAATTCGTAGTGGAGAATTGTATTTATATGTATTATCTTTTCATAGACACCAATTTCAACCAAATTGGATTCTTGTAGCTTACGTTACGACCAAATTAGTAAAAGTGCTTCAGGTTCCAGTGCCAACACCATTTTTCTATCTTAAGTACCGGATTTGATTCTCCAAAAGTATGTTTTAGATTTTGTGATCTTCATGAAAGTTGTAGATAATTATCTTATCTTTCGAACAACATAAAGATCGTAATTATTGAATATCTCTAAGTAAAGATATGTGCAAAATACCGATCTGGAAACTAGGGAAACGGGTTTGGACGCGTTTTGGGTTGAAATAAGAGCACGATATGCCCTAACTCATTTTTTAAACACCGAAGACACGATCTAAACACTAAACAAGGTTAAGTTCGTGCTATTTGGTTACCTTTTGATATTAGCTTAACAAACCATTGATTTGAATTTGGCCTTCACTACTTGTTGCGATTGTGTACACTTGAAATTTTTTATAAATACACGCTCTTAATTTAAATGCAACAGTCGGGTAGTGAGACGCCCCGACGTCCCATTAAAGAAAATCAAAAATATTAAGACCTAATTTCGTTATTATCGTTAAGCTGACACATTAAAACAACGGAAAAAGTAAAAACTTAAAATATACATAACATATATACATACATACATAACATATACACCTCAAGATCTGATACAGTACAGTACAGTACAGGTAAATCCCATCAGTCGGATCCCAAAATGTACAAACTGATAATCAAACAGAAAATAAAATCAACATCCTAAAGAGACAAGACGCACGGGCCGTAGACTCTATACTCAACTATGAGGATCCACTGCTCGTCCTCCAACCTCCCATCAAGCTCCTCCATAGCTGGCTCCCCCGTAGGATCTTTTCATCATGATCACATAAAAAAACATATGAAATATAGAGAAGACGGGGATAAGAAACCATATAACATCAAACGCGGAAAGGGTTTAACTACATTTAATTAAATAACGGCACACTAAACATCCGTCTCCCAAGTATAAATATATGTAACACAATAATCCTCAATCCACATCTAGGATCTTTCCTCTTCCCTCCATCATGATGCAATGAAAATGCTGTATGAATAATTCCCTCAGGTATCGGCCATATCCGGATATCACAACAATATAATCGACACGTCCCAGAGTCCCTATCGCACACCCTCATCCACGGATGGAGGGTTCCCACGCAAAGCAATGTCACTATAGCTACACAATCCGGTACACACCTCTGAACCCCGATCAGGGTGCTCATGCAATGCATGAACTATAGCTGCGACTAAAATGAAATCATCTCTGGGCGGTCCGCCGTTAGCCTATCCCTGGGAATTCTCCCTCCTAGGCATAGACCCCACTCGACCATGTTTCAGGTCCACTCGACCATGTTTCAGGTCCCTCATATCACAGACCATGTTTCAGGTCACCCCCGAGTGCCCTGACCGCTCATCATAATCTCATAGACAACCTCAAAATAATCTCATCTCATCAATCTCATCCTCATGTCACGATAATCATCTTGGTTAGGCACTGCTATCACATATCATATGCAATCCCCAATACATCCTCATGTCTCAACATAACTTGTAACTTACTCAACCTCTAAGCGTAATCATAACACTCATCATATAATCACAATCATCATCATCATATATCATCATGTCATAATATCATTTCCAAATAATAAATACCAAAATATAATAATAATAACAATAATCACTTTCAAAAATAATTATAACATTCATGTTATCATTCATCAAATACAAAGTTCAAGTCAACCAGTCAAACAGACAATCATCACGTAATAAAATAATCATATATATATATATATATATATACACACACACACATAGCGTAATGACGATAACGCACAATTCCTATATCATCATCGGTACCACTAAGTAGTCCCCAATGTGGTATAGACATTGTCCGTTACTAGCTCTCGTGTAGGGTTTGGGTCGCCCTACGCCATTATCTAGTTAAATGTAACCGCGCCGTTTCCGATGTTAAATAGTTTCTTTCCCCCACCTGACAAGTCATACGATACCCGAAACGTGACGGAACCCTCTCGGTTCTGCCCTGCGCCAAACTGAGGTCTTCCAGCCTCCAAAAATTCATCTAAACATCACATTACGACGAGTACGTTACTACGAGTTCAAATTCGAAAACGGAATCGAATTCCGATAACCGAAACGAAAGAAAACTTAAGAAACGTAACGTGCAACATTTCGACATAAGAGAGAGAGAGAGATTTACCTTCACTTTTAGAAGAAAAGAAGAAGATGAAAGCGAAGATATCGTTGCCACAAGTGCAACCACGTACTCAGATTTGCAACGGGACGATCGAATCGCTCTAACTCCCGTCTAGAAGCTTTCTCTCTCTAGGTTTTTCTCTCCCGCTCTCTCTAAACTCACCCTCTCTATTTTCTAAACTTTGTCTTCTGATGCTTCTGTTTTTCATCTAAGGTAACTTAAGTTACCTTTTGGACTTTCTTATTTTTTTTCAAATTCCTGGCACTCACGCTCAGCGTGAGTTTACCCACGCTCAACGTGGGAGCGTCCACCAGCGTGCTTGCATGCATGCCACATCACTCGCCACGTGTCCTTGTGCATGGCACCACTTCCCCATGCTCAGCGTCAACTCCCCCACGCTCAGCGTGGCCTCTAGTCAGCAACATTGACCTTAGGCGTTTCTTTGCGATCAGAGCTCGTTTGAAGTTCGATTGACCAAAAATTTGATATATAGGCTCATCTAGACCTAATAAACAACCTCAAACCATCAAAAATGCCTAATCTCAACCCTAACTCAAAATTTCTTGTTTCACACTCATACGTCTTAAAGACGATAATCGGGGAAAACCCTAAGTTGTTTTCACGTTCAAACTCACTCGAGATGACTTCGTACTTTCCATGCAAAGGTTCCTAGACCTTAAACAACATCTTAACTATTTAATCCAAGCCTTAAATCTAATCCTCTTACTTAAACAAAACATAAAATTACCGATGTTACAGGTAGTTTTAGATGGATCTTCTCCGCTAGAGTATGTATGCATCCTTGTTTCTTTTATAGAGTCTGTATTGATGGTAGAGTGATGGTCCCACTGATGGGACATTTCGTACTCTGATGGACCAATGTATATGTATGTGTGTGTGTGTGCGCGCACGTTATGTTGTGCATGCGTTGATGTTTTAAAGTTTTCCAAGTTTCGGTGATGTTGTAGGAGAGGATGTGTGCAAATCAGTTCTGCAATTCTTTTCTTCTGGTAGCATTCTCCCTAATTTAAACTCTAATATTGTTGTCCTTATTCCCAAGGAGCATGGAGCTGATAGAATTGAAAAGTACAGGCCAATAGCCCTTGCTAATTTTTAGTTCAAAAACATAACTAAGGTGCTGACTGACAGGTTAGCTATCATTTCCCCAAAAATCATCTCTGATCAATAAAGAGGTTTTATTAGAGGTAGGAACATTGCTGATTGTATTTGAATTGCTTCTGAAACAATCAATATGTTGTATAACAAATCATTTGGTGGTAACTTGGCTTTGAAGTTTGATATTAAAAAGGCTTTTGATACATTAGATAGGCCTTTTCTTTTAAAGGTTCTTAAGTCTTTGGATTCAATGAGAAGTTCTGTTCTTGGATTCAAACCATCCTGCAATCTGCTAAGCTTTCTATATCTGTCAATAGTCACTCTTGTGGTTTCTTCAGTTATTCTAGAGGAGTGAGGCAGGGTGATCCCCTCTCACCTTTTATATTTTGAATTACAGAAGAAGTTCTCAATAGAGGCATCCCTTCCCTAGTTTCAGAAGGAAAATTGCAGCCTATGTCTAGTCCTAGAGGGTATTCTATGTAACACCCTGTTTTTCATAAATAAGCTTAAGGAATTTATATATATTATATATATGTTTGAATATGTTGGTTAGGTTGTTTTTGATGTCTAAGTTCATGTTTGGGAAAGTTTATCCTCAGAAAGGTTCAACCCTTTTAGAGTCACAGTAACCCGTTTCACCGTTTTGGCCATATCTTGAGTTCTAGAAGTCCGATCGAGGTGATCTTTATGGCGTTGGAAAGCTAAGAGAATTATCTCCAAGACTTATTTATAGTTTTTTTCCCAAATCCATCATCTAGGTGGTAACACAAGGCACTCTATTAGTGCCTCGTGCTTAGGAGTTGAGCACGGCCGTGCTCAGGAGTTGAGCACGGCCGTGCTCAACAGGGAGCAAGGTCGTGCTCAGGTATCAAAGTCTATAAATAGAGAAGTTTCATGAGAGTTATGAGCCAAACCCTATTTTGGCACATTGGGCAGCTTTTGTGGGGCAAAAACCACTACTCTCTTCCTCCCCTTGAACCCCTTTGATGCCCTTGGTGTTCTTGCTCTAGTTTTTGGGGATCTTGGTTGGTCTGTGCCAATCATAGAAGGTAATGGTTCTTTCCCTTTTTAGTTCCCTTTCTTCTTTTTGATTTGGGAAACTAATTGGTTAACCTTTTGTTTGACTAAGGCTTGGAAAGCTAGTCAAGCCGCTTGAGGGAAACACGTTAGTTCTTCGTTTGGGTTGCCAATTGGCTTTCATTGGTTGGAATCTTCATACCAGGTATGGGGAGAAGGATAGTATAATCATTAGGCAAGGGGGTAGTGTAAGATGAGGGGTTCCCATGACTCCATAGTTGTTTGTTATGATAAATGCTATGTTTGTAACATGCCTATTTGTGATAAATGCCTATTATGTGTTTGTTGATATGTTTATATGAATAATTGGTATGCCAATCAAGCATGCCTCGTTGATATGTTGATGCCAAGTTTAATTGGTTGTTTGATATGGGTGATTATGCCATGATAAAGTTGGTTACATTGGTATCATTGTTATCCCATGTTTGTTGGTTGATTTGGTATGTTTATACCTGTTGGTTGAGGTTTGTGGCTTGAAGCCAATATGTTTAAAGAACCATTAATTGGTTAAAATAGGGCTCTAGTTAATATGATGATTAAGAGATTTATTCCCCTGAAATTGGTTATAAAACATGAACTTTTAGTAAAGGTGTGATTTATGCCAATGGTTTAGTTAAGAACGTGAGGAATGATTTAAGAGTGGTTTAGGGTGTTTTTGGTTTTTAAACGAATTTAGCAAGAAATCTGCCCAGAATAGTGTCCAGGAGCACGACCGTGCTAAACAGGGAGCATGCCCGTGCTCCCAGTTTGAATTCTAGAAAATGGTCGCACATTAAGCACGGCCGAGGAGCACGTCCGTGCCTAAAATGAAGCACGATCGTGCTCCACTTAAGTGGCTGCACGCCCGTGCTAGGGTTAAGCATGCCCGTGCTCACCCCTCTGGACAAAAACTGAGATTAAAGGTTTAAAAGGGTTTTAACCCCAATCTTCCCTAATAACTTATGATAATACCATAGATCAATGATAAAGACTAGATAACTCGGTTAATGATTAATGAAGATAATTAAGATGATATGATGTTTAAGTCGGTAACCGTTGAGTTATCGCACGTTGATAGCTTTGGTGCTTATTGGCCAAAGTGCCCTCGATGCTTATTGGTCGAGGTGTTGATGACATTAAGTCTTGGATGTTTATTGGCCCAAGCATGATGATGTTGATGTTGAAGTCTTGGGAGGTTTTTGGCCCGAGCAAAGGAGGTGGTTGTTGTTGTTTGTTGTCGTGCCATGCATATAGCATTGTAGTTGATGATCGAGGGGGAGGTTCAACATAGAGGTGATCGCCCGAGAGTACGGTGATCTGGCCATCCACGGTAGGTCACCTGATGGTTTGGTGGCCGCGGCCCCTCGTGATGAGGCATCTGCGGTTTATTGCGTTGGCTATCCATGGGGTTCACCCAAGGTTTGGTGAATTGCCGGTGTTGGTGCTTCTATGGCCAATACGGATATGTAACTCCGAATTCGTTCATCCTGAGTTAGTTGGATCCACATTCATAATGGAGTAGCGGAGTAGTGTTTATTGCACCGCATAGCATACTTGGTTGGTTTATGATGTTTATATGTGTATATGTATGCTTATAATGTTGCTATGCCATGATGTATGATCATCTTATTCCTATCTCCATGCCGTTGTGATTATATGTTTTCTTACTCCCCGTTTCTCTATTTTCTGTTTGGCATGTATTGTTTTATGCAGAAGACGACGAGCAGCCAGGAGAGGAGTGACTCTGAGGAGCCGTGACTCTTTAGTTAGGATTTCTGGTTTTAGTTGTTTAGCTTTATGCCAGTTTTCAGTTGAATTTCGTGGATTTTATTTCGGAACGGTTATACCAGCTCTGTATGTGACATCGGGGTTGGGTTATGTTTGCCTTAGTTTCATGTTATATTTCTTTCAATTCTTTTAAACCTGGTTTTTATTTCCGCATTTTGTTGAATTATTTCATATGGGATCTTTCAACCCATGAACCTTTTTATTAAAGGACATATGTTTTATGTTTTATCTTTATCTTTTATGCTTTATAACATACGGGGTAGTTAGGTGTCATATTTAGTGGTATCAGAGCAGTTCGGCCATGTCCGGACTTGGTATGAGTCTGTTGTGAGTCTGTTGTGTGCTCTTGTTTGAATTGTCTATATTTTTATAGACAATGTTACGTGGTACTTGGCACCTATAGTTCCGTTTTGGCTTGACTTACTGCAATTGGTGGTTTGTCTTGAACGATCCAAGAAGCCTGCGATTGCTTCTTGTGCTTAGGAAGACGGTTCTATTATCTTTTGATAATAAGAACTCTGCAGCTGATCTTGTGCGCTTAACTTTTAAAAACCGCTCGATGTTATTCTTTGAATGAACTGGTTATCTTCCAACCATGTTCCCTTAGATTGCTTCGATAAAACCATAGTTCTTGGAACTCATGTGGAGTCTAAGGATCCGAGATTTCCCTCTGCCGATCAAGTTAAGGCTCTTACGAAAGAAGAGGCCCAAGTCTGCATAATGTTGTCTTCCCTGGAGGTAGAAAGCGTCCTGATGTTGGAAATGTGATAATAGTAAGAGAATATCTGCCATAGACTTAGTGACGGAACAGGACCAGTATCCATAGCACGTTATAGAACATCTACCCTAGAGCAAGCTGAGTTGAAGAAACAGTTGGAGGAACTGATTCAGGAACAGTTCATTAGCGCCTAGCGTATCCCCATGAGAGCACCAGTTTTGTCGGTAATAAGAAGGATGGTAGTATGAGGTTGTGTGTCGATTATCCGTAGCTCAACAAGGTGACCATAAAGAATCGGTATCTCCTCCCTAGGATTGGTGATCTCATGGACCAGTTGATGGGCGCTTGCATCTTTTCTAAGATAGATTTAAGGTCAGGGTACCATCAGATTCGGGTTAAGTCTGAGGACATCCCGAAGACAACGTTTAGAACACCATATGGTCACTATGAGTACTTGGTTATGCCCTTTGGTGTGACCAATGCTCCTGCGGTCTTCATGGACTACATGAACAAGACCTTTCACCCTTACTTGGATAAGTTTGTGGTGGTGTTTATAGATGACATCTTAGTGTGATCCAAGGCCAAAGAGGAACACTTGAGGGTTGTCTTGAAGACCCTTAAGGAAAATCAGTTGTACGCTAAGTTGTCTAAGTGTGAGTTCTGGTTAGAGGAAGTGAGCTTCTTAGGACATGACATCTCTAAGGGTGGCATAGCAGTGGACCCAGCTAAGGTAGAGACGGTGCTCCAGTGGGAAGCGCCAAAGTCTGTAACCGAGATTAGGAGTTTTTTGGGGTTAGTCGGGTACTATAGGCGGTTCATAGAACGTTTCTCTAAGATAGCTTTACCCTTAACCCGTCTCAAAAAGAAGGGACAATTGTTTGTGTGGGACTCTAAGTGTGAAGAGAGTTTCCAAACCCTTAAGGATAGGTTGACATTAGCACTAGTGTTAGTTTTGCCCTATCCTAGTGAACCCTTCGTAGTTTACTGCGATGCTTCTAAGCAAGGGTTAGGCGGTGTGTTGATGCAGAATGGTAAGGTAGTTGCTTATGCTTCTAGGCAGCTGAAAACTCATGAGTAGAACTACCCTACCCATGACCTAGAACTAGGGGTTGTGGTTTTTGCCTTAAAGATATGGAGGCATTACCTTTATGGAGCGACCTTTGAGGTTTTTAGTGATCATAAGGGTTTGAGGTATCTCTTTGATCAAAAGAAGATGAATATGAGGCAGCGTAGGTGCATGGAGTTCTTAAAGGATTATGACTTCGAGCTGACCTACCACCCAGGGAAGGCCAATGTAGTGGCCGATACACTAAATAGGAAAACCTTGCACGTCTCCGCTTGGATGGTGATAGGCGCGCGACGCAATGCGCGCGTGCGATTCCGGCAAGTGTACCGGACTGTCACCAAGTAATAAAAGATATCGATCCCACAGAGACTGTGATCTCGAATCGCAACTAACTATCGAATCCAGTAAATCTAGACTGTGTAAAAAGGATTTTTATATTTTGAAATTGGTTTTTGAATTTTGAATTAAGAGATAATTAAAACAGAATCAAATAAAACAGAAAACAAATCTTTTTTGGTTTCTCAGATCTAAATGGGTTCCTAGGGATTTTAGGTTACCAACAAGATCGTTTACGTTGCTAAGTCGATTACCCTTGTTAATTAGCGAAATTGCCTTGAAGGCGAGTTTATCCTCTAATAGCTTAAGATCCCTCTCGGGTTACAAAAGCCGTGCCCAATTGACCCAACCCCTACTCTTGTGGTAGTTGAACTCAGATTGGACCCTTTGCGTTTCGTGACAACTCGTTGATCCTCGAGGGACGGCTTCTAACTCTCGTGATTTCAGTCCCAAGTCTGACTCTATAGATCCGACACCTAAGTTCACCGCTAGGTTCCTCCTTAGAATGCCTAAGTCATGCAAATAACCTAAGTTCACCGCTAGGTTCCTCCTTAGAATATCTATGTCTCGCAAACAAGCGGCCGCCGAATTTTACGAGTGATTAAAACACTAGAAATCATAAGTTCACCGCTAGGTTCCTCCTTAGAATATCTACGTCTCGCAAATGAGTGGTCGCCGAATTTACAAGTGAATAACACACTAGAAATCAGATCTAAAGCAAAATCGAAATAACAAAGATATTACATCAAATTCAACATCATAAACGAATCTCGGGCATAGCCCCAATCCCTAGAAACTAAGCTACTACTCCAGCCTTGCCATGGAGATGACAGGCTGGGTTACAAATAACACGAAAATAAACTAAGAGAAGAGAGGAGGAGAAGAAGAGAGATCCTAAATCTATGCCTAGAGTAGCAGCCAAGAGTCTATGTGTTCTAGTCTGTTGTTTTGTATGTTGTTCCCCCTTTTCTTCCTCTGCCTGGTCCTTATTTATAGAATTGGGAAGTTAGAGTCCCAATCCAACTCAAATTCTGATCCAAATCAGTTACTTCAGGTCCAAGTAATGCGCGTCACGGCCGTGATGGCCATCACGGCTAGGCCGTGACGGCTTCTGTTTCTGGCACTTCTGGAGATTTTTGGTCCCTCGCGACGCGGAGGGGGTCTCGTGACGCGAGCCCTCAAATTTTGCTCGTGATCTGAATCACGGCTAGGCCGTGATGCATTCTGACTTGTGGGGTGTTTTTGGTCACGGCCGTGATGGTCATCATGGCTAGGCCGTGACAGACTCTGACTTCAGCCTTTCTTCCTTTTCAGTTTTGCTCGATCATGGCCGTGATGGGCATCACGGCTAGGCCGTGATGGGCATCCGGTGGGGGGGCGGGTGATGGGCTCTGTTTGGCTCATTTTCTTCACTTTTAAAGCTCCATCTTCATCCAAACTCCATCATGGTTGATCTTGAGTATTTTACCCTTGGTTTCTGCAAAACAACACCACGCAAACCGCCTTACCCGTTCCAAAGGAAAAATAACCAAAAATCAAATGAAATATGCCTAAACTACATGAAAATTCATGCAAAATGATAGACAAAGATGATGTGAAATCACACTCATCAAATCACCCCAAGCTTAAGATTTTGCTTGTCCTCAAGCAATTACTAAGGTCATAAGATAAATCAAAGCATGGATAGTGAACCAAGAACCCGAGAAACTAATCCAAGTGACAGGCATATTCAATAAGCACCCAAGAGATAATCGACTTCAAGTCCAATTAGAAGCTTAGGTTCATCAAATTCATATTCTCACTGATTCGGGCACTCTTCTCACCTCACTCAAGTGGGTATATTACAATTCGCTCAATTTCCTCAAGGAAAGTATTCTACCATAGGCTTGACTATTAACCAAATCTCTACTTTATTAATGAAAACACATAAGAATCAAGAGGTCTTTTACTTTGGTTGTAATGTGGCCATGGGATTTATTGTTAGGTGGGATAATCAAGAAAAGGGAAATTCAAGAAGGCTAAACAAATTATCAATCATTGCAAAGCATGACACCTTCCAAAATACCTTTTTTTTTTGGGCTTTGACTTACTTTTCCACCTTTTTTCTTTCTTTTTATTTTTATTTCTCACTTTCTTTTTTCATCCCCTTCTCCATTTTTTTTTCTTTTGTTTATTTCATTTTTATTTATTTGGAGAAGGGGAGATTTATAGCTCAAGAGATATATTTTCTAACTTTCTCATCCCATACTTTTTCAAACTACCATTTACCCTTTTGTAATACTTTAAAAGGTGCCATACCAAGCATTATTTATCAAAGTAATTCAAGGTAACAAGAAAAGTATTTTAATCTTTAGGCTCAAAATTGGGCAATTAAGGGGTAGCATTTAATCATTCAAAGCTCAGAGGGCCGGAAAAATACCTAGTGCCTCAATCATTTTCAAAAATGTTTTCATAAATTTTCAAGTTTCAAAATGGTTTCAAGTCAAGTTCTAGAAAATACAGTCCAAGAGGAATTAAAACACTCTATCAAAAGGAATGGGGTAGATTTAGTGAGTACCCCCTTTTGGCTCAAAATCTTACATTTGGTAGTTCAAAAATCAGTGAGAAACACAAATCTAAGGAACCACATGCTAATTATCAACTATCAAAAGATTGTCTCAGGAATTTTTATTTTTAGCCTTGGCACAAGAATAATAAAAAATTGGGTTAAAAAATTCACTATCTCAATTCATTTGGCACCAAGTTCTCACAATTGGATGATATTCTAAGTGAGGGGCAATCTAGAGAATGTGATCATACCAAACTATGCCTATGAGAATGCAATATGAATGCAACAATGCAAATGCAAAAATACCCCTACCCCAAGCTTAACACTTACATTGTCTCTAATGTAAATAATCAAGTCGGAGAGAGGAGAAAAATTGGAACAACTTACCGAGTTGGTAGCGGGTGTTGGCTCACATTCCAGTTAAAATCTTGGTGGAAATAGCATCACGGCCGTGAGGCTTATCACGGGCAGGCCGTGATCAATTCTGTCTTCAGGAGTTGCCCTGTCACGGCCGTGAGTTGAATTACGGCTAGGCCGTGATGCTCTCTGACTTAAGTTTTTTTTTTCTGCTCTTCTTGCTCTTCCTTCCTCTTTAACCTGAAAACACTACACAAATCTATTAATTTATGATTTTTTTTTTTGCCTCTTGATCTTCTCAAATTATTCAAGAGATAAATTCAAAAACAAAAGGAAAAGGGAAAGAAAACTTGGGTTGCCTCCCAAGAAGCGCTTATTTACGGTCTTAAGCTTGACCATACTTCCTTCAATCAACCAGGGTCGACTGGGTGTAGAAGTGCAGGAACACTTCCCTTCCATGGAACTCCTTCGAACAGCCGATTCTGCTCATACGGCCAATTACGCTTCCGCTTCGCTCTTTTCTCTCGGAGCTTCCTGTCCTTCATCTCTCCCGGCGGAAGTTTTGTTTCCGCATGAACAGCAACTCCAACTTCGTCACTATAGGGTGCATCATCATCCATGCATATCTTTGGAGTGGCTTCCATGCTGAGCTCTTCTTTTACCACTGGAGACGTTAAATCGATCCTGCACACATGGATCTCAAAAGGAGGGTTGTTATAAGAGTTAGTCAAATGAAAATCTACCCTACCTTCCTCTACATTTAGAGAGAGTTTACCATTCCTTACATCTATTACTGCTCTAGCGGTGGCCAAGAATGGCCTTCCTAAAATGATGGGGAATTCAGAATTCCCTTTCATGTCCAATACTAGGAAATCGGTAGGGATGAAGAATTTCCCTACCTTTACAGGAACGTTCTCTAGTATGCCTAGAGGAGTCCTAGTTGAGTCATCCGTAAATTGTAAGGAGAATTTGAATGGTCTCAACTCTTTGCTTCCCAACCTTTCCATGATAGTGAGGGGCATCAAGCTCGCACTAGCCCCTAAGTCACATAAGGCTTGGTCTATTTGCACTTTTTCAATCGAGCAAGTGATAGAGAAACTACCCGGGTCTTTCAGTTTAGGAGGCATATTAGATTTTTTCATGACAATTGGCTCCTCAGTTAAGCTCTTAGTTTCTACTTCCACTTGCTTTCTCTTGACCAACCTTTGTGGGAAAGGTATTGGGGGTTGGTACGGTGGTGGAGGGACATACTTTGGTTCTGGCTCTTCATCTTCGCTCATGTCCTCCTCCGGTTCCATGTCCTTTTCCCCCACCTCAAGCTTATCATCCCTCAAGTGTATGGCATTACAATGCTCAATGGGATTAGCTTCGGGTTGACCCAGGAACGTACCTTTAGGTCTAGTGTATGTGCTGGCTTGTTGGGCAATCTGGGTTTCTAGCATCTTGTTATGGATTGCTAAGTTGTCTACCTTAGACGCTAGCTCTTTTATTGCCTCGTTCACTGCCCTGCCTTGTTGTCTAAACTCCTCATTTTGTTTTGTCTGAGTTTCAACAAAACTTTCAAATAAAGTCTCGAGTTTAGATATCTGCACCTGAGGATACCCTGGTGCGGCTCTCTTATTACCTTGGCCCTCTTGGAACTCATGGTTGAGCGTATTGCTGTAGTTGCCGTAAGAGAGGTAAGGGCTGTTCTTCCTTTGGTTGTACGGATTTGGGGGAGCATAATTGGGCAACTTCGGGTTGGTGTGGTAGAAGTTGTGACAAGCGTTCACATGTTCCCCCGAAGCGCCGGATCCATGAGCAATTCCATGTGGGCACTCCATGATGTCGTGTCCCTGTATTCCATAAATCTCACAAACAATGTTAGTAGCACCTATTGCACTCACATTAGCCCTTTCAAGCCGATCAAAACGTTTATTCAGTGAGTCTATTTTTGACATTATGAGATCAGTGCTATTTACTTCAAACTTACCCCCTGAAATCTTGTTCGGTTTATTACCTCTTTCTGAACCCCATTGGTGGTAGTTGGTGGCCACGTTTTCAATGATGTTGAATGCCTCAGTCAGAGGCCTATTCATAAATGCTCCACCAGTTGCAGAATCAAGTGTCGCCTTCGAAGAGTAGTCCAATCCGTTGTAGGTGTGCACTAATAACCACCTCTCGAGTCCATGGTGTGGGCAAGACTCCAGCAGTCCCTTGTAGCGATCCCAAGCTTCTGATAAGGATTCTCCGTCTTTTTGGAAGAAACCGGTGATCTGGGTTCGTATATAGGCAGTCTTGGATGGAGGGAAGAATTTCTCCAAGAACGCATGTTCCAGTTGGTCCCAAGTAGTCAAGGTGTTGGCGGGCAATTGCTTTATCCAAGCCTTTGCTTTTCCAGTCAGACATGAGGGGAATAACCTTAAGCGTATAGCATCGACCGGGGCACCATAAATCCTAATTGAATCGGTGAACTCCAAGAATGTTTCTACGTGATCAGTCGGGTCCTCCGAGGGCAATCCTCCGAATTGGTGCTGCCTATTCATGTTGATTAGCATAGGCGGTATAGTGTAGTTCTCCGCCTCGATCTCTGGCCTGACAATCCCAGTTCGCAAGCCCCTAGCATTTGGGGCTGCGTAGTCCTTAAAAGGTTTCGTATCCGGTTGATTCGCCATGAGTGGAATGGGGGTCAACCTCTCTCTCACACTTTGTAGTCTCCTACGTCTATGGAAGGTCCTCTCGATTTCTGGATCAACCTCACTAAGGCTCCCAAGACTTAGGGATCTTTGCATATAACACACAGAGAGATAGATACTCTAGAAGGAAAAAGATTTTTTTTTCAAATATAAGAATTAAATAAAAAGAAAAGGTCCAGAAAAATCAATTCAAAAATTAAATTGAGATTCGAAAACGCACTATCCCCGGCAACGGTGCCAAAAACTTGACAGGCGCGCGACGCGATGCGCGCATGCGATTCCGGCAAGTGTACCGGACTGTCGCCAAGTAATAAAAGATATCGATCCCACAGAGACTGTGATCTCGAATCGCAACTAATTATCGAATCGAGTAAATCTGGACTGTGTAAAAAGGATTTTTATATTTTGAAATTGGTTTTTGAATTTTGAATTAAGAGATAATTAAAACAGAATCAAATAAAACAGAAAACAAATCTTTTTTGTTTTCTCAGATCTAAATGGGTTCCTAGGGATTTTAGGTTACCAACAAGATCGTTTACGTTGCTAAGTCGATTACCCTTGTTAATTAGCGAAATTGCCTTGAAGGCGAGTTTATCCTCTAATAGCTTAAGATCCCTCTCGGGTTACAAAAGCCGTGCCCAATTGACCCAACCCCTACTCTCGTGGTAGTCGAACTCAGATTGGACCCTTTGCGTTTCGTGACAACTCGTTGATCCTCGAGGGACGGCTTCTAACTCTCATGATTTCAGTCCCAAGTCTGACTCTATAGATCCGACACCTAAGTTCACCGCTAGGTTCCTCCTTAGAATGTCTAAGTCATGCAAATAACCTAAGTTCACTGCTAGGTTCCTCCTTAGAATATCTACGTCTCGCAAACAAGCGACCGCCGAATTTTACGAGTGATTAAAACACTAGAAATCATAAGTTCACCGCTAGGTTCCTCCTTAGAATATCTACGTCTCGCAAATGAGTGGTCGCCGAATTTACAAGTGAATAAAACACTAGAAATCATATCTAAAGCAAAATCGAAATAACAAAGATATTACATCAAATTCAACATCATAAACGAATCTCGGGCATAGCCCCAATCCCTAGAAACTAAGCTACTACTCCAGCCTTGCCATGGAGATGACAGGCTGGGTAACAAATAACACGAAAATAAACTAAGAGAAGAGGGGAGGAGAAGAAGAGAGATCCTAAATCTATTCCTAGAGTAGCAACCAAGAGTCTATGTGTTCTAGTCTGTTGTTTTGTATGTTGTTCCCCCTTTTCTGCCTCTGCCTGGTCCTTATTTATAGAATTGGGAAGTTAGAGTCCTAATCCAACTCAAATTCTGATCCAAATCAGTTACTTCAGGTCCAAGTAATGCGCGTCACGGCCGTGATGGCCATCACGGCTAGGCCATGATGGCTTCTGTTTCTGGCACTTCTGGCACTCTGTTTGGCTCATTTTCTTCACTTTTAAAGCTCCATCTTCATCCAAACTCCATCATGGTTGATCTTGAGCATTTTACCCTTGATTTCTGCAAAACAACACCACACAAACCGCCTTACCCGTTCCAAAGGAAAAATAACCAAAAATCAAATGAAATATGCCTAAACTACATGAAAATGCATGCAAAATGATAGACAAAGATGATGTGAAATCACACTCATCAGATGGTTAGGGAGATGGATCTGATATAGGAGTTTAGAGATCTTAGTCTAGTTTATGAGTTGATCCCTAAGAGTATTAGGCTTGGAACCTTGAAGGTTACCAATAGCTTGATGGATCATATTAGAGAGGGTCGGAAGTTAGATAAGTTTCTCTTAGACCAGCGAGAGTTACTTGTTCAGGGTAGAGACCTTAGTTTCAAGGATGGAAGTGATAAGGTCTTGAGGTTTGATATGCCTCTGGCTCATCTATTTTTATGACTAGTATGACCGTGGTTTTGTGCCAATTATATCTCGTTTTCCCCCAAATTAGACTTGATTGTCCTCAAGCAAGGTTTTGAGTCCCTTAAGTAGTTTTAGGGTAATTTAGCCAGTTTTGAGTCAAATAAAGCACTTATGGCTATTTCATGTTTTCAGGTTATCTTAGAGTCAAGGGAATGAAGAAAACAATGGAAATTGCAATCCTGGAAGTATTCGCCCCGCGAGAGGCTACTCGCCTCGCGAGACTGAAGACCAGCCTGGACAGCAGAATGTCATCCTTTCTGCCTCGCCTCGCGAATCATACCTCGCTTCACGAGCCTGAAGGCTGACTGTGCCAAAGAATGCAACCTTTCTGTCTCGCCTCGCGAACCCTGTCTCGCCCCGCGAGCCTGAAGACCAGAAGCCATCACGCCCAGGCCCTAATACTCATCACAGGCGTAATGAGAAGACTCTTTTCTATCTCGCCTCGCGAGCCATTATTCGCCTCGCGAGAACCCAATTTTTAAATGGCGCCTTTTCAATATTCGCGTTGCGAGAGGACATTCGCCTCGTGAGCGGACGCAGATCCTGAAGGTTATAAATTGCTGCTTTGGACAGATTAGGGGACACTTTTTGATTATCCATTGTTTTACGATTTTTCTGAGTTGTATTGCGGTTTCCATGGAGAGCTAATTCCATTGGTTGATCTGCTGTGATTGGTTTCCGATACACTTGAGGTTCTATTGAATTCCAATTTTAATTGCTTTTCCCTTTTCAATACTATGCTATATATTTCTGTTTGCTTAATTCAGGATTGTATAGAATACGTGTTGATTTATTTCGGTGATGTTATGTTCCTATATATAATCGCGTTTGCTTAATTCGTGTGTGTTCAATCGTGTTTGTTTAATTCACAAGAACTTCACCCCGTTTGCTTAATTCGGGAATTAGGAACATATATCTCGTAGCGCCGATTTCGCTTGTTATTCGTTGCTACAATCGAAAGGGGATTAGAATCCGCTTAGGGCTTGGAATTTATATGAACCAATGATAGTGGGAAACCGAGAACAGTAGATTAATCGTTTTGATCATTGATATTCACTTATTTCTTAATTGCTTAATTTTCTTAATTGATTTTAAACCCCCCCCCCCCCTACAAACCTAAATTTGAGTTAATAACATTACGAGAGTCCTTGTGATACGATACCCGAGTTGTCGCATCCTGACTACAGTTTTACAAACCACTCACTTTTTGACGCGTGCGCGACAGCGCGTCAAATTGGCGTCGTTGCCGGGGGTTCTTGTTGTTATTTTCGCATTTTTCGTTTTTGTTTTGAATTAGTCTGGCTACTAGGTCTACTTGCTCTGACTTGTGTGATTTTGATCCTGAAATTGAAAGAACACTGCACACACGCCGTAGATCAATTTGGACTAGCACTAGTAATTCTAATTCTGCACCTGTTTCTGATAACATGGCTGATTAGAGAACATTAAGGCATCTTGCTGCCCCTGATGTTAATTATAATGGCTTGTGTATTGAATATGGTGATGTTATTGCTCCCTTTGAATTAAAATCTGGTTTAATACACTTGTTGCCAAGGTTTAGTGGTCTTGCAGGTGAGGATCCACATAAACATCTGAAGGAATTCCAGGTTGTCTGCTCTACACCCTTGAGACCGGAGGGAATAACTGAAGATCATATCAAGCTGAGAGCCTTCCTATTTTCACTTCAGGGCGCTGCGAAGGACTGGCTGTACTATCTGGAGCCAAATTCTGTTACAACTTGGAATGATCTGAAGAAAGTCTTCCTAGAGAGGTACTTTCCTGCCTCCAAAGCTGCATCAATCCGAAAGGAGATATGTGGCATCAGACAAAGCAATGAGTCATTGGTCGAGTATTGGGAGAGATTCAAGCAGTTGGTATCCAGTTGCCCTCAGCATCATATTTCCGAGCAGCTGCTCATTCAGTACTTTTATGAGGGATTACTCCCAATGGACAGAAATATTTTGGATGCTGCTAGTGGGGGAGCACTTGTTGATAAGACTCCAGCTGCTGCCAAGCAATTGATTGAAAACATGTCACTAAACTCCCAGCAGTTCACAACCAGAAGCAACTCTGTCGAGACAAGGGGCGTGCATGAGATCCAAGGTTCTTCTTCCAACAAGGCCCTTGAAACCAGAATTGATGTGCTCACTTCTTTGGTGAAGCAGTTGGCAATGGATAAGGTTCAACCAGCAAGGTTGTGTGGCATTTGTACCTCTCCTGAGCACCTGTCCGATGCATGCCCTATTCTGAAGGATAAGTCAGTCACTGATATGCCTCAAGCTTATGCAGCTAATCTTTACAATCAAGGCAACAGTCAGAACCGGTACAACATTCCTGACCTCTCCACAAATAAGTACCACCCCAACTGGAGGAATCATCCGAACCTTCGGTATGGGAACTCATCCACACAACAGCAGCTGATAGCACCACCACAGAATTCTCCCCAAGTGACCACCTCTGCACCTTCTGGACCTTCACTAGAGGACTTGTTCAAGCAAATGACTGCACAAATGACTGCACAAATGGCTGCACAAAATCTCCAGTTTCAGCAGCAAGTTGGACAGTTTCAGGCCTCCCAGGCACAGTTTCAGCAGCGAATAGACGCTAGCATTCACAATTTGCAGACACAGATTGGACAGCTTTCCACTTCGATGAATACCATACAACAAGCTCAAGGGTCGAACCAACTACCTGCACAAACAGTGGTGAATCCTAATGTCCCAAATCCTAATGTGAGTGCCATTTCCTTGAGATCCGGGAAAGTTGTAGAAGCAGCCCCTGAAAAGGATAAAGAAACTGTTGAGGTAACACCTAAACCGTCTGTTTTTGTTGACACTGAGAAAGAGTATGTGCCACCGATCCCCTTCCCACAAAGAGTGCAGAAAAATAAGAAGATTGATGGGGAAGACAAGGAGAGGGAGATTCTAGATGTGTTCAGAAAGGTGGCGGTAAACATTCGGCTTCTGGATGTGATTAAGCAGGTTCCCAAATATGCAAAATTTCTGAAGGATTTGTGCACACACAAGAGGAGGTTGAAGGGTAATGAGAGGGTCAATTTGGGGCGAAATGTTTCAGTCCTCATTCAACCTAAACCTGCACTTGAAAGGGTTACTGTTTCAACCCTCACTCAGGCACTGCCACAGAAATGCAAGGATCCGGACATTTTTACTATTCCATGCACCATTGGGGACAGCAAATTCGACAATTGCATGTTGGATTTGGGAGCCTCCATAAATGTCATGCCCACCTCTGTTTTCAACAACCTTGATCTGGGCCCTTTGCAACATACAGGTCTCACTATCCAATTGGCCAACGGGACCAATGCTCACCCCATTGGAGTGGTAGAAGATGTGCTGGTGCAAGTTGATGATTTGATTTTCCCTGCTGACTTTTATATCCAGGATATGGCAGGGGAAACAAATTCAAGCAGATCACCAATCATCCTGGGCAGACCGTTCATGAAGACGGCGAAGACAAAGATTGATGTTGATGATAGGACCATGTCCATGGAGTTTGGTGACATTATTACAAAATTCAACATTTTTGATTCTATGAAGCATCCCTTTGAAGAGCAATCTGTCTTTCAAATAGAGTTGCTCCCTAAAATTGTTGATGACACCTATGATGACTTGGTTGCTGATTTTCCATCTATCTCTGATTTTAATGATGTTTATTCATGTACTGATTGTACTAACACTAACCCTTGTGCTGGTTGTGCTGAGATTGATGTTACCTTGCAGGGTGATGGTGTGAGTGAAGCTGTCTGTTCAGCTGAAGTCCTTGACATCATGGCTGCCCCAAACGTACCATCCATTGAGCAGCCACCCTCCCTAGAGCTTAAGCCACTTCCTGGGAATCTGAAGTATGCTTACTTGGAGAGGAATGAAAAACTTCCAGTTATTATTTCCTCCAACCTTGACTCTGACCAGGAAGCTAAGCTCTTGGAGGTTCTGAAGAAGCATAAGAAGGCGATTGGTTGGACCTTGGCTGACATTCCAGGAATTAGCCCCTCCAGATGTATGCATAGGATTCTGTTGGAGGATGGGGCTAAACCAGTTAGGCAGCCCCAGAGGCGGCTCAATCCCTTGATTCTGGATGTTCACTAGTGCAATAAGTGCTTTTTACGTCAGTTAAAATTGATTTTTTACGTCAGAATACTGACTGACGTAAATACAGCTGACGTTAATAGTTAATATTTTAACGTCAGTTGAGAACTGACGTTAAATATAAAACTATTAACGTCAGTTCCTTAACAAAACCGACGTTAATTTTGTAAAAATTAACGTCGGTTTTTTAAACAACTGACGTTAAACATAAAACTATTAACGTTAGTTCTTTAAGACAACTGACGTTAATTTTGTTAAAACTAACGTCAGTATTATAAAGAACTGACGTTAAAGGTTTAATTTTAACATCAGTTTTAATAAACAACTGACGTTAATAGTGTACTTTATATTTTATAAAATACTATTAACGTTAGTTGTTTAATACAACTGACGTTAATAGGTTTTTTTTTTAAATTCAGTTTTAAAATATTACTCCCCTCAGCTATCCCTGCATTCAGTAAATATCCCAGTAACACAGAATATCACACACATTACAGAATTGCAAAGGAAAAATGGAACAATGAGGGGACTTAAAACCAAAACCCATGTATATATATAAATAAATTTTAGTTCCAATGTCTAAAAAACAAAACTACCAATCTAAGGATATATATACATGTTATTAATTAGTTTCTAAAGTCTAACAAAAAAACTATTTATCTAAGTATTGCGGAGGTATCTTGTCAATTCCTTTTTCAGCCGCATACTTGAAGAAGAATTCAGCGAAGCGCATCCTCAAGTCTCTTAACTCATCTTCTTGAATAGGCGATTGGTCGTTAAATGCCTACACACGTTCAAATAATAACAATAACATCAATGAAATCTTCAAAACTATAATATATAATTTAACAATTTGTTTAAATATTACCTTAATCCATCCATCCGTAGTAGATGTGGAGACTATGTTCAGCATATGAAGCATCACATAATAGCCGCACGACCACCCGTCAATTTGAAATCGAGACTACCAACAAAATTAATTTCAACGTCAGTTGAATATACATATAAATTAGTAATTATAATATTAATTATTTGATAAATAAACTACCAAACCTTGAGGATGTTCCATACAGGATTTGCTTTATCCTTAGAAGTCCTACTTCTCCCGTTGGCGCAACTTATGCTACTCGCCTTCAGCGTGCTATCATAAACAAATAATCATGTCGATCAATTAACAAATTCATATATCATGTGTGTAATAAACTAAAAACAACTTATATTAAAACTTCAATTAAATTTAAGATTAGTTACTTACTTATTTACAGCTTCCACCACCTTCGGTGGCGGATCTTGGTGGACAGAGCAGAAGAATATGACTCTATGCCTAGACGGGTGAAGTACGAACAATTGCCAATGGTTTTTCATACAGTAGGGAGCCAGATATAATTCTTTCAGATTGTCTCCCAATAAGTTCCCTAAGTATTTACTCAATGCATCGCCAACAAAGAAATCGGGTAGAAGGATTGACAGATCTAACAAACCGTAAACTGATGCAACGCCCTTATCAAGCTGAAGACGATGGAGATACCTAAGATATGAAAAGGTGTGGATGTTAATTACATAATATATATATTGAAATTAAAATAAATTATTAAATGGAAAAATACCAAAAATAAATAAGTTATAAAATTAAAATTAACTTACGTGCACCAGAGACTGAAAACATTGCTGTTCATCCACACGCTATTTCTGCAGGCGTTCCCGAGATCATCACCACAGAAGGTATGCATTTATTCTGAACAGTTGAGAATTTCATTATTCAAACAATCATTAATCTAAGCAGGAGATCTAAGTTACACACAAAAGGGAGATCACCAAATTCAAACAACTGCCTTCCTCACAAGGGAAATTTGTGTTTCACTCAATCGCTCAGTTTGTGTCAGGTTATCAACAATTCACTCAATTTCAATTTTCAAGAACACTTCCCATAAATTTGATTTTCATCTCAAAATGGTTCCCACAGAAAACATGCAAGCAACATCAAAAGGTCTTTTATGGGTTGTAATGGGGCCTGGCTAAGGGTAGGATATACAAAGGAACTAGCTGAAGACCCTAGGAACTAAGAGAGCATGAACATTATTTACACTTTGAAATTCCACTCAAGTTCCTTTTCTCATTTTTCTTTATGCCTTGGGTGGCTACAGCCTTTTATTTTCTAATACTTTTTTTTTCTTTTTTTCTTTTTCTCTTTTTTTTTTTTACAAGCCTTTGGCTCTAACCTTTTTATTGTATTTTTTCTCAATCCCAAACAACATGTCACCTTGTAGCCACCCCAAACTTAATTTCTTGCACCCTTTCTCTTTCTAAGATTCCATGCTCTCCTAATCCTAAGATCGGGTTAACATGGTTTTCCAGATTTAGGCTCATAACATAAGGTTATCAAGAACAATAAGCTAATTAGGCTCAACGGGGCTAACTAGGGAACATGCATTAGGGGTGGTTATTTTTGGTTAAGTAGCTATTTACAAATAAAATGCCTAAATTATTTGAAGCAAACACATAATCATGCAAACCAAAAAGAGATTCAAGCAAATTCGGGAAAGTGCAACTTGAAAAGTGATTTCACACAGTTAGAAAACATGTTGAAGGCTCAAAACCTCACCTGGACATTATTTTGCAAATTGTTTGATAGAGATTCTATCCCTAGTGTGTGCTTCCCTTCACCCCAAACTTATCATAAATCATGCCATCATAACAAAATCCCAAAGTTCAGTTTTCAATCATATGGGGATCATTTTTCAAAAATTTCAAATCCTAGGGGGGAATCAGTCAACACCTAGCATGCAATCAATCTATGCAAAAATTAATCAAATCCCATCAACTTGCCAATATAAGACTCAACACAACTCCTGAGCTTCTCAAATTATTCAGGAGCTTTATTGAAAACAAAGCAGAAAAATAAAGTAAAGGCAGAGAAAATTAAAAAGAACAAGGTTCAGAAAACTCATTGGAGTGGTCCACCAGGATCCCATTGTCTGTGATACAGTGGCCACGGGATGCTCAAATTGCGAAGTGATCCTCCCGGATCCCATGGCCTACAGCATAATGCCCACGTGGTAGACAAATGATGGAAGCTCATTCCATGCTTCCCTAACTTGCAGCCTTTATATGGAAGTGGGTGCTTGACAATTATAATGACCTCGCCGAGTACGGCGGACTTCTCACTCCCTCTTGGGTCACAGATGACCTCTTTCTCAACTTTGTCCATAAAGTCTTCCCAATAGAAGTGGGGTTCAACCTCTTGAAATGGCCACAGTGACAAATCCAAAGGCTGGAACTCCATCACCGGTGGTTCCACAGTGGGAGGTGGCAAACAGGACACTGGTGTCTCCGGTGCTGCTTCAACTTCTGCAAGGTCTTCATCCACTGCACTAACGGATTCATCACTTGTTAAACCTGCTGAATTATCAGCACACACCACAGAAAGGTTAGAGTTAGTACATTCATTAGATATATTACAAGAAACTGAGGAGGGTGGCTGCTCAATGGATGGTATATTTGGAACTTCGGTCGAACAGACAACTTCACTCTCACTATCACCCTGCAAAATAGAGTCAAGAAACTTAACACAAACAGCACATGGGTTAGTGTCAGTGCAGTCAGTACATGTAGTAAAAGAAACTGAATTAGTAACGGTCTGAATGTCTGGACTTTCAGCACTCAATTCATCCACCCCATCACTCTCAACACATGCATTTGATTTAATTGAATCATCTACTTCCAAAGGTTCTTCATTATCCTCAAGCACGGGGAAGCAGATGTCCTCCTGATCCTCCTGATCCTTATTTTGTGTTTCCTGAAAATATTAAACCTGCATAACAGTCTACGCACAAAGCAGTGCCATCACAATAACAATCAGCACATGAATTAGAATCAGGGGATTCAACACACAGTTCATCAACAGAAACATTATCAACATTATCATCAGAAGTATCTTCAAGAATAACCATCTGTGAATCTGTATGTTCTTCAAGGGGCTGTGGAGTTAGCATTGCAGCCGAGTTGGCGACAATTTGATCAATTAGAATGGACAACTTCTGAGATTCAGCTTCTCTCCTCCGATGGTTTTCAAGACTTTGTTGTGCCATCCGTTGATTTTCCTCTGCCATTTGCTGAAAGCTTGCTTCCATTTGTGCAGTTATCTGTCCAGCCATTTACTTGAACAAGTCCTCTAGGGAAGGTTCGGAAGGTGCAGCTCTGAAGGCAGGATAGTATCTAAACAGGAAGGCTTCCTTCAAATAAAACCAGCTTGATATGGAATTCTCATCAAGACAATACAACCAATCCCTTGCAGCGCCTTCAAGTGAGAACTGGAAAGTTTCCATCTTGATGTGGTCTTCTGTTATTCCTTCAGGTCTTAGCATTATAGAGCAAGCAATATGGAATTCCCTCAGATGCTCTTGCGGATTTTCACCTGCAAGACCACTAAACCTTGGCAACCAGTATGATAAACCATAAAAATCAGGAAAATATATGCATGGTGGTTTATAATTAACATTAGGCATGTAACCTTGCATATAATTATCCATGGGAAGGGACTAGGAATTGTAACCAGACAAAACAGCTAAAACTAATTCAGCAAAGAATATTTTTTTTTTAATTTTATTTTCTGCTAATAACAACAAACAAGAGTCCCCGGCAATGGCGCCAATTTTTGAACGCGCTGTCGCCACGCGCCAAAAAGAACGAGCGTTTACAAAATAATGTAGATAGGGAAGCGACAACTCGGATGTCGTCTCTCAAGGACTCTTAGGCGTTGTTATTATTAACAGAAAATTAGTTCTGGGGGGGTTTTGGAGTGAATGCTAATAAAATAAAGAAAACAAAACAATAAAAACAAAGCAGTTAAGAGATTAACAAATAAAATAAGAAACGATCAACCAACTGTTCTCGGTTTCCCACTATCATTGGTTCATGTAAATCCAAGCCCTAAGCAGATTCTAATCCCCTCCCGGTTGTAGCAACAATTAACAACACAATCACTACTACGGATGTATGTTCCTATTCCCGAAATAACAAACGGGGTTAAGCTCTCATAAACAAACGAACATGAATGAACACACGCGAAATAACAAACGCGATTAAGTATAGAAACATAACATCACCGAAATGAATCAACACAACAATATACTCTCCTGAAATAACAAACAGAAATGTATAGCATGACATTGAAAAGAGAAAAGCAAATAAAACAGGAAATACACAACCTCAAGTGTGGTAATGGAAACCAATCCCAGTAGATTAATCTAGGAGACTAGTTCTCCATTACAAAAGGAAAACAAAATATATCTAAGAAAAGAAGACAAACTACTACTACTACTGGCTCCTACTCTGACTAAAACTAGCCAGCCTACTAGCCATCCCTTCAGTTCTGTCTAAAACTGACTTATATACAACTTCTGGACTACGCGGACTCGCGAGGTGAACGATGTCTCGCGAGGCGAATAATGCGAACAGTCTGCAACTTTTGATCTTCTCGCGAGGTTAGCATATCATTCGCGAGGTGAAACACTTCAATTTCCAAACTGCCACAACCGTGACCTTTAGCATGCATAAACCGTGCTGACTTTTGGTCTTCAGGGTTGGATTACTCGCGACGCGAGTCAAGTCTTCGCGGGGCGAGGCAGAATGGATTGCATTTTCTGGAACAGTCACCTTCTGGTTCGCGAGGCGAACATCCTTCTCGCGGGGCGAAAGCCTCCAGAATTATTTCTTTTTATTCACCTGAAAACAGAAAATAGCATAAGTGATTTATTTAACTCTAAATCAACTAAATTAACCTAAAAATACTTTATAGACTCAAAATACTGCTTAAAGACAATCAAGTCTAATTTGGGTGAAAATGATATAAAGTTAGCACAAAGACAAGGTTTTTATTAGTTATAAAACCGGTCAACCAGAGGCTCATCAAGGTAAATATCCTCCGTTGATCTGGGCGTGCCACCCATCCATCATGCTCCAATGGACATTCAAAAATCTCAAACGCATAATCCTCACCAAATGAGAACAAACGAGTGATAGGTGACAATGACACCGACGTCGACTTGGCCTTCAGTTTAGGAAAAATAAAATAGATAAGTTTATGATAATTAAAAAAAACACAAGTAATTATTTGACTAATTTGGACATTAATAATGAAAAAATACCTTTGCTAACATTTCAAGCTCACGTCGTTTGGAGTCCAACTCAAGCTCACGCCTTTTCATTTCCAACTCATGCTCATGGCGCTGGACTTCCAACTCCCGCTCCCTAGCTGCCAACTCATCGTCCTCCACATGTGCCCTACTAAAACTCTCTTTTGTGCTCACATGTGAAGGGTTGGCAAGCCCTGCGGTGTCCTGGGATGTACCGACGGAGGAAAGCTCTCTGGCAAGCGCCTGCTTGAATTCTGGGTTGGATATTAAGCCTTGCATCAGATGTGTTGTAATAGCTGGGTTGGACATGAGGTGCTGAGTAATGTCAGCCAAAATTGATGCTTCATTGACCACCCGCTTTCGTGAGGCAGACTTGCCATAATATTCTTTGATGGTCATGTTCCCAGGAACACCGAGAACCCGACCAGGATGATCTTTCTTGCCTAGAGCAGTCATCAAGACGCCCCGCCGTCCGGGAAGGGACGAATGCGCCCGGGAGGATTTTGCTTTAAGATCCATCTACAATGAAAAAAATGAAAAAACGTGCAAGTGAAAAGTGTTGCAAATATCTATACAAATATCAATTGAAATCAAGTTAATTATTTACTTACAATCTTATCCGCCACTTCGCGAGTGGCATCAACTATAAAAGATCCCGTCTTTGTCATGCGGCCGGCTAACCCGGACATCCTCGCGGTCGATGTCCGACGGAGGACTTGATGGTGTGCCCTCGGCACCTCTCCTCTTTCAATCCTAGCAGAGTGCTCTTCCCGCTTCGCCCTCGGCCTATCCGCCATCATCTCGCTCGATCCGAGTCCCGTACCCACCCTAAGACATGGTGTGGCGGTGGACGTTCTTCGCCCGATTCTACCGACCCTTATTTGCCTTAGCCTATTCAAACAAAAACACATAATTAAATACAGTTAAATGATCTATAATAAGCATACAAAATTAACTTAATCAACCAACCTGAAATTCTCAATCCTGTCGACTCCTGGCAAACATATCCCAAGTATCCTGATCAATCCAGGGATAATCCGAGAACATTTTATCAAGACGCTTCTTCACAAATACATATTACCTGGTAAGATCATGCTTGAACCCATTCCAACGCTTTGATGCCATTTTCATACATTTATGACGATGATCCTCATCATTTGGCATACCAAGCTACCTACACATTAGATACATATATAACAACTGGATGGATTATAACTCGGATAATTATCTAATAATGTAAATCAAACGAATGTAAAGGTAAAATACCGTGATAGCCTCCCAAATCTGATCCTTAACGCTACGTGGAACGCCATTCCGATGGTTGTAGTTGATGCTTACGTGCTGCTTCCTTGTAGAAACACCCACTTATTAAATTCTTTAGCACGGGGTCCCTGGGCATTTAGATTAGCATCGAAGGACACCTCAAGCTTCTGTCCGCTCTGCCTGTCCTTCTCTAGTTTCTTCAACGAGGTGGCTCCTCTACCCCGTTTCCTATGAGCCTGTGATGTCTGTATGGACAAAAAAAAATGATAAAATATAGGGTTGTAACATTATAAACTTACATTAAAAAGAAGGACTAAAGATAGTATATAACATGTAAACTTACACTAGAATCAGGCGTAGGCGTGATCGGGTCCTGCGAAACCCCCACAGTGTCCTCCCGTGCATGTGGGCTATCCGACTGATCCATATGTATGCCTGTTCAGAAACAATTTATATTTATTAACATAGGTTATAACTCAAAATAAATACAGAAGTATAAATAAAAATAACAAGATAGGTCCTGTGGATATACAAAACATCTATATATCCAATATAAGGACAATACGGGAGATTAAAAACTATAGTTTTTGAAGATTGCCAAGCTGTGGTCACGGCCTGGCCGTGATGTCCATCACGGCCGTAACGTGCCAACTGAACCAGACCCTCATAGGCAGAACTGATCACGGCCTAGCCGTGATGAGCATCACGGCCTTGACAGATCAACCAGCAGAGCAACATGCACTCAAAACCAAAAATAGAGACATTCCAAATAACTCAAACTCACGGTTTAAAGTTACAACTACTGAGACTACAGTTTCAACATACACTCAAAACCAAAAATAGAGACATTCCAAACAACTCAAACTCACAGTTTCAAGTTTCAACTACTGATACTACGGTTTCAACCAGCAGAGCAACATGCATGCACTCAAAACCAAAAATAAAAAAATGTGCCCTAAAGACTCACCAGAAATAGGCGCTCGCGTGGTGGTGGGGGGGAAGCTCGAGTGGTGGCCAACGTTCGATGTGTTTACTGAGAGCAGAGGGACAAGGAGAGTTAGTGCGCGGGAAGGGGAAAGAGAGATGTCAAGTTATTGCAAAGAATGAGCGGGAAAGACAGAGTTAGGGGTTAAGAGTGTACCTCACGGTGGTGGCGAAGAAGCCCTCGCGGTGGTTGCGGTGGAGATGAGCTCGCAATTAGGGCAGAGTGAGAGCGAGAGTGAGGGTTGAGAGTGAGGGTTGAGCGTGATGAAAAGAGAAAAGAGACGTACAGAGAAGTGGAGAAGGCGCACGGGGGTAAACGTTATAATTAAAATAAAACAACATTTTACGTCAGTTTTTAGTAAAACCCGGTGTTAAAGATCATATATTTAACGTCAGTTGTCGTAAGAAACTGACGTTAAAAACTCTCACACTTATTACGTCAGTTGTTAGTAAAAACTAATGTTAAAGGTCATATATTTAACGTCAGTGGTATTAAGAAACTGATGTTAAAAACACTCACAACTTCTTACGTCAGTTGTATTACACAACGGACGTTAAAAGTTTATTAGTTTCTGCAAAAACATTCATTCCTTTGAGTATTGTGCTACTTACCCATTCACCTTGTACCTAATCCTCTTAATGAGCATTAAGTTTATAGATAAGTTTTCAAGAAAATCAGAATAGCTTAGTAACTTCATCCACTGCTCCTATAAATAGCTTCCTTCCATCCTTTTAATTTTTCTGCTTCACAATATGGCTCTGCCATGGAGACTAACTTCATCACTCTTTCTTCCTATTCCTAGACTCAAAGATCTTTGTCTTAATGGTCAAACAATTTCTGAGTTTGTGTAAATCACATTACATGGATATTAAGGTTGGGTGAATCACGTAATGTGATTCTCTCACTTTATTTCATCCCCGTCATCCGTTTCACTTTGCTTTGGAAGCAAGTGATTGTGGATTCAAGATGATGCATCAAGGAATTCCACTGAAGAAGAAAGATGCAAAGATCCATTTCACTTTGCTTTCGCTACTAGTGACTCAGGATTTACTTTGCATCATGGAATTCAAGTGAGGGAGGTGATGCATCCATTGGAGTTTCTGATGACAGGACTGAGAAGAAAATGATGTTGATGCAGAAACTTTTTTATATTTTAGGGCTATGTTGCAGAAAGTTTTTATCTTTTAATCATGTAATTTTAACTTATGAATCGCTTCAATGACATACGATTTGATTATACATATAACTTGTTTTATGTTAAGTGTTTATTTATTTTAATTTGCAGAAGAATTTGTTTACTAATTCAAGCTAATTAATAAAAATTAAAAATAAACTTGTATAAAAAAAAGGTTTAGAAATAAACTGCAGTACTATATGGAGTGATCTGCGTTAAGAGGGACAACAGGGACATGACAACCAATGAAATGAGTTTCATAATTATTTACGTCAGTTATTTATAGAACTGACGCAAATAGTGATTTAATATTTATAAACCGCCACCACCTCATTTTTAACGTCAACTTAATTTATGACTGCCAAGTTCCCATATATTAATTACATTATTTCCAATATTCATTCTGCACGTTTATAATATATAGGATTATTTACGTCAGCTATTTATTTAACTGAAGTAAAAATCAAACTTTTAACGTCAGTTGTATAAAAAACTGACGTTAACAATAAATATTTTTTATTTTAAAAACATTTTTAACGTCAGTTTTTTTAAACAACTGACGTTAAAAGTGTATAGATATCTGCAAAAACATTCATTCCTTTGACTACTGTGCTACTTACCCATGCACCTTGTAACTTAATCCTCTTAATGAGCATTAAGTTTATAGATAAGTTTTCAAGAAAATCAGAATAGCTTAGTAACTTCATCCCCTGCTCCTATAAATAGCTTCCTTCCATCCTTTTAATTTTCTGCTTCACAATATGGCTCTGCCGTGGAGATTAACTTCATCACTCTTTCTTCCTATTCCTAGACTCAAAGGTCTTTGTCTTAATGGTCAAACAACTTCTGAGTTTGAGTAAATCACATTACATGGGTGATAAGTTTGAGTAAACCACATTATGTGAGTTGCTCACCTTATCATCCTTCCGGAGAATCAGCTGCTGGAGGGCAAATCAGGTGCTCGGGCGTCACAGTTCCAAAACCTCAGCTTTGGCAGCAAGTGACCGTCATGGAAGTCTCTGGAACCACTGCCTTTGCTTGAAACAGATCTAGTGCACCTGTTTTTGCCTCTCTTGAGCTCTCTCATGCGCCCCAGTTTTCTGGAGGTCTTCGGAGTATAGTTTTCCCTTTGGCATATTTCATAAAACTCTCTGATGGGATGTAGCTTTAATGTTTAGGATTTTAAACCCTTTCAATGTAACTTTTTATAGGATTTTAAACCCTTTCAATCT
The DNA here is from genome assembly GCA_030762895.1 of Sophora flavescens. Lineage (NCBI taxonomy): Eukaryota > Viridiplantae > Streptophyta > Magnoliopsida > Fabales > Fabaceae > Sophora > Sophora flavescens. The sequence continues at coordinate 67,457,318 of CM061065.1, forward strand.
TCTCAGTATCGATCAGTATTACACTTCATGAATGAGATCCGGTTTGGGTTATTGATTCAACTTACACTTCGCACATATATTTTAGTTTTCAAAACAGAAACACAAAACATCAAAGCAATTCATGTGAAACTGAAACTTTGAGGAAGGCAATGCGGAAAGGATAGTATAATAGATAAAAAATTATTAAAATAACCTTTAACGTCTGTTGATGTAAGGACTGACGTTAAAAGTGAAGTGACTTACTTTTAACGTCAGTTCTTTATCGAACTGGCGTTAAAATGTTCACTTTTAACGTCAGTTTTTTATTGAACTGACGTTAAAAGTGAGCCACTTCACTTTTAACGCCAGTCATTAAAACAACTGACGTTAAAATTGAATTAATGAAGTCTGATATTTACAAAACTGCCACCGCCCCCTTTTTAACGTCTATCTTTTGGTTAACTGACGTAAACATTTACCGTTTAATGTATATTTTCCACTAGTGGTTGTCAAGAAGGAGGTGACAAAACTCCTGAATGCGGGTATCATATACCCTATCTTTGATAGTAATTGGGTGAGCCCAGTGCAAGTTGTACCCAAGAAATCTGGCCTCACAGTGGTAAAAAATGAAAATGATGAACTTGTCCCCACTAGAGTCCAGAATAGCTGGAGAGTCTGTATTGATTATAGGAGGTTGAACCAGGCTACTAGGAAAGATCACTTTCCTTTGTCGTTCATCGATCAGATGCTTGAACGGCTTGCCAGTAAATCACATTACTGTTTCCTTGATGGTTTTTCCGGTTACTTCCAGATCCACATTGCACCAGAGGATCAGGAAAAGACCACTTTCACGTGCCCCTTCGGCACGTTTGCCTACAGGAGGATGCCATTTGGCCTATGCAATGCTCCTAGCACCTTCCAGAGATGCATGATTAGCATTTTTACTGAATTTATTGAAAATTGCATGGAAGTGTTCATGAATGATTTCACTATATATGGTCCCTCATTTGATGCATGCTTGCATAGTCTGAATTTGGTTTTAGAAAGATGCATTGAAACTGACCTTGTTTTGAACTATGAAAAATGTCATTTTATGGTTGAACAGGGGATTGTTTTGGGGCATATCATTTCTGAAAAGGGTATTTCAGTAGATCCTGCTAAAATTGATGTGATTTCTACACTGCCTTACCCATCTTACGTTCGCGAGATTCGTTCTTTTCTTGGTCATGCAGGTTTCTACAGACGCTTCATAAAGGACTTCAGCAAGATAGCTCTTCCTCTGTCAAACTTGCTGAAGAATGATGCCATGTTCAACTTTGATGACAACTGCAAGAAGGCATTTGATTTCTTGAAAATGTCATTGACCTCTACCCCCATCATCCAGCCCCCTGACTGGACCCTCCCTTTCGAGCTCATGTGTGATGCTTCTAACTATACTATGGGGGCGGTCCTAGCACAAACGGTGGGCAAGGTTGCACATGTCATTTATTATGCTTCTAGGACTTTAGATGCTGCATAGTCTAATTACACCGCCACTGAAAAGGAACTTCTAGCTATTGTTTTTGCTCTTGATAAATTTAGATCATATTTGCTAGGTTCCAAGGTTATTGTTTTCACTGACCATGCAGCTCTGAAGTACTTGTTGAAGAAACCAGAAGCAAAGCCGAGATTGATTCGGTGGATGTTGTTGCTCCAAGAGTTTAATGTGGAGATAAAAGACAAGATTGGAGCTGAAAATTTAGTGGCTGATCACTTGAGTAGGATAGAGAGGGATGAGGATCCTTCCCCCATTCAGGATGACTTTCATGATGAGCAACTTTTACAGTTACATGGCGTAACTCCTTGGTTTGCTGACATTATTAATTACCTAGTTGCTGGTGTCTTTCCGACAGGAGCAACTAGGTCACAAATTCACAAACTCAAGAGTGACGCCAAGTACTATGTTTGGGATGATCCATACCTCTGGAAATTTGGCAGTGATCAGGTAATTAGGATATGTGTCCCCGACTATGAGATTGAGTCTATTTTGCACTTTTCTCATGCCTCTCAAGTAGGGGGACACTTTGGGCCACAAAGGACTGCAAGAAAAGTCCTGGACTCTGGTTTTTACTGGCCCACCATTTTTAGAGTTGCTTATGAGGTCTACCGGACTTGTAAGGAGTGTCAGACAGCAGGCACAGCCATCACTCGTAAGAGTGAAATGCCTCAGCAACCTATGATTTTCTCTGAGGTGTTTGATGTGTGGGGAATTGACTTTATGGGTCCTTTCCCTGCATCTTTTGGCTTTCTCTATATTTTATTGGTTGTTGACTATGTTTCAAAGTGGGTGGAAGCTATCCCCACTAGGACTAATGATTCTAAAGTTGTTGCAAATTTTGTCAGGTCCAATATTTTCTGCAGGTTCGGCATACCTCGTGCCATCATAAGTGACCAAGGCACTCACTTCTGTAACCGCACCATGGAGGCTCTACTCCGGAAGTATGGAGTTGTGCACAGGGTCTCCATTGCTTATCATCCCCAGACTAATGGGCAGGATGAGATCTCAAATAGGGAGATCAAACATATCTTAGAAAAAGTGGTGCAGCCAAGTAGGAGGGACTGGAGCAGTCGTCTAGAAGACGCACTTTGGGCTCAAAGAACAGCTTTTAAGACACCAATAGGGATGTCCCCCTACAAACTTGTGTTCGGTAAGGCGTGTCATCTGCCTGTGGAAGTTGAGCACCGTGCTTATTGGGAAGTCAAGTGCTGTAATTTGGAAATCCAAAAAGCTGGCATTGAAAGAAAACTCCAATTACAGCAGCTTGAAGAGCTTAGGCTAGAAGCCTATGAAAGCTCTCGGATTTATAAAGAGAAAACCAAGCACTTCCATGATAGGATATGATGATTGCTAGGAAGGAATTCTTTGTGGGCTAACAGGTCTTACTGTTTAACTCCCGCCTGAAAGTTATGGCTGGGAAACTTTGATCCAAGTGGATTGGCCCGTTTGTTGTTACTAATGTTTTTCCTCATGGTGCAGTAGAAATTAAAAGTGCAGGTAGCAACAAGGCCTTCAAGGTTAATGGGCAGCGCTTGAAGCTATTCCATGAGAGCTTGGTGCCTGAGGATGCTACTGTTGAGGAGCTCTCCTTGGGAGAGCCCACCTACACTGCAACTTGATCAGGGAGTACCCTCTCCTTCCCCTCACTCTGATTTGATATTTATGTTCTTTCATTGAGGACAATGTATGTTTTAAGTGTGGGGGAGGGAACCACTTATCTGTATTGTTTTGTTTTTGTTTTTGTTTTGTTTTCTTTTAGCTCTTGAATAATTTGAGAAGCTCAAGAGCATGTGTGTGAGTGTTGTGTCGGCAAGCTTGGTGAATTTTGTTGATTTAGCACAGATTGATTGCATGATATATGTTGATGATTCCCCCTAGGTTTTAAAAATTGGAAAGTAACCCCCATGTGAAAAATTAAAAACTGAATTTTGAGATATTTCATTGTGATTGCATGATTTATGATAAGTTTAGGGTGAAGGGGTGCACACACTAGGGATAGAATCTCGGTCAAACAGTTGCAAAATGTCCAGGTGAGGATTTGAACCTCCAACATGTTTCTAACTGTGTGAATCACTTTCAAGTTGCACTTTCCCGAATTTGCTTGAATTTCTTCTTGGTTTGCATGCTTATGTGATTGCATCAGATGATTTAGGCAGATTTTCTTTGAATTAGCTACTTGGCCTGAATTGAACCATCCCTAATGCATGTTCCCTAGTTAGCCCCATTGAGCCTGATTAGCCTGTTGTTCTTGATAACCTCATGTTATAAGCCAAAATTTGGAAAAACCATGTTAACCCGATCTTAGGATTAGGAGAGCATGAGCAAGAGAAGGGTTACAAGAAAGTAAGTTTGGGGTGGCTACAGTGATATGTCATTCTGGGGTGAGAAAAAGAATATATATATATATATATATATATATATATATATATATATATATATATATATATATATATATATAAAGGTTGAGGCCAAGGGCAAAGAGAAAAAGAGTTGCAAAAGAAAAAAAATTTTGCCAAAAGAAAAGGGGCAAAGAGCGGAAATGGTGTCAAAGGAAAAAGGTGTAGCCACCCAAGGCATCGGAAAAAAAATGGAAAAAGGAACTAGAGTAAAAAAAAATTATGTACAAGCTTCATGCTCTCTTAATTCCTAGGAATTTTGAGCCCAGTTCCTTTGTATATCCTACCCTTAGCCAGGCCCCATTACAACCCTTGAAAGACCTTTTTATGTTGCATGCATGTTTTCGTGGGAACCTTGATTGAGATGAAAATCAAATTCATGGGAAGTGCTCTTGAAAAGTGAAACTGAGTGAAAAAGTTGATAGCCTAAACAATTTGAGCGATTGAGTGAAATGTTAAATGCCCTTGTGAGGAAGGCAATTGTTCGAATCTGGTGATCTCCCTTTTGTGTGTGACTTGGGTCCCTTACTTAGATTAATGACTGCTTGAATGATGAAGTTCTCAAATGTTTAGAGTAAATGAATGTGGGGATTACATTGTTAAGGGGGGGAACATTGAAGGAAAATTGTTTTGATGAATTGCTTGAAATTTGTGCGGAATTGATTGAAATCCCTTAAGCTTGCCAAGTCTTGAGTCTTTTTGAGTTTTAGTTTGCTTGGGGACAAGCAAAGTTTAAGTTTGGGGTATTTTGATCAGCCTCTGGCTCATCTAGTTTTATGACTAGTATGACCGTGGTTTTGTGCCAATTATATCTCGTTTTTGCCCAAATTAGACTTGATTGTCCTCAAGCAAGGTTTTGAGTCCCTTAAGTAGTTTTAGGGTAATTTAGCCAGTTTTGAGTCAAATAAAGCACTTATGGCTATTTCATGTTTTCAGGTTAACTTAGAGTCAAGGGAATGAAGAAAACAGTGGAAATTGCAATCTTGGAAGTATTCGCCCCGCGAGAGGCTACTCGCCTCGCGAGACTGAAGACCAGCCTGAACAGCAGAATGTCATCCTTTCTGCCTCGCCTCGCGAATCATACCTCGCCTCGCGAGCCTGAAGGATGACTGTGCCAAAGAATGCAACCTTTCTGTCTCGCCTCGCGAACCCTGTCTCGCCCCGCGAGCCTGAAGACCAGAAGCCGTCACGCCCAAGCCCTGATACTCATCACAGGCGTAATGAGAAGACTCTTTTCCATCTCGCCTCGCGAGCCATTATTCGCCTCGTGAGAACCCAATTTTGAACTGGAGCCTTTTCAATATTCGTGTCGCGAGAGGACATTCGCCTCGCGAGAGGACGCAAATCCTGAAGGTTATAAATTGCTGCTTTGGGCAGATTAGGGGACACTTTTTGATTATCCATTGTTTTACAAATTTTCTGAGTTGTATTGCATTTTCCATGGAGAGCTAATTCCATTGGTGGATCTGCTGTGATTGGTTTCCGATACACTTGATGTTTTATTGAATTCCAATTTTAATTGCTTTTCCCTTTTCAGTATTATGCTATATATTTCTGTTTGCTTAATTCAGGATTGTATAGAATACGTGTTGATTTATTTCGGTGATGTTATGTTCCTATATATAATCGTGTTTGCTTAATTTGCGTGTGTTCAATCGTGTTTGTTTAATTCACGAGAGCTTCACCCCGTTTGCTTAATTCGGGAATTAGGAACATATATCTCGTAGTGCCGATTTCGCTTGTTAATCGTTGCTACAATCGAAAGGGGATTAGAATCCACTTAGGGCTTGGAATTTATATGACCCAATGATAGTGGGAAACCGAGAACAGTAGATTAATCTTTTTGATCATTGATATTCACTTATTTCTTAATTGCTTAATTTTCTTAATTGATTTTCAAACCAACCCCCCCCCCCCCCCCACACACACACACCCCCAAACCTGAATTTGAGTTAATAACATTACAAGAGTCCTTGTGATACGATACCCGAGTTGTCGCATCCTGACTACAGTTTTACAAACCACTCACTTTTTGACGCGTGGGCGATAGCGCGTCAAGGTTTAAAGATAAAGTGTGCATACCGGATGTTCCTGAGCTTAGGAAGTTGATCCTTGAAGAAGGACATAGGAGTGGACTGAGTGTGCATCCAGGTTCCACCAAGATGTATTAGCACCTTAAGAGGATGTTTTGGTGGCCTAGGATGAAAAAGGATGTGGCTGAGTTTGTTTATGCAGGCCTAGTTTGTCAGAAGGCCGAGATAGAACACCAAAAGCCTTCAGGTAAGTTGCAACCTTTAAATGTCCCATAATGGAAATGGGATAATATCTCCATGGATTTTGTGTTTCAACTCCCTCGGACTCTAGCTGGTTTTGAGGCTATATGGGTTGTTGTGGATAGATTCACTAAGGCTGCCCATTTCATCCTGATGAACATGGAGTATCCTTTAGAGAAGTTGGCTAAGCTGTACATCAAGGAAATAGTTAGGCTTCATGGTGTACCCTCTAGCATAGTATCAGATAGAGACTCGAGGTTTACCTCCAGTTTCTGGGAGAGTTTGCAGCATGCTTTAGGGACAAAGCTTGGGCTTAGTTCAGCTTATCACCCACAGACTGATGGGCAGCCTAAGCGGACCATCAGTCCTTGGGAGGAGATGCAGGACGCCCTTGTGTTAGAATGAACCTGGTGACAATGTGGTGCTAGAATATGAGATAGTGCAAGAAACAACAGAAAAGTGAGGATGACTCAGGAAAAGTCGAAAGTGGCATAAAGTAGGCAAAGGAGCTACCATAACAAAAGGAGGAAGGCGCTCGAATTCCAGGAAGGTGTTCATGTGTCCTTGAGTGTTACTCCAACGACTGCAGTTGGTAGAGCGATGAAAGCAAGCCATCCATCTGTTATCAGAAGATCCGAGTCTTTCCTACCTTGGTGAATAAGTGCATAATATTCGAGGATGCTTATGAGGCCAGGATCGCAAGCCTCAAAAGTTCAGAGATCCAGAGCAGTAAGGACGAAGATCAGAAGAACTAGGTGAGACAACGTCTAACTCGCAGTCGACAGAGACTTCAAGCAGAATGGCAAGGAATCACATTTCTCAGCAGGTAAGCCTAAGGATCGGGATTCTCCTAAACATGTCAGATGTGGAAAATTTGGAGAAGGTCACTATACCCATCAATGCAAGGAGCCGAACATCATATGTTTCAAGTGTGGCAAGTATGGTCACCTCAGCCGGAACTGTAAATGAGAAAAGTCAGAACCACAGAGTGCTAGTAGGAATCAGAGTGCGCAGCGGAAGCGTAGTGGAGCTGGAGCCTCCAAGTCCGTGGACTCAACCCAAGGTAAGCACCTAATTGGTGAAAGTTTAACCAGTTAAGGTGATAGAAATTTCGAGGACAAAATTTTTATAAGGGGGTGGAATTGTAACACCCCGTTTTTCATAAATAAGCTACATACATTTATATATATTATATATATGTTTGCATATGCTGGTTAGGTTGTTTTTGATGTCTAAGCTCATGTTTGGGAAAGTTTAGCCTTAGAAAGGTTCAACCCTTTTAGAGTCCTAATAACCTGTTTCATCGTTTTGGCAATATCTTGAGTTCTAGATGTCCTACCGTGGTGATCTTTGTGGCGTTGTAAAGATAAGAGAATTATCTACAAGTATTATTGCTAGTGTTTTTGACAAATCTATCATCTAGGTGGTCTCATAAGGCATTCTTTCAGTGCCCCGTGCTCAGGAGTTGAACACGGTCGTGCTCAACAGGGAGCAAGGTCGTGCTCATGTATCAGAATCTATAAATAGAGCAGTTTCAGGAGGGTTATGAGACAAACCCTATTTTAGCACTTTGGGCAGCTTTTGTGGGGCAAAAACCTCTTCTCTCTTCCTCCCCTTGAACCCCTTTGAAGCCTTTTGTGTTCTTGCTCTAGTTTTGGGGGATCTTGGTTGGTCTGTACCAGTCATAGAAGGTAATGGTTCTTTCCCTCATTAGTTCCCTTTCTTGTTTTTGATTTGGGAAACTAATTGGTTAACCTTTTGTTTGACCAAGGCTTGGAAAACTAGTCAAACCACTTGAGGGAAACGCGTTGGTTCTTCGTTTGGGTTGCCAGTTTGCTTTCGTTGGTTGGAATTTTCATACCAGGTGTGGGGAGAAGGATAGTATAATCATTAGGCAAGGGGGTAGTGTAAGATGAGTGGTTCCCATGACCCCATAGTTGTTTGTTATGATAAATGCTTTGTTTGTAAAATTCCTATTTGTGATAAATTCCTATTATGTGTTTCTTGATATGTTTATATGAATAATTGGTATGCCAATCATGTATTCCTCATTGATATGTTGATGCCATGTTTAATTGGTTGTTTGTTATGGGTGATTATGCCATGATAAATTTGGTTACATTGGTATCATTGTTATGCCATGTTTATTGGTTGATTTGGTATGTTTATACCTGTTGGTTGAGGTTTGTGGCTTGAAGCCAATATGTTTAAAGAACCCTTAATTGGTTAAAATAGGGCTCTAGTTTATATGATGATTAAGGGATTTATTCCCCCAAAATTAGTTATAAAACATGAACTGGAAGTAAAGGTGAAATTTATGCCAATGGTTTAGTTAAGAACGTTAGGAATGATTTAAGAGTGGTTTAGGGTGTTTTTGAAAAGAATTTAGCAAGAAATCTGTCCAGGAGCACGGTCGTACTGAACAGGAAGCATGCCCGTGCTCCCAGTTTGAATTTTGGAAAATGGTCGTGCATTAAGCATGGTTGAGGAGCACGGCCGTGCCTAAAATGAAGCACGACCGTGCTCCACTTAAGTGGCAGCATGCCCATGCTGGGGTTAAGCACACCCGTGCTCACCCCTCTAGACAAACTGAGATTAAAGGTTTAAAGGGGTTTTAACCCCAATCTTCCTCAATAACGTTATGATAATACCATAAATCAATGATAAAGACTAGATAACTCGATTAATGATTAATGAAGATAAATAAGATGATAAGATGTTTAAGTCGGTAACCATTGGGTTATCGCACGTTGATAGCTTTGGTGCTTATTGGCCAAAGTGCCCTCGAGGCTTATTGGTCAAGGTGTTGATGATACTAACTCTTGGGTGCTTATTGGCCTAAGCATGATGATGGTGATGTTGAATTCTTGGAAGCTTTTTGGCCCGTGCAAAGGAGGTGTTTGTTGTTGTTTGTGGTCGTTCCATGCATAGAGCATTGGAGTTGATGGTTGAGGAGGAGGTTCGACATAGGGGAGATCACCCGAGAGTATGGTTATCTGGCCATCCACAGTAGGTCACCCGATGGTTTGGTGACCGCGGCCCCCCGTGATGAGGCATCCGCGGTTTGATGCATTGGCTATCCATGGGGTTCACCCAAGGTTTGGTGAACTGCCGGTGTTGGTGCTTCTATGGCCAAGACGGATATGTAACTCCGAAGTCGTTCATCCTGAGTTAGTTGGATCCACATGCATAATAGAGTAGTGGAGTAGTGTTGCATTGCACTTCATAGCATACATGGTGGTTTATGATGTTTATGTGTGTATATGTATGCTTATGATGTTGCTATACCATGATGTATGATAATCTTATTCCTATCTCCATGCCGTTGTGATTATCTGTTTTCTCACTCTCTGTTTCTCTGTTTTCTGTTTGGCACGTATCTTTTATGCAGAGGACGGCAAGCAACCAGGAGAGGAGTGACTTTGAGGAGCCGTGACTCTTTAGTTAGGATTTCCGGTTTTAGTTGTTTAGTTTTATGCCAGTTTTCAGTTTTACTCTGAGGATTTTATTTCGAAACGGTTATACCAGCTCTGTATGTGACATCGGGGTTGGGTTATGTTTGTCATAGTTTCATGTTATGTTTCTTTCAATTCTTTTAAACCTGGTTTTTATTTGCGCGTTTTGTTGAATTAGTTTATGTGGGGCTTTTCTACCTTTGAACCTTTTTATTAAAGGACATATGTTTTATCTTTATCTTTTATGCTTTATAACATGCGGGGTAGTTGGGTGTCACATTCTACACCTACCCATTTTCTTTATGCTGATGATGTTCTGGTTTTTTGTAAAGGTAATAAGAAGGGGTTAGATAATTCAACACAACTCTTTAAATTGTATGGTGAATATTCTGGTCAATTACTCAGTATAGAAAAGTTTAGGTTCTATGTTGGTTCTATTTCTCCTAGAAGAATCGCTGAGATCAGTAGGCTCATTGGCTTTAAGATGGGGCAGCTACCTTTTACTTATATTGGTGTTCCTTTTTTTAAAGGGAAACCAAAGAGGATCTTCCTTCAGCCAATAATTGACAGAATCAAGAGCAAACTTTCTTGTTGGAAAGGTAGTTTGTTATCTATGCTGGGAAGAGTGGAGTTGGTAAAGTCAGTAATTCATGGAATTGCCTCTTACAGTTTCCATGCCTATGCTTGACCTATAGCTCTTTTAAAGCAAGTAGATGGTTGGATTCGAAATTTCATTTGGTCTGGAGACATCAATGTCAGGAAATATGTTACTGTTGCTTGGCATAGGGTATGCTCTTCTATTGCTGATTGTGGTTTAGGGCTGAGACCTCTTAGAGCTATTAATGAGGCAGCAATGCTAAAACTCACATGGGAATTCATTTCATCTCCTTGCCAATGGGCCTGTTTTCTCAGGGCCATATTTCTTAGGAATTTTTCTCCAATTTCTCATTATTCCAAGTCATCTATTTGGCCTGCATTGATATCTTGTCTTAATAAGGTGCTGCTAGAATCAATATGGGTGCCAGGAAATGGACATTCCATCAATTTCTGGACTGACAGATGGCTAGAGGGACCAATTGTGGAAATCTTGAACATTCCTGCTAGTATTCATTCCTCTTTGAAAGCCAAAGTCTGTGATTTTATTCAAAACAATGTTTGGGAAGTTCCATCTTACATATATGACAAATGTCCTGATATTAGGAGGTAAATTATGCAGGTTTTCTATTCCCTGTTCTGATAAACTTGTTTGGTGCAGCACTGCTTCAGGCGATCTTTCCTTTAAAGAAGCTTTTCACTTACTTAATCCAGTTTCAAACACTCCTGCCTGGGGTAAAGTTATATGGAATCCCTGTGTTCCTCACTCTAAATCTTCCTTGGTTTGGAGAATTTTCCATCATAAAGTGCCTACTGATGATATGTTAAGGAAGATTGGTTGTGTTGTGGAATCTATGTGTGATCAATGTGGCTGTTCATATGAGTCTAGTGACCATATTTTTCTGCAGTGTCCTTTTGCTGTCAAATTATGGAATTGGTTAAGTTCCATCTTTAACTGCATCTTTGATACATCTTCTATCAGCAATGTTCTCCATTCAGTTAAGCATCAAAAGAGTGCTCAAATTAAGGACATCATGGTGGCTGCAATCATTAATGTCTGCTGGTTTATTTGGTTTATGTAACAGCCTTCTCGGGCGCTACATTGTCTGTGACCTTTTCTCAATATCATTTAACACATAAAATAAATTTTCTAAAGATACGGGTTTATTTTTCCCTGTTTCTTTTCATAAATAAAAAAAATAGGTAGTACTTCATATACCTCGTCCGACCTGTACTTAACATTTATTAACACTTTCCAACCATTAACAGGCCTAAAACATATACATCCAATAAATGGGAAATAAGCAGAAAATAATCATACATCCCCCGTATATACATAATACTTTCGTAAATTGTTTTCAAAGGGTAAAAGTCGTGAAAAGATAACAACAACAAAAGGCGGAAATAGCAACGCCATTAAAATAACATGACCAAGAAAACATAATAGCCTTGGAGACGCAGCTCTATAAACTATTCCTAAACACAAGGACTCATAATGCTGGCCAGTACAAAACGATGACAAGGTGTCATCATTGTACAACGATAACAACTAAGGACCATACATCGTCACAGTGGGGTTAGGCTCTCACATCTCCCATATACTGATCCCTGAAGATACATCCTCATGACCTGTCCGTCTTATATCCAAAGCTGGTTATGATGGTGAAGCATTCTACCGTCTTCGTTGAAGAACATAAAATAAAGCACAAGACCAGAAAACACAAAATGAGGTGAGTTCTATAATCATCATACTCATAAAACAGGCATGTAGTGGTACGACTCACATACATATTACATCACACATATCTCCATATCATCATCCATTATCAGTCCACAGATTAAAACTCCAAGGATATACAATACTAAAATAAACGGTAAGCTTATCAAAGTGTATCAGACACGGTCTGTTCGTCAAGGCACGAGATAGAGAGAAAAATGACTGAAACTGCATAGTCCCATACCTACACAGCTTCGAAGAATATTTTATCCTAACTCTGGAGCTAATCGACATTTTGGAAAGGAAATGGTCAGTATAGGTTTCACATCCACCCACCTCAGGTGAGACACCCGATGTCCCATTAAAAGAACCATAATTTATTTAATTCCTGATCGTGATATTAGAGCTAAATGATTATATATATAAACAACGGAAGAATTAAAAAAATTAAACATAAAACAACCATCCATAAAACCAGATATCACACAGATAAATATATACATAACATCTAGTACTGTCAAGGGAATCCCATCAGTAGGTTCCCATATATGTACAAAATGTGACATAATAAAAATACATCAAAGGTCTGAAAAGAAGATGCCTCATTGGCTCTCAACATCCGGTCCCCTCTCAAAATACATCCAAAATCCTCACACGCACCTATACACAGCTAACTGGATAGCACTGGCCTGTACTATCACATACGGCTACTGCTACCCTCACTGTCACCCCTGAGTCTGGAGGCTCCCGCTACCCTTCTGCTGCTAGTAGAAGAGCTTCGCTCAGCAGGCTTCTGAACCAGTCGACGATAACGAAGCTGTGCCGAGATGACAATTGGGAAGGCTCAGACCCTGCCACTCTAACATCTGGAAGCTCATGCACCTTCGGAGCAAGCATATGATCAATGTCTGGTACAACCTAATCCTCCTCGGGATCTAGTGCAATGATAGGCACTTGTGCGGGTGCAGGTGCTGCCTCTGGTGCTGGTGCCTCAACTGGTACGGGGATGGGAACGGGTACCACATCTGGCATCGGCATCATCGGTGGTAACGGTGCAGCTGGAAATCCGATCGGGAATCCACTATCCCAAATGGGGCTCCATTCCTACACCAAATGTCACCAAAATAGGACCCGTTTACACAGCAAACCGAGTGACTGGGTCCACTAGCCACCTGTGCTCATCAATAAACTAAAGATCAAAAGTCCCCATTAGGGGGAACCCCACCGGAGCCTCCATACAAGGATGCCCCCAATGAGCCATCAGTGTGATCCGGGTCTAAGTAAAACAATAAATAAAAAAACATACAAAAGAAAGAAGAAAGGGGATAAGAATGCATCTAATATCAACATGGAAATGGTTTAGCAACATCTAATCAATAACAGCACATAAAACATACATCACCACACACACACACACACACACACACACACACACACACACACACACACACACACACATATATATATATATATATATGCAACCATCTTCAAAACCTATTATTTCCTCTACTCTTTACCATGATGCAAATGCAATGTGGATGATTACGTGGCTGCCACCAATCTTGATATACATATCTCAATCAATCAAATGATGCGTCTCTAGAATCCCCGGTGCACATCCTCATCCGCGGTGAGAATGTCCACGCAAAGCAATGGCACTATAGTTGCACAACAGACGTTGGTGCACACCCTGGTTTTCTCGCGTGGGTGCTCAAGCAATGCATGAACTATAGCTTTAAATAAAATAATAATAAACTGGGACGGTCCTGTAAATGCTTTAAATCTCGGGAATACAACCCATGCATATGAATAATATCATCGACCATATCTCGGGTCATCCCTTAGTGCGTTAACCTCTCACCGTTATCTTATAGATAACCTCCACAATCATATATCATCAGTCTCATCATATATCAAAATAAATATCTCTGTTAGGCACTTCTGAAAACATGTATCATGTACCCTCACATACAACACCATAATTCATCATGTATCAACACTTAGAAATTCTAAGCACAAAATGATCATCCAACATGTCATCATTTCCAATCATCTCCATATATTAAAATAATATATAAATAGCCAATAATCAAATATTCCCAATAATTCCAGGCAAGTCAACATATATCAAACATCACATCATGAATAGTCAAACAGAAAAACCATGCAACCTCAAATATAATATTTTAACCTATCAGCGATAAACCTACAATTTCAATATCATCATTGGTATTGTCCGTTACTCACTCCTTAGTAGGGTTTAGGTCGCCCTATGCCATTATTGAAATAAACGCCACTTGGCAGTTTCCGACGTTAGATGGCTTCTTTTCCCCACCTGAGATATCGTACGATAACTTGAACGTCATGATACAAACCCTCCTCAACTCCTCTCAATTCTTCCACGTACAGACCAAGGGTCCCCAGGCCTCTGAAAATTCACCTGAACACCACATTACGAAGTGTACGTTACAAGGACCCTAATATCAAGTTGGAATTGAAAACATATAACTGAAACGAAAGGTAAGTCGAATACCATCACCGACGGAATTTCGACATAAAAGGGTAAGGATTAACTTCACTAGAGAAGAAAAGAAGGATAGAATTGTGAAGACGTCGTTGCCACGATCACAACGACATACTCGGAGTCGCGTCGGGACGATCGAATCGCTCGAACTCTCGACCCAAGGCTCCCTCTCTCTCTAACTCTCTCTCTATCTCTCACTACTCTCTTTTCTGCTCTCTGTCTTCTATTTTTCGCAGGGGTGAAAAGTGAACTTATGTTCACTTACGCTCCTTTTTATTTTTCACCATCAGCATGCCCACGCTTGAGCGTGGGAGGTAGGTAGCGCCACCGCTTATGCAACCAATCAGGTGGTGCCACATAGGACAGCTTGTGCCACATAGAGTGAACACCAGAGCTAGTTTTGTTGACCTCCATGCTTAAGCATGGGAAAGGTCACACTTGAGCGTTGACCAAAAAACCCCCTTTCACGGTTCATCGCGTTCTGAGTCCGTTCGACGTCCGATTGATCTCAAATTTGAGATATAGACTCTTTTAGACCTAATAAGCACTCTCAAACCCTCAAAATGCCTAATCTCTTTCTTAACTCCAAATTCCTTATTCCACATACTTAAGCCTTTTTTTAAACAATATACGAAAACCCTAGGTTTATTTTATGTTCGATTTCGCTTCGGTCGGTTGCGTACTTTCCATGCAAAGGTTCCTAGGCCTTTATCAACATATTAGTCCTCTAATCCAAGTCTTAAACATCATCATCATATGTAAAACAAAATAATAAAAGCACGAACGTTACATTTCTAACCCCCTTAAAAGAAATTCCGTCCTCCGAATTTACGTACCTGAAAACAAGTGGGGATATTGATGCTGCATGTCTGGATCACGCTCCCAAGTAGCATCTATAGTAATATCATCCCATATGACCTTAACCAAGGGAATCTGTTTACCGCGAAGTTCTTTAATCTTTCTATCTACAATCTTAGCCGATAAAGCCTCCTATTCTAGATTCTCTAGGAGTTGTATGGACTCAGGCTCAATTACATGAGAAGGACCTGGATAATATTTTCTCAAGTAAGAGACATGAAAGACGTCATGAAGGCTAGAAAGGTTTTGTGATAAGGCTATATGGTAAGCTACTGGACCAATCCATCGAAGAATCTGAAAAGGTCCAAAATATCGGGGAGTAAGCTTTCTAGACTTTATAGCTCTGCCAATTCCAGTCTTTGGAGGGACTCTCAAAAACACGTGATCACCTTCCTGGAACTCTAAGGCTCTCCTCCTCTTGTTACTGTAGCTCTTCTACCTATCCCGTGCTTCATTCATTTTCTCTCTGATCTTCCTGACTTGTTCCGTTGTCTGTTGTACCATATCAGGACCCAATACTTGACTCTCACCAGTCTCATACCAACAAAACGGAGTCCTACACTTTCTGCCATATAAAGCCTCATACGGTGTCATCCCGATACTGCTGTAGAAACTATTATGATATATGAACTCAATCAAAGGTAGGAACTCATCCCTACTGCCAGTATGTTCCAACACACAGGCTCTTAAAAGATCCTCCAATGACAGAATTGTTCTCTCTGACTGCCCATCTGTTTGAGGATGATAAGCAGAACTCATCCTCAACTTTGTTCCCAAAGCATTGTGTAACTGTCTCCAAAATCTAGATGTCAATCTAGGATCTTGGTCGGAGACAATACTCGACGGCACATCATGCAACCTTACAACTTCCTTGATATAGATCTGGGTCAACCTTTCTAAACTGTAACTCTCACCAATAGGTAAGAAGTCAGTACACTTCGTTAACCTATCAATGATAACCCAAATCGCAACATACCTCTTCGAAATTTGTGGTAATCCAACCACAAAGTCCATAGCTATACTATCCCACTTCCATTCTGGAATATCTAATGATTGCAACAACCCAGCAGGTTTTTGATGCTCTATCTTATCTTTTTGACAAACAAAACAAGATAGAACATATTCTGCCACTTCCTTTTTCATCTTTGGCCACCAAAACATCTTCTTCTTGTCTTGATACATCTTGGTGTATGTTGCCTTAAAAAAAGTTGTTCTTAAGCTTTTGCAAGTATACACAAATGCCTCAAGTAATATAGAACTTAAGTTCAGATATCGTTCCCACAGGGATTATAACAATGCCATAAACTCCAATTCAGGTTATATGTTCTAGAAGTTAGAATTAGTAACCAAAAATTATAGTATGTGTGCAATGAAAAGTAAATGGAGCTGGGATTTAAAAACTGAAAGTAAATAAGTTAACATAGAAATGATTAGTTGGATCAGATGAGAAAAGTAGCTCTAGGTATGCTGCAGCATAAATCCTATTTAGCCTTTATCATGCTCTGACTTTGCTCTAGCATCTAACTCCAGGAAATTAAAGTTTGTTTTCCAACACTTAAGGGTTAGGTTCATTAACTTTATCTATTCCTAGATTCAGATTAATTACACCACTCTCTTAATCAAGCATGTTCCAGCTAGCTTAGGGACTTGAATAGCTATTCCTAGCCTATCCAACATCAACTAATTTTCCAATTAATGACTACCCTATCCTTTATCAAGTTCCCACTTACTTAATTTTTCCAAACCAAGCAAGCTAGATATTCAATCAAGTTGATCACTCTTAATTAAACAACATTAAATGCATGATAAAAGAAAATGCAGACCATAGTCATTACATAACTCAGCTAAACATTCATTACATTTGCATACCTAAAGCTTAAAAGTGCTTAGCTCATAATGATCTTACAAATAACAAAAGTAAGAAATGAGTAAGAAACCATTACAATGGTTGAAAAACGTTAACACAACAGCAGCAGCTCAAGAAAGAAGGAAGACAGCGCAGCTTTCAAGAAAGAACATAATAATGTGTAATAAAAATTCAAGTCTCACTTACTAGGGTTTCCCTAAATGGTTATATGGTGCCCTATTTTCTCTCCTTACATTTTGGGCCAGCAACAAAAGTAATAATAAAATAACCCTATCCCAATTCCTAAAATGTGGGACAACAGATCCTAGGCGCATGTGTATCCTTAAAATGGCAGTGCCAGCACCCTTCAGGAGAGAGGAAAGGTATCCGTGTCAGATTTGTCCTTTAGTACAGAGCTACTGGAGAATGATCCATGCTGCCACATCCGTTAGCTTATTCCTCCAAGCTTCAGCCATGCTCCAGCAAAAGTACTGCGTAAACTGATACAGAAATTTAAGACAATGATAGAGCAATCGAAAGCAAATGGCTGCTATTCACAAAACTTAACACAAATACTTACAAGCTGGCATTTTCTAACAAAAACAAGACACAAAACCTCAAAGATAGTAAAAAGCCATAGTAAAAAGGAGCTAAATAACTATTCATTCAAAGAGTTATCACACCCCCAAACTTGAACCCCTTGCTTGTCCTCAATTAATGCAAAAGAAACACAAAAGAAAAAAAACAGGAGAATTCTATTTAAAGAATGATATGCCTGGATCACCCCGATTTTTCATTCTTTTTACAACTCATAAGTCCACACTTGCTTCCTGACTAAGCACTCTTTCTCTCATGCTCACAACAACAACTGCTGCAAACACTGGTTTGGGACAGATTAACTCATGTTGCAGTATCACTCTCTCAGAACAATTGGTTCTGCACCTTTACTTCTCATAGAAATTTCACTCTCACCACAAACATGCTCTGATCTAAACTTGATAAGATTCTATCAAAATTAGCACAACCACAGAATTACACACAGCAAGAGGTCTTTTATGGCTGTAACAGGGCTTAGGACAGGTGGGATTAAGAAATGTCGGCAAGTAGCTAATCTTAAAGTAGAGCAAAAGGATACTTTTCAACTCAGCTCACAATCTCCCTTGTTCCTACAATCCACACATTTGTTTCTTCCTTTCCTCACCAAGATCCCAAGTTATTGTTTTTGTTGTGAACAAAGAATAGACTGTTGTTAACTTTCAGATTTTTCTTTGTTCTTTGTTCTTTGTTCTCTTTTTTTTTTCCATATTGAAAAAAAGGGGAATTTCAGCTTCACCTTTTTCATTTGTGAGTTTCTCATTTCTGTTGCTTTTCCCTCTTCTGAGTTTATAGCCTTGCTGCAGCTTTCACCCTTGTTGCAGCATAGCATGCAGCATAGCACACCCCCAAACTTAAGTTGATGCTTGTCCTCAAGCTTCCCCAAAACTTATATCAGAGCCAGCTAAAAAAGCATCCCTAAGATCTACCTTACCGGTTGTCATGGTTTTATCAGTGAAGGGCTTGTAATGTGCTAATCAACAAAGGGCTGTGGCTCAAAGGGACCTACTAGGGGCAAGTACATTAAGTGGGTGGGTTTATGAAGACTTTGGCTAATATAAAACAAACAAGAAAACTGCCTCAAGCTAACAGTGTTTGTAATCAAGTGAGTTCAGATCAGACAGAATCAAAGCAAATCTTACAGAAAATGCATAAGTGTGATGCATAGATATACAATGTAATTTGTCACTCAGGCTCACATTTATATGCTTCATGTTGCAGTACATATGTCCTCTATCCTAAATAGTGGGGCAGCAGTGTTGGTGATCACATTCATGTTATTGCATTAGATTATTCAATAAGAGTTTAATTCCAAGCATTAAGAGTTAAACACAAAAAGAAGCCAGAGGCCATTTCCAATTAATCATTAATCATTTGGAGCTAAAACAAGGAGTGGGGCTCATGCACAACCATTCATTGATAAGAACTCAAAACAACTATGGCCCTACAAACAAACAAACACAAAAAGTCCTAATGACCTCTACTTGCAGACATATTGAAAAACTAAATCATTAAATTGGTAATAGGGCGGAAGGTTTAGGGCATCCTGATGTGGGATGCTGTAGCAAGCTGCAACATCCACTATGGCTCTGTTTCAAGCTTGTGGTGCTCTGGTGCGCAAACTCTTCCTGGTGCCTCCACTTTTGGTGGACGACACCTTGCCTTGTGTTTCTCTAGTGACTTCGACTTCTTCCTCTTCTTCATCTTTTTCTTCCTCTTCATCTCTGGCCTCATCTTCATTTCCCTCCTCAACATATTCTCCAGCTTCCTCTTCTTTCTCCTCCTCTGCCTTAGCCTCTTGTTCATTATCAGTTTCTTCTGCTTCAGTATATTTAGCTTTCTCTTCCCGCAGTGTTGCAGCAACCTTCTCCTTCTTGATCTTAGCTGCAACATTGGGAGCAGACAGCTTTAGTTTCTTTGAGAGAGGAATTGTTTCTTCCTCATCTTCCTCATCTGCTGCAGCATAGTCAGTGGTAATCCTCATCACTGGGCTTCCCTTCTCAATAGCTGATTTGGTGCCTTTTGTTGATTTTGATGCTGGAGGGGGAGTTGCTGCTACAGCAGGGGTGGAGGAGGGTGCTTTTCTCTTGTGCTGGGAGGTTTGAGAGGTGGACTTTTATGTTTGGGATCAGAGGCTACATTATCTTTCTGCTGCTTGGATGGAGCAATACCCATCCAGTCTTCATCAGAGGTAGAGCTCTGGGCAGGGTTGATGTTGCTGTTGTGCTTTTCAGGGTTTACAGAGGTAGGGTAAGGAACATTGTCATAGGGTGTTGCTGGGACTTCTTCTTCAAATGGGGGTAGAATCTCTTGGGGGAGCTGGGGGATTGGAGTCTCAAGCTTCCAATTATTGATCTTCATTGTTTGCTTCTCCCATTGGCATTTACAAAAGTAAAACTGCCAAAAAGTCTGCTCCTTCAGCATGTGTTGTTGCAGCAAGGTGGTCAGTTGGCCAACTTTATGCTCTAGCATCCTAGAGCGATCCGGCTGCTCTAGGGTGCCTGATTTGGGAGGCTTGCTTGCATTTGCACTGACTTTTTCACTGGCTTTCTCTGAATTAGAGTACATCCTCAAAACAAAATTCATATCAATGGGCCTTTTGTTCTTTTCTAGCCCTTCTCCTGGGTTGTACTCTATTCATTGCTCCAGACACATTTTAGTGATAAGACAGGGGAGGATTAGGTTACCTTGCTGCTTCATTGCACAGATGGAGATCTGATTCTTGAGTGTCTCCCCCACCTTAATCTTCCTTTTGTTCATCATACAGTGGAGTAGAACCAGGTGTTCTTTGTCCACTGTCTCTAGATGAGCAATATGGGAGAGGGAATATCTGAGGAAGTGGTACCAGATTTTATCTAAAGGCTGCAGCATGGATCGAGGTAGCTTGAGTTGGCCTTCCGCTTGTTGTATGAAATCTGCACCAGGGAGAGCCAAGTCCTTCTTCATCTGCTGTAGCTTAACTGTTGTTGCAGCTTTGGAGATCTGCTGGTACTCATTCTCCACCTCCTCCAGCCCAAGATGTTGGTTAATGGTTTTGGTAGAAAAGGACACCTTCCCCCTCTAATCACCACAAAGGTTTGGGCATCAGACACAATGTTACCATAAAACTCCTTAACCATTTGGGTGCAGAACCCCTCTTTATGTTCAACAAAGGTTTTCCACTGCTGTGCTTTTATTACATCCACCAGTTCTGGTAGTAAACCTCGGTTTACCCTTTTCCATATTTGAACCTCTTTTCTTGGTGGAGGCTGCGGTTGAGAGTTTCTTTTTCATATTTTTCTTGTACTTCCTCACCAACCCAGGTAGTTAGGGTTTCGTTTGGATTGGCAGAGGCGGGGGCATCGTTTTTCACATCTTTGTGTTTGACACGACTTCCCTTTTTAGATGTCATGGTGGATTTTATGTTGGGTTAGAGAATGAGAGGGGGGTTTGGATGCTAGGGCTTACAGGCTTGAGGAAGAAGAAAGAGAAGTTGGGTGTGTAGCGTGTGAGTGGGAGAATGGGGTGAGTGGTCTATTTAATGTGTCAGGAGAAAGAGATGGATTGGGTGTTGAGGATGATGATGCGTGGGGAAAGAAGGGAATAAAGATGAACGAGGATTGGAGATCGTGTGGTTGGGGGTTGGTTGTGGGGGGATGTAGTTTCTCTCTCCACATCTTTTTGTCATTAATTGAAATTCAAAAATTTTAAAATTGTCCACCTTACTAGCAACAGACAAAACCTTAGCTGGCCCCCACCTTGCATTTTTGTCAACAGTTAGTCCCTATCCACAAGATTGCATTTTCCTGTTCCTGACATCAGAGCGCATGCTGTATAGCATTGTTCTGGAGCGACCCAGTATTTCTTTTGTGCTGCAGCCTGAACTCACTCATGCCTCCACCGCTGATTCATTATTCAAGAAGTTAATTACTCTTTATTAGTGGGATGCCTCCCATGAGTGCTTGCTTTATCAGGTCCTCGGTCAGACCATGTTGCAACATCATTATGTGTCATCAAGGGTGGTGGTGACCTTCATTCTGTCCAAAGGCTCACCAAAATAACGTTTGATTCTTTGGCCATTGACTTTGAATTCTCTGCCACTTGCAGTATCCAACAGATCAACAGCTCCATGTGGATAGACCTTTACAATTTTGAATGGGCCAGACCACCTTGACTTTAACTTGCCTAGAAAAAGCTTCAGCCTAGAGTTGAACAGCAGCACTTGTTCCCCCTCATGAAAAGATATGTGATGGATCTTCTTATCATCCCAGGCTTTAGTCTTTGTCTTATATGCTTTAGCATTTCCATAGGACAGTTTGTGTTCTTCCAGTTCATTAAGCTGCAGCATGCGTGCTGCTCCAATAGACTGAAGATCAAAATTCAGCTTCTTAATTGCCCATAAAGCCTTGTGCTACAACTCCAGGGGCAGATGGAAATATTTTCCATACACCAATCTATATGGGGACATCCCAAATCTTGAATGCAGTTATGTAAGCCCACAGAGCTTCATCTAGATGTGAGGACCAATTCTTCCTACTTGGGTTGACCATTTTTTCGAAGATTCTTTTTATCTCCCTGTTAGATAACTCAGCTTGACCATTAGTTTGGGGATGGTAGGTTGTGGCTACTTTATGCTTAACTCCATATTTTGTAAGCAGTTTGGAAAAAAACTTGGTTGCAAAAATGGGTCGCTTCATCACTAATGATTGCTCTAGGGGTTCCAAATCTAGAAAAAATGTTTTTCTGTAAAAACTTAGTCACAGCCCTAGCATCATTTTTTATTGTTACCACAGCCTCCACCCTTTTAGACACATAATCAACAACTACCAAGATGTAAAGGTAGCCAAAGGATGGGGGAAATGGTCCCATAAAGTCAATACCCCATACATCAAAAAGTTCAATTTCTAAAAGAATGTTTAGAGGTATTTCATTTTTGTTAGACAAATTCCCCACCCTTTGGCACCTATCACAGTGTTTAACAAATTCATGTGCATCTCTGAATAGAGTAGGCCAGAATAAATCGGATTGGAGCACTTTGGCAGTAGTTCTCATACTACCAAAGTGTCCACCATATGCTGCAACATGGCAGTGAGTCAGTATATCATGAAATTCTTCAGCTGCAGCACATCTTCTGTTCAGATTGTCTGGGCACATTTTGTAGAGGTATGGTTCATCCCAGACATATTGTTTGGCTTGATGGAAAAATCTCCTCTTTTGCTGAGAATTCATGTCTGGAGGAACCACACCACTGGCCAAAAAATTTACCAGATCAACATACCAGGTTGCTGCAGCATCTTGCATTGCTAGTAGTTGTTCATCAAGGAAAAAATCATCAATTGCTATTCCCCTGGATGCTACAATATCCTCTGGCAGTCTTGAAAGATGATCAGCTACTTGATTCTCCACTCCCTTTTTATCTCTGATTTCCAAGTCAAATTCTTGTAACAAAAGTACCCCACCTTATCAGCCTTGGTTTAGCATCCTTCTTGTCAATTAAGTATTTAATTGCTGAGTGGTCAGTGTAGACAACCACTTTTGTTCTAACAAGATAGGATAAAAACTTCTCAAAGGCAAATACCACCGCTAGCAGTTCCTTTTCAATGGTGGTATAATTGATTTGAGCATCAATCAGGGACTTGCTCACATAATTGACAGGGTGCAACACCTTATTGTATCTTTGTCCCAGGACTGCCCCTACTACAAAGTCTCTTGCATCACACATGAGCTCAAAAGGCTTTTCCCAATTAGGTAGAACAATGATATGTGTAGTGATAAGAGCTGTCTTGAGAGGTTCAAATGCCTTCAGACAGTCAGCTGAGAATTCAAAAGCTCTATCATGCTCCAACAGTTGACATAGTGGCTTAGAGATCTTGGAGAAGTCCTTAATGAATCTTCTGTAAAAACAAGCATGGTCCAAGAAGCATATAATTCCTTTCACTGAAGTGGGAGGGGGCAGCTTCTCAATCACTTCAATCTTTGCCTTATCCACCTCAATGCCATTTCTGGAGATTCTATGTCCCAGCATAATTCCTTCAGTTACCATGAAGTGACACTTTTCCCAATTTAGTACCAAATTTGTTTCTTCACATCTGTCCAGGATCTGCTTCAGATTCATAAAACAAGTTTGGAACATCTCTCCAAATACTAAAAAGTCATCCATAAACATTTCCATAGACTTCTCAATCATATCAGAGAAAATGGCCATCATACATCTCTGGAAGGTTGCTGGAGCATTGCATAAGTCGAATGACATTCTTCTAAAAGCAAAGGTGCCATAAGGACAAGTGAAAGTTGTCCTCTCCTGATCCTCTAGTGCTATAGCAATCTGGTTATACCCTGAGTATCCATCTAGAAAACAGTAATAATCCTTCCCAGCAAGTCTGTTCAACATTTGATCAATGAAAGGCATAGGGAAATGATCTTTTCTTGTAGCTTTGTTCAGCTTCCTATAATCCATACAGATCCTCCAACCAGTCACAATCCTTGTGGGGATGAATTCATTCTTTTCATTGGGGATTACAGTCACACCTCCCTTCTTAGGCACACACTGAATTGGGCTCACCCACACACTGTCAGAAATAGGATAGATAATCCCTGCATCTAGCCACTTAATGATCTCCTTTTTGACCACCTCCTTCACGATTGGATTCAATCTTATCTAACTTTCAATGCTATTCTTTGAACCTTCTTCCAAGAGAATTCTGTGCATGCATATTGATGGACTAATCCCAATGATATCTGCCATTTGCCAACCTATTGCTTTTTTATGTCTTTTCAGAGCTGTTAGCTATTGTTCTTCTTGCACACAGTTCAGTGAGGCAGAGATAATTAGAGGTAAAGTATCATTATCACCAAGGTAAGCATATTTCAAATCACTTGGTAATTTTTTCAGTTCAAGAGACGGAGGTTTAACCATAGAAGGAATATTATATTTGAAAGTATCATCAGTTACCTCCAATGATTCATATTTTTTTGATCCACAAATGTGGAACAGCCTTGCTGTCCAGGGACTTTCCAATCTCTTCATCATAGTAGTTATCATCTTCTACCAATGCGGCAGCATAATCAGTATGGTTCTTCAGGAATTGTTGTTGCACCAATTTATCAAATGTCTGAATGAGAGAACATTCTTCCATGCCTTCATCTGGATACTTCAAGGTATTAAAGACATTAAATGTAACCTACCGATCATTAACCCTCATTGTGAGTTCTCCCTTTTATACATCAATCAAAGTCTTCCCTGTTGCCAAAAATGATCTCCCTAGAATGACGGGGACTTCCCTATCTGCTTCAAAATCCAAGATGATGAAATCCACATAGAATACAAATTTGTCTACTTTGATCAATACATCTTCAATCTTTCCCTCTAGATAGGAAATGGATCTGTCAGCCAGCTGAAATATAATAGAAGTAGGCCTAGCTTCCCCAATTCCTAGCTTCTTGAAAATGGACATGGGCATGAGGTTGATGCTTGCTCTTAAATCACATAGAGCTTTACCATAGTAAGTATCTCCAATGGAACAAGGTATGGTGAAGCTTCCTGGATCTTTCATTTTCCTTGTCACATTATTTTGCAACATCATACTGCATTCTTCAGTCATAGCTACAGTTTCAAATTCTCCCAATCTTCTCTTCTTAGTGAGCACATCCTTCATGAACATTGTATAATTAGGCATTTGTTGCAGAGCCTTTACCAAAGGTATGCTGATATGAAGCTGTTTCAGCACATCTAGGACCTTATTGAACTGTTTTTCTTGATGAGCTTTTTTCAATCTATGAGGAAAAGGTGGTGGGGCCCTTTCTGGAATCAGTTTGGGAATAGCAGGGAGTGCTACAGCATCAGGTACCTTCTCAATTACTACAGGTGGTTCTGTTGCAGTACCTTCTCTAGATTTTTCCTTCTCAAATTCTAAATTATTCACCCTCTGTTTCTTCTTTGGTTCTGCAACTTCTACATCTTTACCACTTCTCAAATAGATCACCTTGCACTGCTCCTTTCCTCCTCCAGAACTGGAGGCCTTCGGATCTTCAGTAGAAGCAGGTGGTGTGCCAATTTGCCTTGAACTGATTGCATTGGCCAACTGTCCCACTTGAGTCTCTAAGTTTCTCATTCCAGCCTTGGTTTCTGTCATGAATGCTTTCAGTACAGCTTCTAAGGATGAGTCTGGAGCTTTTTGCTGTACTTATGGTTGCTGCTGCCTAGGCTGCTGTTGCTGATATCCAGGGGATGGATTTAATGTGTTACTGTAGTTGGAGTATTTCAAGTTTGGATGCTGTGATGGCTGCCATCCTGCATTGCCATAAGAATTGTTGCCTCTATAGTTATTGTTTCGTACATAGTTGATTGTAGCAGGGTTTGCAGAGCAATTCTCAAAAAACTGATCTCCTCCACAATATACACATGATATAGCATTTGCCTTGTAAATTTGCTCATTCACCATTTCTTCAGTCATTATTGGTGGTGCAAAGGAATTTCCTAGATTTGACATGGTCAATCCCTTAACCATATTAGTTAAGGAAGTCATTTGATCTGATAGTGCAGATACTTCACTCACTTCATAAGCTCCTGCTGCAGCATTGGCTTTCCCAAAAACCTGCCTTGTTGTTGGTCACTAATAACTGTTAGCTTCTATCCCCTCTATCAGAGCATGAGCTTCATTGTAAGATTTGGGGAGAAGACTGCCTCCAGCTGAGGCATCCCGCATCATTCTTGAACTAGGTAAAACACCATTATAGAAGTGCTCCATCTGAATACAGAATGGAATGCCATGGTGGGGGCACTTCTTAATCAGTTGTTTAAATCTCTCACATGCTTCAAACAGTGGTTCACCATCATGTTGCCTAAAAGAAGTGATGTCAATTCTCATCTTTGCATTCATAGTTGGTGGAAAGAACTTGGTTAAGAACTTTTCAACAAGCTTTTTCCAAGTAGCAATTGAGTTTACATCCAAGGAATTTAGTTAGTTCTTAGCCTTGCCTCCCAAAGAGAATGAAAATAGTTTGTCTGAATGCGTCATCAGTGACTCATGGGATCTTGAAGTTGCTTGCTACATCCAAAAATTGCTTCAAATGCAAATGAGGATCCTCTGTTGCGGCACCATTAAATTGTCCAATTGTTTCCAGCATTTGGAACATGACTGGCTTGAACTCAAACTGAGGTGCAGTGATGGGAGTCCTCGCTATCCTAGTATTCATAGCTTCAGGGTCAATTACAGCATACCCCCTGATAGCAAAGTTTTTGTCATTGGCCATAGCCATGCTGTATTGTGGCACTTCTTCAGTCATTTCTGAAACAGCAGGGGATAATGCTTCGGCAGAATCTGGTGTGGAGTTGGTTTGAGTGTTTAGAACCAACTCAGGTAAAGGCTGAGATGTTTGACCTCTTCTGAGCCTTCTGAATATCCTTTCGATCTGTGGATCAAATCTGTAGTCATGTGACAAGAACCTGTGCATACAGTTTCAGTACCCTGTGCTATAACAAATCACTCGGAGTGTTAGAACCTCTAACTATATAACTAATAATCTGAAAACAAAATTATAACACCATTAACAATCCCCGGCAACGGCACCAAAAACTTGTTGCATTAAAAACAAATGTTCTTAAGCTTGTGCAAGTATACACAAATGCCTCAAGTAATATAGAACTTAAATTTAGATATCGTTCCCACAGGGATTATAATGATGCCATAAACTCCAATTCATGTTATATGTTCTAGAAGTTAGAATTAATAACCAAAAATTATAGTATGTGTGCAATGAAAAGTAAATAGAGTTGGGATTTAAAAACTGAAAGTAAACAAGTTAACAGAGAAATGATTAGTTGGAACAGATGAGGAAAGTAGCTCTAGGTATGATGCATCATAAATCTTGTTTAGCCTTTATCATGCTCTAACTATGCTCTAGCATCTAACTCCGAGAAATTAAAGTTATTTTTCCAACACTTAAAGGTTAGGTTTATTAACTTTATCTATTCCTAGATTCATATTAATTACACCACCCTCTTAATCAAGCATGTTCCAGCTAGCTTAGGGACTTGAATAGCTATTCCTAGCTTGTCCAACATCAATTAATTTTCCAATTAATGACTTAACCCGTATCCTTTATCAAGTTCCCACTTACTTAATTTTTCCCAAACCAAGCAAGCTAGATATTCAATCAAGTTGATCACTCTTAATTAAACAACATTAAATGCGTGATAAAAGAAAATGCAGAACATAGTCATTACATAACTCAGCTAAACATTCATTACATTTGCATACCTAAAGCTTAAAAGTGCTTAGCTCATAATGATCTTACAAAGAACAAAAATAAGAAATGAGCAAGAAACCATTACAATGGTTGAAAAACGTTAACACAGCAGTAGCAGCTCGACAAAAAAGGAAGACAACGCAGCTCTCAAGAAAGAATAGAATAATGTGTAATAAAAATTCAAGTCTCACTTACTAGGGTTTCCCTAAATGGTTATATAGTGCCCTATTTTCTCTCCTTCCATTTTCGGCCAGCAACAAAAGTAATAATAAGATAATCCTGGTCCAATTCCTAAAATATGGGACAGCAGATCCTAGGCGCGTGTGAATCCTTAAAATGGCAGTGCGTGCGCCCTTCAGGAGAGGGGAAAGGTATCCTTGTCAGCTTTGTCCTTTAGTGTAGAGCTAGTGGAGAATGATCCATTCTTCAACTTCCGTTAGCTTATTCCCCCGAGCTTCAGTCATGCTCCAGTAAAAGTATTGTGTAAACAAGCACAGAAATTTAAGACAATGATAGAGCAATCGAGAGAAAATGGTTGCTATTCACAAAACTTAACACAAATACTTACAAGCTAGCATTTTATAACAAAAACAAGACACAAAACCTCAAAGATAGCAAAAAGCCATAGTAAAAAGGAGCTAAATAACTCTTCATTCAAAAAGTTATCAGTGGCTCCTAGGTGAAAACTCAGCTTACTCTTATGTGCCTCTTCTAAGATCATTTTCCTAAACTCTAAATCCTCTGGCACACATATATCATCTCTAAACCTCAACACACAATCCATATTTGTACTGAAATCAGAAAACTTACCCTCATCTATGCCTCGACTCACCTCTTGTAGATATTCATCCTGAACCTGTTTAACCTTAAGATCTCTCAGAAACTCACTACTAATGGTGATCATACCTAAGCATATTCTATCCTCAATCAAATTCATACCTAGGTTCATATCTCTAAAATGTTCAATCAATTCCATTTCCTTTACCATCATTGCGAACACATATAAAGATTTCCTACTCGATGCATCCACCACTACATTCGCCTTCTCAGGATGGAATTGAAGATCAAATTCACAATCCTTAATAAATTCCATCCATTTATGCTGCCTCATGTTCAGCTCTTTCTGGTCAAATAAATACCTTAAACTTTTATGATAGCTAACAAAATGAACTTGGCTCCATAGAGATACTGTGGTCATATCTTCAATGCAAACACTATAGCTGCCAACTCCAGATCATGGGTCAGATAATTCCTTTCATGAATCCTCAACTGTCAGGAAGCATAAGCCACAACTCTTCCCTCTTGCATCAAAACACAGCCCAATCCTTGATATGATGCATCACAGTACACGTCAAACTATCCTAAAGGATCTGGTAATGTCAGCACTGGAGATGTAGTCAACTTCTCCTTTAACTTCAGAAACTCTCTTCACACTTCACCATCCAAACAAACGACGTACCCTTTCTCGTTAACTGCGTCATCAACAACGTAATCTTCGAGAAACCTTCGATCAACCTCTGATAATATCCATCTAAACCTAGTAAACTTCTCACCTCACTTACTGACTTAGGTCTCTCCCATCTAATCACAGCCTCCACTTTAGCTGGATCAACTGTTATTGCTTCCTTATTGATTATATGACCTAAAAGCTGAACCTCCTCTAAGATGTTCCTCGTGTTCTTCCCGACTACGGGAATAAATAAGAATATCATCTTTGAATACCACTACAAACTTGTCGAGGAAAGGACTAAAGATTTTGTTCATGTAATCCGTAAACACTGCTAGAGCATTAGTCACACCAAAAGGCATAACCAAGTACTCATAATGTCCGTACCTCGTCCTGAAAGCTGTCCTAGGTATATCATCCTTCTTGACCCTAATTTGATGGTATCATGATCTTAAGTCAATCTTAGAAAACACCGAAGCTCCCTTCAACTGATCCATCAGATCATCTATCCTAAGCAATGGATACTTATTCTTGATTGTCACCATATTCAATTGCCTGTAATATGTACACAACCTGGAACTTCCATCATTCTTCTTCCCAAATAACATCGGTGCTCCCCACGGCGAAACACTAGGCCTGATGAATTCCTTCTTCATCATATCATCCAACTGTTTCTTTAATTCAGTCGACTCTACAGGTGACATCCGATAAGGAGCTATTAATATAGGTCTTGTTCCTGGTATGAGATCTATCGTGATTTCAGCTTCCCTCTCTGGTGGCAAACCTGGAATATCGGGAGGGAAATTCTCTCACGATAAGCATAAAATCTATATTCGAAGTCTCCTTAGCTTCCACTGAGAAAAGTATCACATACTGCCTAGAATCATCACTCCTCATAGATACTCCTTCATTGGCAGATAATAAGCCAATCCATGTCGAGAATAACATCTATCTGTTGCATAGCAAACAGATAAGATCCACCAGGATTGTCCTATTTTCAACAACTATAGGACACTTTAAGCAAACAGTCATAGTAATTAAGGAATCATTGGTCGGGGTAGATACTGTAAGAGTATAAGGTAACTGGGAAACAGGCAAATGTCAATGATCTACACACTCATGCGAAACAAATGAATGTGTAGCACCTGAGTCAAACAACACAGACAAGAGTCTGCCAGATATTAAACATATACCTTGAATAAGATCTGTAAATTGAGAGGATCCAGCCTCTCTCACTATAAACATCCTCCCTGTGGCCTGAGGTCTGGCCATCTGTCGTTCTACTGCTGGAACTCCTCTCCCAGCTCCACCTCTATATACCGGCTCCTCTGCCTGCAGCTGTCTACTGCTGCACTCCTCTATGCCTGTACTCCCGAGTAAAGTGACCTGGTTTACCACAGATGAAACAACCAGGCCTCTCCTGACACTTTCTGATATAATGTAGTCCTCCGCATCTGTAACAGACTGGGTTTCTCTATTGCTGTCCTTCTCTATCAACTGGTGCTGCTGTAATTGGTACTGGTGCAGATGTCTGAGCACTCTGTGTTGGTGTAGTATAGGGCCCTCTCCTCCATTGAGAACCACTACCTCCTCTCCTCAGATAACTTGCTCTCATAGGTCCTCCACTCCGCTGCTGCCTCTGCTCTGCAGCCTGCCTCTGATCCATACTCTCAATGGTACTACATCTCTCCAGTAGCTCTGGAAAACTCAAAATTTCTAAGGGCACTATAGCCCTCTTCACCTCATGCCGTAACCCATCCTCAAATCTTCAACATTGCCAATCCTCATCTTGAAACCTCTGATAGAACTTAGAAAACTGTATCAAGACCTCAAATCTGGCTGCATAGTCACCAACACTCATGTCACCCTGTCGGAGACTCATGAACTCTCTCTCCTTCTCGCGTCTGACCAACCTCGGGAAGTACTTCTCGAAGAAGCAATCTCTGAAAAACTCCCAACTGATCAATCTACCCTCTGCCTCAAGCAACCTCCTCTTGCCTCTCCACCATGACTCTGCTCTTCCAGTCAACACGAAAGCAGCATAAGTCACCTTCCTATCATCTCTGCACCTCATGGTATCAAATATCTTCTCTATCTCTTAAATCCACCACTCAGCTCGCTCTGGATCATAATCACCTCTGAACTGGGGTGGCCTTCCTTTTAGGAAGGTAGCCATCCTTGCATCCTCAGTCTTGGCAACTCTCCTCCTGTCCTGCTTCTCCGGTAACTCTGTATCTCTCTGCATCCTATGAGCATTCTGTTGCGCCTGCTGCAACAGTACGGATGCCAACTCGTAAATAGTCTGGAGAGTCTCAGATGACTCTCCTCCACCTCCTCCCTCAAGTTGAGGAGTCTCACCGGTCACTCTCTCTGAGGTCCTACCCCCCCACCGCTCCCCGCGTCCTCGTCCTTTGCCTCAAGCCATGATCCTGTTAAAAGAAATCTTAGCTCACATTAATATGACATATAATACTACATAAAACCGAAATATAAATACTATATATCACATCAATGTTATTTTTCTCGTAAGGACTCACTACCCAGCTTCTAGGCATAGTAGATATCAGATGTGGATCCAACTAAAATGGCCAGTACACCCTAACCTCACAGTCTAAACAGAATCAAACTGCTCTGATACCACCAAAATGAGACACCCGATGTCCCATTAAAAGGACCATAATTTATTTAGTTCATAATCATGATATTAGTGCTAAACGATTATATATATAAACAATGGAAGAATTAAAAAAATTAAACATAAAATAACCATCCATAAAAACAGATATCACACAGATAAATATATACACAATATCTAGTACCGTTAAGGTAATCCCATCACTAGGATACCATATATGTACAAATTGTGACATAATAAAAATACATCAGAAGTCTAAAAAGAAGATGCCTCATTGGCTCTTAACACCCAGTTCCCTCTCAAAATACATCCAAAATCCTCATACACACCTATACACAGCTAACTGGATAGCACTGGCCTGTACTATCACAAACGGCTAATGCTACCCTCACTGTCACCCCTGAGTCTGGAGGGTCCCACTACACCTCTGCTGCTGCTAGAAGAGCTCCTTCCAGCAGGCCTCTAAAACAGTCGGCGATAATCGAAGCTGTACCGAGATAATAAACGGGAAAACTCAGACCCTGCCGCTCTATCATCTGGAAGCTCAGGTACCTCCAGAGCAAGAATATGATCAATGTCTGGTACAACCTGATCCTCCTCAGGAGCTGGTGTAATGATAGGCACGGGTGTGGGTGCAAGTGCTGGCTCTGGTGCTGGTGCCTCAACTAGTACGGGGATGGGAACGGGTACCACATCTGGCAATGGTGGCATCGACGGCAACGGTGTAGCTGGATATCCGATCGGGAATGGGAAAGTCTGTCCCACTCTGAAAGTCCCCAACATCCCAAATGGGGCTTCATTCCCTACACCAGATGTCACAAAAATAGGACCCGTATACACAGCAAACCGAGTGACTGGGTCCACTAGCCACCCGTGCTCATCAATAAACTCAAGCTCAAAAGTCCCCGTTAGGGGGAAACCCGTCGGAGCCTCCATCCAAGGATGCCCCCAATGAGCCATCAGTGTGATCCGGGTATGAGTAAAACAATAAAGAAATCAACATACAAAAGAAAGAGGAAAGGGGATAAGAATACATCTAATATTAATGTAACACCCTTGCCAGTGTCACATGGAATTAAACACTTAACATTAACAATATAAGTCATGCGTAAAAACTTTGATTACTTTAAAATATATATTTACATTCATAACAGTAAATGCAGAACATCAGAGTATGGAAGGTAGTAAAATATACAACAACACAGCCTAGCTGGCTTTCCTCACCAAGATACATCAAAATACAAAAGACTTACTCGCCATATACCAAAAGACTATTTAACACTCTCACCTACACTTGCAGTAAGAATAAAGACTCCCTACTGCCCAGACTATTTCTGATGCATGTTCCCTGTTACTCATGCAACCGTTGACACTTACAGCAAGTCTCCTTCTCCAAAAGGACGATCCTTGACGAAGTATTCTCGTTCCAAAACAGTAAATATAACACAGAGAAACATGGGATAAGAATCTACACTAGTCATCATAAAATGGGATATAGATGTAGAATAAAATACAAAGACAACACACAGACACACATAGCACACATACAACCATCCTTCGAGTCACCCATAACAAACATCCATGAATCTCTCTTGCCAATCAGGTTCACTCTTGCTCAAACATCTGAACACTCTTAAGGATATATCCACCACGATACTTCCTCTACAGATCAAGTTGTATCACTCCCGCTACCATGACGTATCCCCAGCAGATCAGGATACTTGTCAAGACACATCCCCGATATTTCAGGATGCTCGTCCACTATCTCGATCCATCCCTAGAATTTAAGGATGATCATCCACAGCCACGACATATCCCCATCATTTCAGGATACTCATCATGACACATCCCCAACATTTCAAGAGGCTCATCCACTATCTCGATCCATCTCCTGCATTTCAGGATGGATGTCCACTGCCATGACGTATCCCCAGCATTTCAGGATACTCATCATGTCACATCCCCAGCATTTAAGGATGCTCGTCCACTATCCCAATCCATCCCCAACATTTCAAGATGATCGTCCATTCCACTCAGTACCTCACCGACTCATCTCAACGCTAACGTATGGCTTAGTACTTCAACCTAATATAGTAGTGTTCCACCACTCAACACAATACACCTCAACTAATTCCTCCAATGAGGTACTATGGCCCATACCATCAATCTATCTCATAGCATGCATCGCCCAAACAACAATAATCATTACATAGTTCTAATCTCACAAGAAGGCTTAACATAGCATCACAATATATGTCATCAATCTCCTGGCATATCATACTCAAATTATTAATCATGCGGAAACAGACAAAGCATGTTATAATATAAATCATACTGTCATATAATATCATAAACATATATATAGCAACACTAAGCATGTTAGCATATAACATACCAGACATACCAGCAAACATATCATGGCAAATAGTATACTTATACTACTCAGGAAACTTCGATCAACGTAAATCAACTTACTGTTGATAAACCTACAATGCCTAAGCCCTCATCGGTACTACTTCGAGGTAGCCACCATTGCGGTTTAGGTGTTGTTGGTTACTCAACTGCCAGTGGGGTTTAGGATTCCCTATGCATATCATTGTATTCTAAACTACTTTTGTCTCCCTGACGACAGCGGTTCTTTCCCCCACCTTACAGTGCATGATTTCCTGTAAAGCACTCGAACTTGCACATGCTACTGGCAGGAACCTCGAAACGCTTTCCAATAATGTCCACAAATCTTCCACTATCCATACCAATACATCCACTATTCTGTTTTCCGTCCCGATTACACGTACGGGTATCACAATTCGTTGGAAACACAAATACCAACAGAATTAACAACAGGGTTCCAATCAATGAATCAATTTGAATCAAGACACGAAATTGAAGGAAAAACTTATGAGAATAGCGGCTGGACTTAGGGAAATTCATATTAAAAAATGAGCTCAGGAATCCAAGGGAAAAACTACCAAAATAGAACTACTGTACGAGCTCCATATCTACAGCTAAAGAACTTTAATTACAAAACAGAATGGTGACAACAACAACAAATCTGTCATAAACCTTCTCACAAAGTTTCACCTCGATCCAACGGTTAACAAGTCTCGGATGACAGTTCTATGGTGAAAGTTTTGGTGGTATACGGGTTGAGTTTCTCATCGTCTAAGTACATTGTGTGAGCTGAATATATCTGCCTATGGAAATTACATGACAATCTGACCGTTGAAAATGAAGTACCACAAGTTTTTAATCTGCTTATAAAATTTGAGCACGATCCAACGGTTGACGACTGTTTGGAGACGGTTATACTGCAACTGTCCCAACCAAGCTTCAAAGCTTTCAATAATGGTTGCATTGTACTTTGAGAGTTTCTTCTCCACTCTTATTTCTTTTGTTCATGAATGAAACAAGGAGAGGAAGACTTTCCTTTCATTCCACTACCAGATGCATCATATTTAGTTTATTAGATTCTTAGTTAAGTTAGATGCATGTAGTATTAGATGTCTCAAGTTTAGGTTAGTGGAGTCCAAGTGTCATCAAGGTAATAAACTTAGGTGTCATATAAACAAGGTAGTGGAGTCCATGTGTCAATAGTCTAGGCTAGGTTGGGTGAGTGGAATTGTGATGTGGCATCTTGGTGTGGCGACATGTGTCGTCGCATGTTGCTCCGTCAGTACAACCGAGTGTTTTCTTCTGCATCTTCCTCCCTAACCTACTATTGGAATATTCTTCTTTATTATTTTAGGCTACTCCCAAAAGCCAATTAAACTCAAGACCGTCCTAATTTTAATATTCCAACTCTCAATTAATTAATTAATTGACCAATTAATCTCTTGGTTTGCATTTGTTTACGTTCCTGATCCGTTTCAACTTCGATTCTCCTCAAACTTGAAGCGCAAGCTAACTAACACCTAAGGAACATGATTAAGCCTTCAAATATGCTTAATCCTTTCTTCATACACTAATAGAGAAAACGGGATGTTACATTACTACCCCCCTTAAAATGAATTTCGTCCTCGAAATTTAAATTAAGTACCTTAAGCAAACAAATGCAGATACTGTTGTTTCATGTCCTCCTCTTTCGAAATCAGACTCTTAACTTTACTACCCTTCGGCACCTTATGATTCCATCAGTACCTCGCTTAAACTCTATAGTTCTTCCATCCTCTATTATCTGATTTACCTTTTGGAGGTACTGCTCTTCTGCTTGCTTCTTCCAAACCAAGTCTAGGAATCCACTAGTAATAGTGACCATTCCCAAACTTATCTTGTTTTGAGATAATTCCGTTATCCCAAGATTCACGTCTCTGAACTGCTCGATCATGTCTAACTCCTTGATCATCATAGGAGACACTTGCAAGGATTTCCCACTTAACGTGTCTGCTACGATGTTTTTTTTCAGGATGGTACCAGAGATCAAACTCATAATCCTTATAAACTTCATCCATCTCCTTTGTCTCATGTTCAGCTCCTTCTAATCGAACAAATACTTCAGGCTCTTATGATCACTGAACACTGAACTGAGCACCATACATATAGTGTCTCCATATCTTCAATGCAAACACTATTGCTGCCAACTCTAAGTCATGGGTCGTGTAATTCCTCTCATTTACTGTTAACTGTCTAGAGACATACGCCACTACTTTTTCCATTTTGCATGAGAACACAACCCAATCCTTGATGTGAACATCACAGTACACATCAAACGGTGCTAACGGATCTGGCAAGACTAGCACTAGAGATATTGTGAGCCTCATTTTCAACTCTTGAAAACTAGCCCTGCACTCCTCGATCCATTCAAACACCTTACCCTTTCTCGTTAGTTGCGTCATTGGCAACGTAATCTTCGAGAATCCCTCAATAAACCGTCTGTAGTAACCTGCCAGTCCAAGAAAACTCCTGACTTCGCCCACCGTCTTAGGGCTTTCCCAATTTACGACTGCTTCAACTTTAGCAGGATCCACAGCTATCCCGTCTATGTTGATCGTATGCCCTAGAAATTGTACTTCGTCTAACCATAACTCACACTTTGACAACATGGCATAGAGTTGTCTGTCCCTTAACACTTGAAATACAATCCGAAGATGCTCTACATGTTCTTCTCTACTCGAAGAGTATATTAGAATGTCATCAATACACACAACGACAAACTTATCTAAGTACGGTCTAAAGATCCGATTCATGTAGTCCATGAACACAGCTGGAGCATTAGTCACACCAAACGACATAACCAGATACTTGTAGTGACCATACCGACTAATGAAAGCAGTCTTCGGCATATCATCTTCCGTCACTCTAATCTGATGGTGCCCAAACCTCAGATCTATCTTAGAGAACACAGTTTCTCCCAGCAACTAATCCATCAAGTCATCAATCCTCGGCAACGGGTACTTGTTCTTGATTGTTACCTTGTTCAGTTGCTGGTAGTCCACACACAGCCTTGAACTTCCATCCTTCTTCCTTACAAACAACACTGATGCTCCCCACGGTGAAACATTTGGTCAGATGAACCCCTTAAGCATATCATCAAGATGCTTCTTAAGCTCTGCTAACTCCATTGGGGACATTCGATAAGATGAGATCGATATCGGTTCTGTCCCTCTTAGTTGGTAATCCTAGCACATCATCCGGAAAAACTTCATGAAATTCTCATACGACAGGCAACGCTTCTGCTTTCGGAAACTCCCAGACTTCCAAGGAAAACAACACCACGAAATCCTTTGGTCGTCCTTCATCCAATCTAGCATCATTGACTGGAAATAATCTAGATAGCTCGGAAAAATGAAGGGTTTTATTTGAATAGTCTAGCACCACATGGTTAGCCGAAAGCCAGTCCATGCCTAAAACAATATAGTTCTGTTGTATAGACAAACAGACAAAGTCCACAAGAAACTGTCTATTTTCTAAAACAATAGGGCATTTTAAACTTTCGATGAGGGGTGTCAAAGAATAACTCGTGGGTATGGAAAATGTCAAGTCAAAAGATAAAGATGGAACATGTGTCTTCATATAGTCAACATACCATAGGTCTGATTGGAAAATCGAGAGAATTTAGTCCCCTTTAAAGCAAAAACTCTCCCACTGGTCTGAGATCTTATCGCCTGCGTTCTCACTGTTTGTGGCCTCTCACTGGCTCCACTTGTCCTACGTCCAGCAAGAATGGGCTTAACTTTATGTGTTCAATCCCGAGATATGTGGCCCATCTTGCCAAATTGGAAACACTGACGGTTGTCCTTTGTTGAGCAATGCATAACTTGATTCCTCCACATCGGAAGCATCCCTGGGGCCGTTGCTTTGGGTGTGCTTCTCTATCTATATGAGTAGTGTGTTGCACAGAGTGGTCATAGGGTCCCTATCTTGATTGAGATTCATCTCCCTTATTTTTCGTTCCTAGGATTATCATTTTTACGGATCGGTTCTCCATTCCCTTGTTGAATCATTCTTCCATGATCATGACCCTCTAATACTGTGCATTTCTCTACCAAAGCTGGAAACTGGTGAATTTCTAATGGCAGCATCGGCCGCTTCAACTCGGGTCGCAACCCATCTTCGAATCTTCTACAAATCCACTCTTGATCTGGATGAATCTGGTAATACTGATAAAAGTTTAACAAGTCTTCAAATATGATAGCATATTCCCCGACAGACATGTTTCCTTGCTTCAGACTCATGAAATCTTTTTCCTTTTCATGTCTGACGGTCTTGGGAAAGTACTTCTCCAAGAAACACTCACGGAATGACCCCCAATTTATCAATTGTCCTTCGGCTTCCAACAGTCTCTGTTTATTTCTCCACCAGGCTTCCGTTGCTCCAGTCAGCATAAAAGCAACATAAGTGACTTTCCACTATTCTCTACAATGCATAGCTACAAAAACCTTCACCACTTCCTGCAGCCATTTCTCTGCTGCCTCAGGATCGTATTCGCCATGGACTTGGGGTGGATTTCCTTTCATGAAGGCGTTCTGACCACTATCCATAATTTCCTCCTCTAGAACGATATTAGGTTGTTGTTGCCTTTCCTCCATGTCTTCTTGTCTTCGCATGAATTGGGCATTCTGTTGTAGCTAAATCCCTCATGATCCTCATTGCTTCGGTAGTCTCACTGCCACTTGTATTTCTTGAGGCATCCCCGACATAGTTCCTACGTGTAGTTGTGGGTCCAAACTTTCCTCTACCCCTTCTCGGTTGCCTCGAGCCATCGGTTCCTGTAAACGGCAACTGTTAGTCGAGCTCGAAAAATAATAAGCAATATATATATGTATATCTACTTATTATCCATATGCAACACATAATCAGTCAAACAAACCATTCTACTCATCTAGACACGGTCGATCTCTCTTGCAGAGTCGACAAAATATGGATAGTTCCGACACTCTCAAAGACTCCACAGTCCGGTTACGGCCGAACTGCTCTAATACCACTAAATGTAACACCCTTGCGAGTGTCACATGGAATTAAACACTTAACATTAACAATATAAGTCATGCGTAAAAACTTCGATTACTTTAAAACATATATTTACATTCATAACAGTAAATGCAGAACATCAGAGTATGGAAGGTAGTAAAATATACAGCAACACGACCTAGCTGGCTTTCCACGCCAAGATAAATCAAAATACAAAAGACTCACTGGACATATACCAAAAGACTATTTAACACTCTCACATGCACTTGCATTAGGAATAAAGACTCCCTACTACCCATACTATCTCTGATGCATGTTACCTGCTACTCCTAAGACCGTTGACACTTGCAGCATGTCTCCTTCTCCAAAAGGACGACCCTTGATGAAGTATTATCGTTCCAAAACAGTAGATATAACACAGAAACAGGGGATAAGAATCTACACTAGTCATCCTAAAATGGGATATAGATGTAGAATAAAATACAAAGACATCACACAGACACACATAGAACACACACAACCATCCTTCGAGTCATACTAAACATCCATGAAGCTCTCCTGCCAATCAGGTTCACTCTCGCTCATACATGTGAACACTCTTAAGGATATATCCACCACAATACTTCCACTGCAGATCAAGTTGTATCACTCCCGCTACCACGACATATCCCCAGCAGATCAGGATAATCGTCAAGACACATCCCCGACATTTCAGGATGCTCGTCCACTATCTCGATCCATCCCCAGCATTTAAGGATGATCGTCCACAGTCACGACGTATCCCCAGCATTTCAGGATACTCGTCACGACACATCCCCGCCATTTCAGGATGCTCGTCCACTATCTCGATCCATCCCCAGCATTTCAGGATGATCGTCCACTGCCACGACGTATCCCCAACATTTCAGGATACTCGTCACGTCACATCCCCAACATTTCAAGATGCTCGTCCACTATCCTGGTCCATCCCCAGCATTTCAGGATGATTGTCCATTCCAATACACGCGGTAGTGAAATACAAGGACAATACAACGCGAATCTCACCAGCTCATCTCAACGCTAACTTATGGCTTAATACATCAACCTAATATAGTAGTGTTCCACCACTCAGCACAATACACCTCAACTAATTCCTCCAATGAGGTACTATGGCCCATACCATCAATCTATCTCATGGCATACATCGCCCAAACAACAGCAATCATTACCTAGTTCTAATCACACAAGCAGGCTAAACATAGCATCACAATACATGTCATCAATCTCCTGGCATATCATACTCAGATTATTAATCATGCGGAAACAGACAAAGCATGTTATAACATAAATCATACTGTCACATATTATCGTAAACATATATATAGCAACACTAAGCATGTTAGCATATAACATACTAAACAAATGAGCAAACATATCATGGCAAATAGTATACTTATACTACTTAGGAAACCTCGATCAACGTAAATCAACTTACTGTTGATAAACCTACAATGCCTAAGCCCTCATTGGTACTAATCCATGGTAGCCACCAATACGGGTATCACGAACCTCGATCAACGTAAAT
This sequence comes from Sophora flavescens, assembly GCA_030762895.1. Lineage (NCBI taxonomy): Eukaryota > Viridiplantae > Streptophyta > Magnoliopsida > Fabales > Fabaceae > Sophora > Sophora flavescens. The sequence goes on from CM061065.1 coordinate 67,498,371, forward strand.
CAACTTACTGTTGATAAACCTACAATGCCTAAGCACTCATTGGTACTGCTCCCGTAAAACACTCGAACTTGCACACGCTACTGGCAACCTCGAAACGCTTTCCAATAATGATCGCAAATCTGCCACCATCCATACCAATACATCCATTGTTCCGTTTTCCATCCTAATTACATGTACGGGTATCACGATTCACCAGAAACACAGAAATACCAACAGAATCAACAACAGGGTTCCAATCAATTAATCAATTTGAATCAAGAAACGAAATATAAGGAAAAACTTACAAGAATAGCGTCTGGATTTAGGGAAAGTCGGATTCAAAAATGAGCTCAAGAATTTAAGGGAAAAACTACCAAAACAGAGCTAATGTACGAGCTCCATATCTACAGCTAAAGTACTTTAATTACAAAACTGAAAGGTGACAACGATCACGTTTCTGCTTGATCCAACGGTGAACAAGTCTCAGATGACAGTTCTATGGTGACAGGTTTGGTGGTATACGGGGTGATTTTCTCACCCTCTAAGTCCACTGTGCGAGCTGAATATCTCTGCCTATGGAAATCTTTTTGACAATCCGACCGTTGAAACTGAATTACCATAAGTCTTTAACCTGATTATAAAATTGGAGCACGATCCAACGGTTGACGAGTGTTTAGAGACGGTTATACTGCCACTGCCCCAACCAAGCTTCAAAGCTTCCAACAATGGCTGCCTTGTACTTTGAGAGTATCTTCTCCACTCTTCTTTCTTTTGTGCGTGAATGAAACAAGGAGAGAAAGAGTTTTCTTTCATTACACTATCAGATGCATCATATTAAGTTTATTATATTCTTAGTTAAGTTAGATGCATGTAGTATTAGGTGTCTTAAGTTTAGGTTGGTGGAGTAGTCCAAGTGTCATCAAGGTAATAAACTTAGGTGTCATATAAACAAGGTAGTGGAGTCCACGTGTCGGTAGTCTTGGCTAGGTTGGGTGATTGGAATCGTGAAGTGGTGTCTTAGTGTGGCGACACGTGTTGTCACGTGTTGTTCCGTCGGCATAACAACCAGGTGTTTTCTTCTGCATCTTCCTCCCTAACCTACTGTTGGAATATTCTTCATAAGTATTTTAGGCTACTCCCAAAAGCCTATTATACTAAAGCCCGACCTAATTTTAATATTCCAACTCTCAATTAATTAATTAATTGACCAATTAATCTCTTGGTTTGCACTTATTTACGTTCCGGACCAGTTTCAACTTCGATTCTCCTCAAACTTGAAACGCAAGCTAACTAATACCTAAGGAACATGATTAAGCCTTCAAATATGCTTAATCCTTTCCTCATACACTAATCGAGAAAACGCGATGTTACAATCAACATGGAAAGGGTTTAGCAACATCTAATCAATAACAGCACTCAAAACATACTTAACCACATATCTTTGTGTGTGTGTGTGTCTATATATATATATATATATATATATATATATATATATATGCAACCATCCTCGAAACCTATTATTTCTTCTACCCTTTACCATGATGGAAATACAATTTGTATGATAACATGGCTGCCACTAATCCGGATATACATATCTCAATCAATCAAACGGCGCGTCTCTAGAATCCCCGGTGCATATCCTCATCCATGGTGAGAATGTCCATGCAAAGCAATGGCACTATAGTTGCACAACACACGCCGGTGCACACCCTTGTTCTCTGGCGAGGGTGCTCATGCAATGCATGAACTATAGCTGCAACTCAAATAATAATAAACTGGGACGGTCCTGCAAACTCTCTAAATCTCGGGAATACACCCCATGCATATGAATAATATCACCGACCATCTCTCGGGTCATTCCCTAGTGCCTAAACCTCTCACCACTATCTCATAGATAACCTCGACAATCATATATCATCAGTCTCATCATATATCAAAATAAATATCTCGGTTAGGCACTTCTGAAAACATGTATCATGTACCCCCACATACAACACCATAATTCATCATGTATCAACACTTAGAAATTCTAAGCACAAAATGATCATCCAACATGTCATCATTTCCAATCATCTACATACATTAAAATAATATATAAATAGCCAATAATCAAATATTCCCAATAATTCCAGGCAAGTCAACATATATCAAACAACACATCATGAACAGTCAAACAGACAAACCATACAACCTTAAATATAATATTTTTAACCTATCAGTGATAAACCTACAATTTCAATATCATCATTAATTGGTACCACTAATTAGTCTCCAATGTGATATTGATATTGTCCGTTATTCACTCTTTAGTAGGGTTTAGGTCGCCCTACGCTATTATTGAAATAAATGCCACTTCATTGTTTTCGACGTTAGATGGCTTCTTTCCCCCACCTGAGATGTCGTGTGATAACTTGAAAGTCACGAAACAAACCCTCCTCAACTCCTCTCAATTCTACCACGTACAGACCAAGGGTCCCCAGGCCCCCAAAAATTCAGATGAACACCACATTACGAAGTGTACGATACAGGGAACCTTAACATGAAGTCGGAATCGAATACCGATAACTGAAATGAAAGGTATGCCGAATACCGTCACCGATGACATTCCGACATAAAAAGGGTAAGGATTACCTTCACTAGAGAATAAAATAAGGATAGAATTATGAAGACGTCGTTGCCACTATCACAATGACATACTCGGAGTCGTATCGGGACGATCGCATCACTCGAACTCTCGACCCAAGGCTTCCCCTCTCTCTAACTCTCTCTATCTCTAACTACTCTTTTTTCTACTCTCTGTCTTCTATTTTTCGCAGGGGTGAAAACTTATGTTCGCTTACGCCCCTTTTTATTTTTCACCATTAGCATGCCCACACTCAAGCGTGGCCACGCTTGAGCGTACTCACGCTGGAGCGTGGGATCCTCCATGCTTAAGCGTGGGAGGTAGGTAGCGCCACCTTGCATGCAACCAATCAGATGGTGCCACGTAGGCTAGCTTATGCCACGTGGAGTCAACACCAGAGCTGGTCTGGTTGACCTCCACGCTTGAACGTGGGAAAGGTGATGCTTGAGCGTAGACCGTTGACCAGAAAACCCTCTTTCACTGTTCATTGCGTTCTGAGCCCGTTCGACGTCCGATTGATTTCAAATTTGAGATATAGACTCTTTTAGACCTAATGAACACTCTCAAACCCTCAAAAATTCCTAATCTCTTTCTTAAATCCAAATTCCTTATTCTCGCATGCTTAAGCCTTTTTTAAAAACAATATACGAAAACCCTAGGTTTCTTTTACATTCGATTTCACTCCGGTCGGTTACGTACTTTCCATGCAAAGGTTCCTAGGAATTTATCAACATATTATTCCTCTAATCCAAGTCTTAAACCTCATCATCGTACGTAAAACAAATTAATAAAAGCACAGACGTTACACGAGGCACCATGTGTGGCTAGCATACTAGGCACACAAGGCTTAAATCATAACGTACATACAATCATAATCACATGTAATCTCAAACTCTCTGTGAAACATCGGGCTCTTTATGAAACCTCCGTAACCGGGAAACTCAACTTTCTAGGCACAACGGCCTAACCGAACATAATATCAACTATGTGTTTGGGCAAAATTATCGGGATACATCCAATTTGTCTATCCACCAGATAAATGTCATGATTCCACCGGAATCCATTTGACGTCTTTTTCAGACGGATGATATCCTTCGGTCTGAATCACCGGCCCTTCGCTGAACCATAGTTCTCAAGCAGACTTTTCATGTTTGCGCAAGGATGTTTTAAGGCACTTTCTTACTAGTCCAAACCCATTATGGAATTGGATCAACAGTCTAATTGATTTTGTTACTCTTTAAAGCCATTAAACAAACTCAGAATTTCATAGTTTGCCAAGATCAAGTTGTTCATCATATTTGTATCATACTTGGCCGAAACCAAGACCTAACCAAGTGAAGATTTTCACTTCACTAACAAACTCACAATCACACATACTTATTCATATATCAATATACTAAATCAAGGCTTGATACTTTAGCACTTTAATCATACTTTCCTGCCAAAGTTCAAGTAAGTCAAATCATGCATTGCTTCCAAACAAACCTATATCATGTAAGCATATAACTCACAAATCACAAGCACACCATATGTACAACATAATAATTACAAAAAGTCCTCTTATATGGACATACACACATAACCCCACATTTAGGGTTTCAAAACAAGACAATAATACATTAAGCCACACAACACCCACAATAAGGTAGATGAACGTTATTCTCCCCCATACCTGTGAAGATCACACCAAGCAAGCAAATCCAAGCTAGAACCCGTCAAGAAGCCTCACGGTTTTTGCTCTCAAAAAACCTAGCAAGGAACATCAATAAAACAAAAGATTACACACATGGATTTAGACATAACCAAGGGAGTAAAATCAAGACTTGAATCACTTAACTCAAGTCAAAAGGTTGATGATCAAATGATTGGTGTTCTTGACCAAGAAATATCCATATTTTTTGTAGAAGGCTCAAAAAGGGATTTTTGTGTGAAATGGCTTATGTCTAGAATGACTAGAGGATGATGGATATGGTCTTAGTTTGTGAAACAAGTGAATGTTTGATGAACTAGCGGTGTTGACCGAATTCTAGATCTAGGAAACTCATTGTTCAAACTTGCTCCAAATGAATTTTCTTGTGAGATTAGAAAGGCTTAGAATGATGAGAGGATTAAGGATCTAGTCTTAGTTTTCTAAGCAAGTGAATGGATGGTGGTTAGGAGGGTGGTGGTCGAACATGAGTGTAGAAGTCACAAGGGATGTTTTGTTTCATAAACTAAGTGATAAGTTGAAGAAATGAATGAATATGAAGTGTGAGGAAGGGGTTTGCCCGTGTAGCACTTGAGTGAATGGAAGATATTTTCATGTTGGAATCATGGTTGGTTAAGTGTGACCAAGGATAGGTTAGAAAATAACATATAATAACTTAGATATTTTCCATAAACCATCATGATAGGATGAAAAATAAGTGAGTATATGTGGGTATGGGTGGCTGGCCGAATTATCCATGAGGGAAAGGAGGATAAAATTGTCAAAACACGTATTGAATATGAATGGAATTCTTAAAAAGGTCCAAGGGTATTTTGGTCATTTTGCATGAAAGATTAGATATTTTGTTAAGTGGTCGTGAAGACTAGGTGAGTCATTACCATGACTCACCATTTGCATTAATGACTTGATGGTGATTCACCATTTGCATTTATAAAACTATGGTGATTCACCATTTGCCATAAATGAACATTTATGACTATGGTGAGTCATGCAATGACTCACTATGGTGACTCATGGGGTTGAGTCATCATGGATGACTATTGGTCCTTATTTCCCAGTATATCTATGCAATTTCGTATCCACTCCGTTGTTTACCCGATTAGGGTTTTCGATCGTTTTTCATCGAGATTCGCCCGAATGAAATATAATATTTTATTTTTGTGCGAAAAATTTAGAAATAGACTTTGTCGATGAAATTATGATCAAATCTAGAATTTCTCAGTATCGGTTCAAATCATGGTTTCTGCTGGTATAAAACTATACTGTCAGTAAAACGCAGACCGGTTTCCATCTGAGTTTTAAACCCAAAATTTCGCCGTAACTTCCTTTGATATAGAAGGTCTCAAATATGATTTTTTTTCCCCTCAAAATCATTTTATGTATCCCCGATAAAAATATAGAATATAATTACCGGTTAAAACGCCATAAAACGGGTTGTTACAGTTTACCCGAAATCAAAGTAGATTTAACAATAAGAAATTGTCCTTTAGTCGAGTCTGCAACAAGATTGTGGCAGCTGTTTCAATTTTTGGCAATCTTTCCAAGGGTTGTTTGCATAATTCTCTTGATGATCTTGTGGTCCTCAAGTTCTTTTCGGTTTCTGGTATCATCAGAAAAGCACCCTTGATTAATTAAAGAAGTTTTCTAGAGGGCTCCTATATACAACTGGATTAAGTGTAGTTCTGATGGTGCAGCTCATGGTTCTCTTGGTACGGCTGCTTGTGGGGCATTTTGAGAGACAATGCAGCTGCTGTTAGGGGCTGCTTTGCTGTCAATATTGGCATTTTCTCTTCTTTGATTGCTGAGTTAAACGGGGCTATGTATGTTGTTGAGTTTGCTTTTAGTAAAGGTTGGTATAACCTTTGGCTGGAGTGTGACTCAGTTCCTGTGATTCATTCTTTCAAATCGTTAGATGTGGTTCCTTGGCATCTTCAAAATTGTCGGAAAAACTGCATTAATATGTCTCATCCACTAGTACAGGAAGCGCTTTTTACGTCGGTCAAAATTGATTTTGGACATCTGAATAATGCCTGACGCTATTGGAGCAGTCGTTGAAAGTGTAACTTTTTACGTCAGTTCAAAACTGGTGTTAAAAGAACACTTTTAACGTCAGTTGATTACATAACTGACATTAAAAGTCAATTTTTTTTAAAAAAAATAACTTTTAACGTTAGTTGTTTCATTCAACTGACGTTAAAAGCATAACTTTTAACTTCAGTTGTTTAGTACAACTGACGTTAAAGGTTTTTTTTTAAAAAAAATCGGTTACAATATATCCCTTACCCCCAGCTATCCCTGCATTTAGTAAACAATCCAGTCTAGTAAATAGTCTAGTAACAGTCCAAAATTTCACTTAAATTTCATTAATAAAAGAAAATTATATATATACATATATATATATACATACATACATATATATACAAAGGAACAAATGGGGGGATAAAAAACCAAAACCCCATTGTTAGAAAAAACATAAGTAAAAGTTTCTATACTGATTAATACACACTACATATAAGTTTTTGTACTAATTACTAACTACACATCTTCTATATACTCCTGATGTATACTTTCGGGAAATCCTTTCTCTTTATCATACTTGAAGAAAAATTCTGCAAACCTCCTCCTCAAGTCTGTGAACTCTTTTTGTCAAGAGGAGATTGGTCGCTGTTAAAAGCCTACACACGTTCAAATAAATCACGATAACATTAATTAACACAATGAAAATGAAAACTAAAATATATAATTAAATAAGTTGTTTAATTAACTATTATTACCTTCTTCCATCCTTTCGTAATAGATGCGAAGACTATGCTCAGCATATGTTGCATCACATAATATCCACACGACCAACTGTCTGGCTGATATCGAGACTACGAAAGAAATGAAATTTAATGTCAGTTAAATAAACATATATATTTGGAATTAGTAATTATTAATTTTAATATTATATACTATTTAACAAACTACAAGCCTTGAGGATAATCCAATCAGGATTTCCTTTAGACTTAAGAGTCCTACTCCTCCCATTGGCACAACTCAAACTACAAGTCGTCAGCGCACTATCATAAACAGAATATTCATGTCAATTGACCAATTCATCATGTGTCGCATAAAACTAAAGTAAATGTTAAAACTTAAATTAAATAGAAGATTAATTACTAACCTATTGACAGGTTCCAGCACCTCCCGTAGCAGGTTCCGGTGGAGAGAGCATAGGAAGATGATAGTATGCCTGGCAGGATGAATTACGAGCAACCGTCAATGCTTGCTCATTATGTACGGTTCCAGATATAGCTCCTTGCGATCATCACCTCCTAGTAATCTCGTTAAGTACGCTGTGACTTCGTTGTGATTCTGAAAGAATTCCATTTGAAGGGAGTAGGGTTCTAAGAAGTCGAATTGGTTGGAGCCCCTCTTGAGTTGAAGTCGATGGAGATACCTACGATATGAATACGTTAAATCATAAAATTCAAATAAAATATATAAATTGAATTAATTATAAAATTATAAAGCATACTTACGTCGACCAAAGACTCACAATCGTGGTGGATAGTTGCTGGCCATCATTGCAAAGATACCCAATACCGTCACCACTGAATATAAATCCAAGCTCATGCGCATGAAGTGGGCGTGCTAGCCAACCATCATGCTCCAACTCCCATTGAAAAAGCACGGACGCATAATCCTCGCCAATGGAGAACCACCGAGTCATGAGAGACATCTTAACCGCCTTTGCCTTCAATATTAAATAAATCAGGTATATAAGATTTGAGAATTAAAAAAAGCATAAATAATTAATTGACAAATTTGGACATTAATAATGGATATATACCTTCCGTGCCAACTGGAGCTCCTGCTTCTCTAGCTCAAACTCCCACCATTTCGCTTCATACTCAAGCTCACGACGTCGGACCTCCAAGTCCTGTTCCCTATCTGCCAACTCATCCACCTCCACATGTGTCCTATTATAGCTCTCTTTTGTGCTCACATGTGAAGGGTTGGCAGCTACCGCGGTGTCCTGTGAACCCACGGAGGAAAACTCCCTAATAACCTCCTGCTTGAAATCTGGGTTGGATAAGAAGCGGCTTATCATATGGTCTGTAATGGCTGGGATCGACATGAGCTGTTGTGTGATGGATTCTCTAAGTGCACCCTCATCGACGACCCGCCTTCGTGAAGTAGAATTGCCATAATATTCTTTGATGCCCACTGTCTCTGGAACACCGATCACCCGACCAGGATGGCCGTCCTTGTCTAGAGCAGTGAGCAATATGTCCCAGTGTCCAGAAGGGACGAATGAGCCCTAGGAGCATTTTTCCTTAAGCTCCATCTACAATGAAGAATTGAAAAAACGTGTAGTATCAACCATATACAAATATCAACTATAAATGCATATAGTTAGTTACTTACAATCTTATCTGCCACATCGCGAGTGGCTTCAGCTTTAAAAGAGCATTTCTTTGTCATCCGGCCGGCCAACCAGACATCCTCGCGCGAGATAGGAGATGGAGGATCAATAGGTGTACCCTCAGGCACCTCTCCAGTTGCTATCCTCGTAGCCATCTCCTCCTGCTTCACCCTAAACTTCTCCTCCATCATCTTGTCGATCCTAGTGGCGTACCCTCCCTGAGACAAGGTGTGGGTGTGGACGTTCTTAGCTTGATTTTGCCTACCCCTCTCCACCTTTTCCTGTTTAAACAAAAACACATAATTAATATTGTTAAATACATTTAATTTCTTTACTTAAATGATCTCTAAGAAGCATAAATAAATTAACTTCATCAACTAACCTGAAATTTGTCCTCATGTCGAATCCTAACAAAGTCATCCCATGTCTCCCTATCAATCCAGGGGTAATCCAAGAACATCTTATCAATCTTCTTCTTCCCAGATACATAGAACCTAGTAAGATCATGCTTGAACCCACTCCAGCGCCTTGCCCCCAATGAGAGCCATTTCTTCCAATGATGCTCGTCATTCGGCATGGTTCAAGCTATCTACACATTAAATACATAACAAACGGGATGAATTAGAACTCGAATAATTATTTAATAATGTAAATCAACATATTGTAAAAGTAAAATACCGTGATAGCCTCCCAAATATGATCCTTAACGTTCTGTGGAAGGTCATCCCAATGGTTGTATAGGATGCTAACGTGCTGCTTGGTTTGTAGAATCACCCACATTTTAAATTCTCTAGCACGGGGGCCCTGGGCCTTTAGTTTAGCAATTAAGGACACCTCAAGATTCTGACCACTTTACCTAGCCTTCTCTAACTTCTTCAATGACATGGCTCCTCTACCCCGTTACCTCCGAGACTGTGATGCTTGTTTGGACGAAAAAATATCAAATTAGAGGGTTATAACAAGGATAAATAAATAATATATAAAGAAGTTAAACTTACATTATAAATATTGGATAAATTTTATATAACATGTAAACTTACAGTATTATCAGGCATAGGCCCCATAGTGTCCTGCGTAGGCCCCATAGTGTCCTCCCGTGCATGCGGGTCCAAGTGATCCATGTGTATGCGTGTTCACATAAATGAGACATTACAACATTCAGCTTCACTCTCATAAATTAACCACTAAGGATGTAGGTCAATCTTGAGTGACACACAATTTATAGGACATCAACCAACTATGAAAACAATTCACATTAGAGAGACAAATTCAACTCATGAGTTCAACAAATATATTAATAGCATATCACATAAACTTGATTGTTCATGACTCAATAAGAAAAACAATTTCAAACTATGAACATATTTTTTTATTTCAATTTTTCATCAACACAAGACCATCCAAACCTTTCACAAATAAGATAGAATGCATTTATATACAACACATTAACCCAGCTTGACCTACATTACAACATCCTTAGTGGTTAACATCTTCCATTGTCTTAAATTTGGATGAATACATTTTAAAAGTACATGCTTGTTTATCGAGTAAGAATATACAAGACATACACAATCATACATATAAAGCCTTTCCCATATATCAGGAAATTCTAACATCAATAACCCAATTAATAAAGTAGAAAGGCTTTTGCTCCTATTATTCTCATTCTCACCCATTATTTCCCAATCAAAATCTCAAATTTCACATTCTCAGGGTTTTAACTTTTTCAGCTATTGCCATTTACCCTTAATCAATATAATTTTTGGCTTACCAAAAAAAAAGGCAAAGCAACGAAACAGAAAGCAAAATGACATGAAGCAAACCAAACACAAAGTTTAGGGCATTACCGCGTTCAGAGAGAGGAGAAGAAGAGTGGATCAGTGGTGAAGGAGAGTGGCTTTTGTTTGGGTTCTTTCCTTGCGTGTGGAGAACCTTAAATGAGACAGAGTAGAGAGAATAAAGAAGAGAACAAAACCAAAAATAAAAATGAAACTTGGAGGGTTTATGGAGTTACCTGAGTTCAGAGAGAGGAGAATGAGAGTGGCTCAGTGGTGGTGCTATCAAGGCGACCACCATTCGTTGTGGCTGAGAGTGAGTGGGAAAGACAGGGTTAGGGCACGCATGAAGTGAGAGAAAGACAGTGTGTGATTCAGAGAGAGAGAGAGTGTACCTCGTGGTGGAGGTGGAAGTGACCTCGCGGTGGTGGCTGTACAATGGAGCTCGCGGTGGTGGAGAAAGGTGAAAGTGCAGAGGCAAAGAGTGAGAGAGCAAAGGCAGAGAGTGAAGAGGAAGGCGCGTGGGTTTTTGTGTTAGCATATACATTCTAAAAACATTTGATTCCACTTTTAATGTCAGTTGTTTAAACAACTGATGTAAAAATTGACCTCCTTTTAAACGTCTGAGTTTTACTTAACAGACGTTTATACAACTGTGCATTTATTTCTTTATTTGACTGCCCACTACACATGCGCCTTGTAACTTCATCTTCTTAATGAACAATTAATTTTTTTATCAAGTAACCACGCCTTGTAACTTCATCCCCTGCTCCTTATAAAAATATATGACTCTTGCTTTTTATAAATTTCTGCAAAGACTTTATTTTTCTGCTATTGTAACAATATGGCTCTGCCATGGAGATTAACTTCATCACTCTTTCTTCCTATTCCTAGACTCAAAGGTCTTTGTCTTAATGGTCAAACAACTTCTGAGGTTGTGTAAATCACATAACATGGGTGATAAGGTTGAGTAAATCACATAAAGTGAGTTGCTCACCTTATCATCCTTCCGGTGAATTGGCTGCTATACTTAGCTTTGGCAGCAAGTGACTGTTCAAAGATCGGGTGCACCCTTGATCAGCCGCTCTGGAAAACTCAGCCGCTCGACTTCTCTCTTGCGCATGCTCACCCGTGAAGGGAACAAAGCCCCAACAAATGTGTAGGATTTTATAGGATTTTAAACCCTTTCAGTGTAACTTTATAGGATTTTAAATTTTTGAATGTATATTGTAACTCCTTTTATTGATTCACTTCAATGAGATCCAGTTTGGGTTATTGATTCAACTTAGTTTTACTTCGCACATATATTTTAGTTTTCAATGAAATACAAAACAGAAACACAAAAGCAAAATCAGAACAGAAACAGAAACCCAAAACCCAAAAGCAAGTGAAACTGAAACTTTGAGGAAGGCAATGCGCGAGGGTATACTAACTAAAAAAAATTATTAAAATAACCTTTAACGTCAGTTGATGAAAGAACGGACGTTCAAAGTTAACTGACTCACTTTTAATGTCAGTTCAATAAACAACTAACGTTAACATATTCACTTTTAACGTTAGTTGTTTATAGAACTGACGTTAAAAGTGAGTCACTTAACTTTTAACGTCAGTCCTTATAACAACTGACGTTAAAAGTAAATTGAGGGAACCTGATATTTACAAAGCTGCCACCGCCTCCTTTTTAACATCTAACTTTTGGTTAACTGACGTAAACCTTTCCCGTTTATTGTATATTTTGCACTAGTGATCAGATGAACTTTGTTGTCTCCCACATATTTAGAGAGGGGAATTGATGTGTTGACAAGCTTCCTTCATTTGGTATTCATAGTTCAGGATTTGTTTGGTGGTATTGTCTTCCTAGTTTTATTAGTAGTGATTTTAGCTGTGATAGGCTTGGTTTGCCTAATTACAGGTTTTGTTAATTTGTTCTTTCATAGGTTTGGTTTATGTCCCCCCATGTTTTTGTTTTATTTCTTTTATTCTTTCTAATAACATCTTAGTAGTGTGTTGCGTATGATTGTTGGGGTTCGTGGTGCCAACCTAGTTAGGATGGCCTTCCTCATTGTGATGCTTTAGTATGCTACTTCATTTAAAAAAAAATCTATTACTTTTGAATGATAATAAGCATGCTAACGTTAATCAATGATTAAGACTTAGTTAATTAGGTTCTTCATTAATGGGACATCGGGGTGTCTCAAAAAACTCTGAAGAACACGTTCAAGAACTCTTAAACTTTCAAATACTTTGATACTTGTCTTTCAAATGTTGTCATTTCATTCTTTCAAAATTCCTAAAAAGTAACTTTGCTACATTTTCTCTTCAGGATTTTGGTCCCTTTCTATCATGAAAAGAAAAAAAAAAGATAGAATAAAATTAGGAAATAAATTCGATGATTAGGAAGATTTTCATGCTAGATTGTTACAAAGGTCAAGTGACCATTTAAATGGGTTAAAAGGGCAAAATCTGACTTGTTGATGTATTAAGGAGGCATATAATATAACGGAAATGATTTTTTGACACAGAATTTGGGACAACATACGGTACACCGTATGAACAGTGCCGTACAGTGCGGCACTGTAGCTGCACTGTGCGGCACTGTAGCACTTTTTCTTTTTCTTTTTTTTTAAAATTTAAATTTTTTTTGTAAATAAATTTTTTGATTAAGTATGTGTCAATATCTGGTGAACGAGGTACAAATATCTGGTGAATGCCTTCAAATATGTGGTGAATGCCCATACTAAAACCAAGTTTTGGATGCCTTAGATTATCTGGTGAACGTAGTTCACTTATGTGGTGAATGCCCATACTAAAACCAAATATGTGGTGAATGCCTTCGAATATCTGGTGAATGCCCATACTAAAACCAAGTTTTGGATGCCTTAGATTATCTGGTGAACGTAGTTCACTTATCTGGTGAATGCCTTCGAATATGTGGTGAATGCCTATACTAAATTAGCTTGTGGATGCCTTAGATTATCTGGTGAACGTAGTTCAATTATCTGGTGAATGCCTTCAAATATGTGGTGAATGCCCATACTTAATCAAAAAATTTATTTACAAAAAAAATTTAAATTAAAAAAAAAAAAGTTGTGCTACTGATCCACACTCATTCTGATCTTGATCATCTGTCTTGTGTTTCATATCTGATTGTACCATATGTTGTCACATTTTCTGTGTCAACTTAGCAGCACTGATAATATAATGAATTTACTATTAGCAAAGGGTAGCATAAAACATAAGAAGAGTTGCATGACTGTTTAGTTACGTTGATGTTGAAATATACCACTTTTCTTTACATTATAAAGTATTCAAACCATATATTAGGTCGATTAAAAGTAGAACTTGAAAAGCATGGCTAAAACTCTTAAGTTTTTTTATGCCTTGATCATCATCCTTTTCCAATTTTTGCATTTAACCAATGGAGGTAACAATATACTTATTTTTCTCATTCTTTTTATCTTTCATGACCATTCACATTAAAAATTACTCCTCTTAGTAACATTCATTCATTTTTACATCTAAGGCGATTGCCATACCTCGCCATGTGTTACTAAAAATGATTGCAAGTATCGTTGTTTTGGTTGTTATAAATACCAATGCGAATATTCCTGGTGTGTTTGCTTCGACCCCTAATAGTTAAGTTGAATAATAACTTTACACTACTTTTACTCCTATAAACTTATTTACATGTGATACAAATATTACAATGTCTCTCATTATTGATGTTATATTCCTCTAACTTTTCAATTTCTGTGACAGCTAGAAAAGAGCATTGGGCTATTATATGCAAGCGTTATGTCCTATGTTCGTCTCTACAAGTTATGGATGATAAATACATGTTTGAAGATTTGTGATAATTAAGCTAAATAAATTTAGGAAAGTGATATGATTATGCAATAATTTCTAAAGTAATCTTTTGTTTTACCTCTACATTTAGCTTTATAATGGATATTTGAAAAGTAGTGAGAAACAATATGTATTCAAAGAATCATTGTAAGGAGATTAATATATGAAAAGTTCTAGGGTGAGTGACGTTGACTAGTAGCTCACTGTGAGAAGGTCATTTTATGCAATAAAAAATAATTTTTAGTCCTTGACATGTTTTATAATTTAAAAAGTCACCCTATCGCTTTCTCTCCAACTCTTCCTCTCCTCTCCTCGACCACCCCTCCACTTCCTCACCGCCTCAGCCTTCCCTCCCACTCCCCCTACCATCACCCAGTCACCTCTATAAAGAACCTAGAAGGCAGCTGAAAAAGAAAAAAATACCACGCTGTAGAGCCAAAGAAGAAAAATAATGGGTAGATGGCAGGTCGTCACTTCTATGCCAGTGGCGCCACCGTACCACTGCTCGCGACAGTCGTCCTACTCCTGTCACCACGCTATTGTTATTTTGGACATTTCTTCAAACATTCAAAATCAAAATCAAACCCTTTCTACGAACCTGAAGAAGACTCGAGGCTTAGTCAGGTGGCCCCAGTCCTGGAAAATTGGAAGTTGGTCGCTGGTCGGATCGCAACGCCTTCTCTGGTAAGGGAAGCACATGACTAAAATGTCACCTTTGATTTTATAAACTTATAGTCTTATACTAGTTTGTTCTCCAACCAATCCTCTCGTATAACAATAGTGAGAATCCCATTTGACTTCCATCAAGATCATCGTGACCTACCGTGGTCAGATGACCACCACTGCTGCAACTACGACGTGGGGCGAATGGAAGAGGTTGATAGTAATGTCGCACTCACAGACTGTAACCCATAATAGGGTCGGCTAAAGTTAGTGCTTGGACATATGACAAATCATGCAATGGGATGCAGCTGATATAGATGGGATTCATCCCTCCTGTGTAACGAGAGTGATATTTATACTTCCCTTGATTGAGTGAGACTACAAACATGTATGACCATGCTCAATTGACTCGGAATGAGATATAATTGACCTCAGTTGTTTAATAAGTCTGCTCATATGCCAAGAAACCATAGGTTGGAGAGTATACAATTGTGACATGATCCATGACTTGTGTTCAACTCATATATCTGGACAAAAGGTCTAGATTACATGGTAACATATATCACAAAATGGTTATGTCAAATCATAAACATTCTTGTTACTGCATTGCTCATTCTCAAGAATGAACTAGTTGTCATTATAAATAGCACTGCTAAGGGGCTACCACAATATACATCTATGTGACCCTTGTTGACAAGTTCCTCTAAACACAAAAAGGGTGAATTGTGTGTGTAATGAATTTTGACCACTTTGGTAAAATAAAATTATGCCCTTTTAAAATATGTTGTAAAATGATTATTAATTAACACATACAATTAAGAAAGCATATAAATGAAAAGCGATTTTAGAAAATAAAGAGGATAAAGAGAAGAAGATAAACACTACGATGTATCCTGGTTCACCCATAAACTTCCCATGTGGCCTACGTCTAGTCCTCAAGGCAAACCCACCAAGGATTTCCAATCAACTCTAGTTTTTAAGCAGGCTTAACCAGAACCTTCACAATATAGAGAACCCTTAACACATCACAAGATATACTCTCCCTTTGCAAGAGTCTCAAAACCAATACCGTGGGATCACACCCACTAAAAAGTAAGAAAAGAAATTACAATGAGAAGCACTCAAAAAGTGGGAAGGATAATAACAAATTGAAGTACAATAATCTCAATACCTATGTGGTATACAAAGCTCTCAAAGTAATATGGTTAAGTGTATTAGCAAGAGAGAAGAAGAGAGTATGATGTTCAAGAGAGAAAAACATTGTTCAGATAAAGTAGGATTCAAGCAGAGTGTTTTGTCTAATAAACCTTTAAATAGAAACCAAGTGATTAGGTCAAATTCTCTTGAAATTTGATTTGTATCACCTAGTAATCGATTATTTACAAATCATAATCGATTACTTTAACTAAATTCAAAAGGCGCATCTTCAAACAGTCAAAGAATAATCGATTAGGATAATCCATTACTTGTTCTCTGTGTAAAATCCTTTTGACTGTGAAATGGCATAATCGATCATACTAATCGATTAGAGACTTTCTGTCTTGAATTTCAAGAAGGCATAATCGATTTTTCTCTATACATGATCGATCATATGTATCCAAAATTCAAAACTTACCGGCTCAAAATAATTTATACTCATTAAACACATTTAAAGCCAATTAAGCTGATTTATAAAACGTGATCAGAATGGCGTAATCCATTATAATAATTGATTATTGGTTTTCAAATAATATGATTTTAAAATCATAACAGCTCTATAATTGATTACTCATCAATCATATTTAAGAGCTTAATAATCAATTACTCCTCGAATCAAAATTAAACTTTGAAAAACTTAAAGGCTAACATTATTTCTTAATTAAATTCATTAAAAAACTTTTTAAGTTTCTTTCTCAAAGTTGTTCCTTTTTCAAAGCTCATTTTATATGAGTGTGTGTTAAATTAATTTGAGAGCATTTAATAACCACTTCCATAAAATCTATAACAGACAATACAAATAAATAAAAACCCTTAACACGTCTTTTATAGATTGCTCGATCTTTTTCACGCTTTTTACTAAGTAGTCCTATGATTTCTCCCTTTGTCATTCATCAAAATATATGTACCTATCAAGGTATATAGCCACATACTCCCCTTTTTTTATGTTAACAAACATGTCAATGAGGGATTGGATTTGCTAGGAAATAGGGTTAGAGCAGTTTTAAGCAAATATATCATAGTTTAAGTTCTTAGTGCAATTGCTCTACCCCCCCCCCCCCCCCCCCACTATATGCATATATTTAAATCCTCTCCCCCTTAAGCATGCAATCATATACCTTTCCCCCTTTTGGCATTATCAAAAACCAGGAAAAGCAAGTAAAACCAAGGCATGTATCCAGAGATAATTGATCAAAAGTTTAAATCCATGCAAAAAGATCTTTAAACCAAATATATGCACGGAAGCCAAAAATACCAGGATAGTTAAAGGTTAAGAAACAACCATCCAAATGAACTAGATATAGTATTCATCCTCCTCATCATCTCCATCGTCACCACCATCATCATTAGTACTGCTGCTCTTAGATGCATCCTGTCCAGCTGAAGTCTGAGGTGCTACTCGAATAGGACTGGCCTCAGCTGTAGCAACCCCACGCTCCAATGACTTAACCTTGAGAGACAGCTCCCGGATGGCAGTGGAGTTAGCCCTGGTCTCAGTATGGTTCAACCGAACCTCTGCAAGGATATTCTGAAGAAATGTCATCATCTCAGAGGAACCACAGTTGGAGGGGCCTATGAGGAAGATGCTCCATCGGTGCGAGGTGGTTCAGAGTCATACAGACCAACTAGTTTCCTGCTCTTGGGTTTGTAAACCCAATCTCTCCCATAAAACTCAATACTCATCTATTTAATGGTTCCCTCATTCATCATCGCATTGTATTTCTTGTAATCCAGCTTAACCTCTCTAGTAAGGTTAACCCTAACATGCCTGAGAATTCGGGTAACCAAGTGACCAAAATGGAGTGATGCACTCTTCTTATTCTCATACATGTGCAGCATGGCCAAACCAGCACAATCTACCTGTTTCTTGTTTTCTAACAGCCACGATAATACATCATCCATACGCAATAACTAGGAAAAATTATGATGCGTAGGAAATAACAGTCTGGCTACCACATAGTGCAATAACCTACTTTGCACTTTTATCTGACCAGCACTTATTTCATTATCAGTGGCGTTATTAGGATTTCTTAAGACATAATTGGTGGCCTAGAGTCTAGCAAACTCACATGCTAAGGGTTCAGCAGCAGGACCCTCAATAGAAATAGTTGTGCCACCAGTAAGGCGGATGGGTTTATGGCTTACCTCAGAAATAAGAACACCATCCACAAGTATTGGATTGCAGTAGAAGACTCTTACAAGCTCTGGGTAGATGTCCTTTGTCATAGATAGGAACTCGGTAATCCTCGCATGGTCCATAAATTCCAAGAACTTGAAGTTGTTGTTCCTTAGCCATTCAATATCCAAAAAGCGAGGTTTCTGCATTTCCTTTTCCAAATACCTACTCATGAATTCAACAGATTGACCTCCATTTGAAAAGAAGCGGTTGATTTTCTCTTATGAGAGAGGGCCTGGATTCACTAATACCTTGAGTTGGCGTTTGGGAGGCATGATGATGAGATGATTTGAGTAGAGATGAAGTGGAGGTAATGGGGAGAAAGTTTATCCAGAAAACCAAAGAAAATGGGAAGAAAAATAGTGCACAAGTAGATGATATGGGATTATGAGGTGCTAGTGTTTCAATTTTACCTTCTAATATGAACCATGATCGTTTATTTTACCACAATAATCGATTATTTTGATGATGTGGCACATCCTGATTGGTTGGTTCATTTTCATGCTTTTTTGGTGCTTGCCTTTTAAAATTCTCATAATCAATTATATGATCGATTATTTCCTGGGATTGATCCATAATCGATTATGTATTCGATTACTACTGATAAACTTTGAATGTGATGATCGATTATGTAATTGATTCCTGTATGCTTCTAGAATTCCTTCGAGTTGTAATCAATTACACTAATTGATTAGGAGCTCACTCGAATTTCACCATTTTTTTATTTTGACATAATCGATTATGCTAATTGATTATGACCTTTATTCCTTCACACTTAATACTCATGTCAGAAAATAACAAGGTGAAATGACAAATATTTATTCAATGCATGATTGGTTCAATATACCTAACTCAGTTCTTATGAAAAAGAAATTTCTTTAGGAAAAGGTTTTGTAAAAATATATGTGACTTGTTTAGATGCTTCAACAATTTCAATCATGCAATCACCTTTTTGAATGTGATCCATAATCAAATTGTGCCTAATCTCAATGTGCTTGGTTTTGAAGTGATAAACCGGATTTTTCGTGAGATATATGGCACCTGTGTTGTCACATTTAATAGGAACAATTTTAAGGTTAATTCTTTAATCATTCAATTTTTGTTTCATCCAAATAATTTGTGCACAAAAACTACCCACCGCAACGTATTCCGCTTCGGCGGTGGACAAAGCCACACTTGCTTGTTTCTTACTATGCCAAGAAACTAATGCGTTACCTAGCAAGTGGCAAGTTCCACTAGTGCTTTTTGGGTCTAATTTTAATCCCACAAAATCAGAAACCGAATCCCAAGTAGGGTGCAGTCAGCCCCGTTAGGGTACCATAAACCCATGTTTTGTGTTCCAATGAGGTATCTCATAATGAATTTTACTATGGCGAGATATGATTCCTTAGGGTTTGATTGAAAACGTGAACTGATGAGCCTCTGGCTCATCTAGTTTTATGGCTAGTATGACCAGGGTTTTGTGCAAATTATATCATATTTTCACCCAAATTAGATTAGATTGTCCTCAAGCAAGGTTTTGAGTCTCTAAAGTAGTTTTAGGTTAATTTAGCCAATTTTGAGTCAAATAAAGCACTTATGGCTATTTTGTTGTTTTCAGGTTAAGTTAGAAGTCAAGAGAATAAAGAATCAGGGAAATTTCAAGTCTGGAGGAGTTCGCCTCGCGAGAGTCTTCTCGCCTCGCGAACCTGAAAGCCAGCTGAACAGTAAAAATGTCATCCTCTCTGGTTCGCCCCGCGAACAACACCTCGCCTCGCGACCCTGAAGGCTGACTGTTCCAAAGAAATGCAACCCGTTCTGTGTCGCCTCGCGGATCCATGTCTCGCCTCGCGAGACTGAAGACCAGAAGCCATGACTCTTCCATTCCTCGCCACGCGAGCAGTTCTTCGCCCCGCGAGAAGACCAAACGTTGCAGACTGTTCATGATATTCGCCTCGCGAGAGAGGGTTCGCCTCGCGAGTGGGCTCAGTTTCTGAATAGTATAAAAGGCTGTTCTGGACAGATTGAAAGAACTTTTTGGCTTCTCCATTGTTTTTACATTTTTCTGTGTGTTTCGTTTTTCTATGGAGAACTAAGTTTCTTAGATTAATCTACTGTAATTGTTTTCCACTACACTTGAGGTTCTTGTAATTCCTGTTTTGTATGCTTTTCCCTTTTCAATGCCATGCTATATATTTCTGTTTGCTTAATTCAGGAGTATATTGTGTTGTGTTTATTTATTTTCGGTGATGTTATGTTCCTATAATTAATCGCGCACTACAACAGAATAGGCTTTTAATAACGCACCTTTAATAGCATTTCCGTGTGGAAATGCTATTAAAAGTGATGGGGGACTTTTAATAGCGTTTCCCTCAGGAAACGCTATCTTAGGTATCACCTAAGATAGCGTTTCCGTGTGGAACCGCTATTAAAAGTGCCACTTAGGAAAAGATAGCGGTTCCACACGGAAACGCTATCTTAGGTGATACCTAAGATAGCGTTTCCTATAGGAAACGCTATCTTAGGTCTTCAGAGCAAAATTAAACGCGCGGAACTGGCCTTCCCTCTGTTTCTTCCTCATTTTCATTCTACTGTTTCCTTCCCTCTGTTGCATGCCATCTCTTTTTTCTTCCCTCACCTTCG
This sequence comes from Sophora flavescens, assembly GCA_030762895.1. NCBI lineage: Eukaryota > Viridiplantae > Streptophyta > Magnoliopsida > Fabales > Fabaceae > Sophora > Sophora flavescens. The sequence continues at coordinate 67,519,368 of CM061065.1, forward strand.
CCATTGCTCGCCGCCGCTGCTACTCCGAAAGAGAAAGAACCCACTCGAACCCAAACCCCTGTGCCGCTGCTCCTACTGCCACCGCGACGGGCGCATTCCCGGTTGAACCCACTTCCAAGTTTGCAGCTTTATTGGAACCCACTCTCCACACTCTCTTAGGCTCCACTCACGCTCACGGTGACCACAGCTGAAGGTAACCCTCTTTGCCTCGGTCATTTGAAAGTTAGGATTTTTTTTGTTTCAATTGCTCTCTATTTTCACGCTCACGGTGGTGGTTCAGCTTTCCATCACAACCCCAAGTTTACGCTTCACCACCTTCCTCGTGATGTAAAGGTTCGGTTTTTTTTTGTTACAATGATACTGCATTTTTAAAAAAAAAACTCTGGAGTTTTTGAGTTTATGCCTATTGAATGGTGAGAATATGTTACTTATTCTAGTGACGGAATTGTAGTGTAGTGTATAGAAATAGAAGAAATTGATAGTTTGGACTTTAGCTATTTAGGCAAACATAAAATTGTATGAAGTTTTTTAAAAAATTTCAATGGATGTTCACAAAATATTTCGAAGGGACCATGGTCCCCTTGCTCCTTCCTTGCTTAAAAAGGAACAATTTAAGGATTGAATGGTTTAGAGATAAATTCCAAGTGAAGTACATTGTCAAAGACCAAAATGTTGGTGTTTGGTTAAGATTTTTTTTTATAAGCGTTTGGTTAAGATGTTTTTTTTATAAGCGTTTGGTTTGTTCATATTTGTAAGTCACCATAGACGAAGATGCTCGCCTAAGTTTGTAACTATTTTTATGGATGCGTTTTGATGGCTGCTTGTGTTTGGTAAGTTTGTGATTTTCTTTCTTTTTTATTTCGCTCTTTGTATCGTAAAATAAATTTTTGATTTTGTATGTATTCATTCTTTTTAAAGTATTTAAGGTATAAAAAGTATTTAAGGTATCCATCAAGTTTGCCCACTGACGTTCATTCCCATTGTGTGTCAATTAAATTACTGATATTGCTCAAAACACCCGTACTTCTGTTAGGAGATATTAAGGTATAAGAAAAATTCAATTCTTGTATAAAGCGACCGAATTTCCATATTTAGCGACCAAATTTGATGGTCGCTAAATACCTCTTTTTTTTAATGTGTTTTAGGGACCAAATTGCAATCCCCCTTCATTGTTTGGATCAATGGCGGAGAGGGACGGTGAAGGGTGGTGAGAGGAGGAAGAACAAAATTGTAATTTGGTCCATGTAACATAGGGACAAAATGGTCCCTGTAACATGGTTGCAATTTGGTCCGATGACATTGAGAGTGACTGTCCTTTGACATGGGTGCCACCGATAACGTACCACATAAATGTGTTTTGTTTGCAGCCTTTCATTCCTTTAATCTGTATACATTGCATGTAGACCTCAACCACTCTAAACTCAAAGTAAATATGTTTAATAAATATTTTTGTAGATCGGAAAAGCATGGATCGGAAATGGATGTCTGCCAATCGTTTAACGAAGGAGTATGAGGATGGGGTGAAAGAGTTCATTAGTTTTGCAGTTCGGCATGCGGAAAACCCTAATACAATCATATGTCCTTGTTTAGATTGTTGTTATGCAAGGCGAGTTAGTGCAGCCGATTTGGAAGAACATTTAGTGTGTAATGGAATCGATCAAAGTTATACATGTTGGACAAAACATGGTGAGACAAGAGCTGAGTCTAGTGAAATGAGGAATCGTGTGAGATATTCATCATACGATACCGACACAAATACTTATGAGGGCGATCGTTTTGAAGACATTGCAAATGCTGTTGAAGAGGATCTTCGGGATTGTCCTCAAATGTTTGGGAGGTTGGTAAGTGATGCAGAGCAACCATTGTATGATGGATGTACTAAATTCACAAGATTGTCGGCGATGTTAAAGTTGTATAACTTGAAATCGGGCAACGGATGGACTGATAAGAGCTTTACGGACTTACTCACACTATTGAAAGACATGTTGCCAGATGATAATGTGCTTCCTAGTCGGACATACGAGGCTAAACAAATGTTATGCTCTATTGGCATGAGCTACGAGAGGATACATGCTTGTCCTAACGATTGCATTTTATTTCGGAATGAATATGCATCGTTACGATGTGTCCTAAATGTAATGCCTCACGATATAAGAAGAAAGAATCAGATCCGAGAGAAGGTTGTGTGGTATTTTCCCATAATACCCAGATTTAGACGCATGTACCGTAGTTCAAAGATTCAAAGCACTTGACATGGCATGAGGATGAAAGGATCAAAGATGGCAAGTCATGCGGACCCTACAGATTCTCCGCAATGGAAGAAATTTGATCATGATTATCCTGATTTTGGGCAAGATTCAAGAAACCTACGACTTGCATTGGCTACTGACGGATTTAACCCGCATGGTGTTCAAAGTAGCTCTCACAGTACATGGCCTGTGATTTTGGTGATTTATAACCTATCCCCATGGCTATGCATGAAGCGCAAATTTATGATGTTATCTATGTTAATTTATGGGCCCAAACAACCAGGAAATGATATAGACGTCTATTTGACTCCTTTGATTGAAGACTTGAAACAACTGTGGGAGACAGTGTGGAGGTGTATGATGGTTATAAGGAAGAAAGTTTCAATTTGAGAGCTATGTTGTTTGGGACAATTAATGATTTTCCAGCCTACGTTAATCTGTCAGGATATAGCATCAAGGGTCAGTGTGCATGCCCTATATGTGAAGAGGGTACGGATTGGATGCGGTTAGAACATTGTAAGAAGAATGTCTTTCTTGGGCATCGTAGATTTTTGCATCCAAGTCATCATTACCGGTGGTGGAGAAAGGCGTTCAATGGGAACTCGGAAGAAGGTAGAGCTCCTTCACCTTTGACGGGTGATCAACTTTTTGAAAAGGTAAAGGATTTGAATATCCAATTCGGTAAACCTTTTGCGAGAGATATTGTCACAAGAGGGTGGAAGAAAAGGTCGATTTTCTTTGAGTTGCCATATTGGAAATCATTATATGTAAGACATTTCCTCGATGTGATGCACGTTGAAAAAATTATCTGTGATAGTGTCATTGGTACGTTACTCAATGTGCCAGGGAAGACTAAAGATGGCATCAATGCAAGGTTGGACTTGGTTAGTATGGGAATAAGAAGAGAATTGGGACCGACGAAGAAGGGTAAAAGTACATATCTTCCTCCTACTGCTTACACTCTATCTAGAAAAGAAAAACTGTTTTTTGTAAGTTTCTTGAAGGAGTTAAGGTTCGGAAGGGTACTCTTCAAACATTAGGAACCTCGTATCGATGAAAGATCTCAAGTTAAAAGGTCTAAAGTCCCACGATTGTCATGTTCTCATGGAGCAGTTGATACCCATTGGTATACGGTCTATTTTACCTAACAAAGTGCGGGGGGCCTTAACTAAACTCTGTTTCTTCTTCAAGGCAATTTGCAGCAAAGTGATTGACCCTGGGAAGTTGCCATCATTGCAAAGAGAAATTGTTGTGACTTTATGCGAGCTTGAGATGTACTTTCCACCTTCATTATTTGACATAATGGTTCATCTAACCATTCACCTTGTTAGAGAGACACAACTGTGTGGGCCAGCTTATATGAGATGGATGTACCCGATTGAGCGTTATATGAAGATATTAAAAGGGTATGTGAAAAACCGATCACGACCAGAAGGTTGTATTGTTGAACGGTATATTGTCGAAGAAGCTGTTGAATTCTGTACCAAATACCTATCCAATGCTGAATCTATAGGGCTGCCAAAGTCTCGTCACAAATGGAGAATGATGGGGCAAGGAATTACTGGAAATGAAATAGTGACTATAACAAGGACAGAATGGGAGCAAGCACACTTATATGTTCTGCACAATGCCGATGAGGTTGAGCCATATGTTGAAAAACACAAGGACATGCTTAAGAGTTTGTATCCAAATAAGAATCAAAATTAGCTAACTAGAGAACACAATCGTTGTTTTATAACGTGGCTAAGAGATCACATTTATGCAGAGTTGACTGAAAATGCTACTTCAGTTTCAAATAGATTGAGATGGTTAGCCAAAGGTCCAAGTTTGCATGTATTCTCTTACCACGGTTATCAAATTAATGGGTACACATTCTATACAAAAGAACAAGATGGTCGGAGTACAATGCAAAACAGTGGTGTGACTCTAGTAGCTTAGTCGATGCATATCTCAAGTGCCAAAGACAGAAACCCGATATATGCAAATATGTCATACTTCGGCGTCATTGAACGCATATGGGAGTTGGATTACACAAAGTTTAAGGTTGGTGTGTTTGGTTGCAAGTGGGTTGACAATAATAACGGTGTTCAGATTGATGAGTCCGGGTTCATGCAGGTGGATCTTAATAGGGTGGGGTATAAAGATGAGCCTTTTATATTAGCATCTCAAGCTCAACAAGTGTTCTATGTCACTGATCCAGCTGATATGAAAAGGTCCATTGTTCTTTTGACTAACAAAATAATTACTAATGTTGATGATCAAGACCATCGAGATGTTGATATTGAAGATGATCCTTTCGTCGGGACATTACAATCACTTGAGATTGATCCAACTAGGGATGATGGTATGTATATGAGAGATGATCATGATGAGGGGCTTTTGGTCAATCCACCATTTCGTACTAATAAAGGACAAACAAATCTCAATCCAATGAAGAAAAGAAAAAGGTTGACTTAAACATGTATGTAGTGTTTGTGTTTAAATGAACTTTCCGATCCTTTTATATTATAGTTAGCATCTTCCTAGGTAATGCTAGTGTTGATTTTGTTATTCATAGTTGTTTTATATTTTGCATCAATTAATGTTATATTAATGTCCATTGATGTTTTACTTGTATCTAATATTTTTGTAGGTAAATGGCATCTTCAAGTAATTCTAGTGATGCCAAAGCGTCGAGACGTGGGCCAACAGTTATGAAGGCGGTCATCCGCGCTAGGAGTAAAGGACAAAAATTTGATGTAATTTACTTACTAATCTAAGGATTTCATAATGTTGTTTGATATCTAGATTTAATTACTTTATTATTTTTATTAGGTTGAATGGAATTCTTTGGACCAACCTATTCGTGCTAATGGTAAAATATTGAAGAGTTACATTGGGGCCGTTGTTCGGAAAAACGGTCCCAATTATTTGTTCTAATTGGAATGATGAAGGTTTGGATGGTTTCAAAGAGAGCATATGGGCTGATGTACAGGTAATTGTTAAAATTTATAAATTATATTGTAAACTATGTAAACATACTTACTTTGACACGTTGTTTATATTGTTTTGCAGATGTCTTTTAATGTTGATGAATCTCGGAAAAAATTTGTACTTCAGAAGTCGGTAACCTACATAGGGCTTTCAGAACTAGATTGACCAAAAAATTTCTAAGAGATGCCAACGGGAATATCAATGAGGAGCCTCCATCAAAATATCCACACATATCAAGGGATGAGTGGACGGATTTTATAGCAATACGCACGAGGAGATGCTCAATTCCTGGTATGTTTAATATCACGTTAGTCCTTATAATTTTATAGCAATACGTACATATGACATTAACCATGTATTAATATTACTTATATGTGTCTGAATAGAAATTAAGCAATGAAAATCGCAACAGGGCGTTAGATCCTGCATGCCCTTACAAAGCATCACGTAAGGGGTATGCTGACATTGAGGATGAATTGGTATGTATATATATATATATATATATATATATAAATATATATATATATATATATATATATATATATATATATATTAACTGCATGTGTGGTAAATATGACTTTTAAACTGTTTGGTTAATTTATATTATCTCAATATACAGATGCGGGAGGCGGGGCCGAAGTTAAGAAAATTAAACGCCATATTGTGTGGAGGAAAGCCCGCGAGAACAAGGCGGGTGTAATTGACAACAAAAATACGCAGACCGTGTGGAATAAATGTGTTAGTAGACTAACGTTTACATTATCATTTGTTATTTTCATATGATAATATATAATAATTTTAACATTTGCATTTCACCAATAACTATGTGTCAGGAGGAACTCACATCACGATCTGCGGTAGAGGGAGAGATAGAAGACTTTGGTCGCCAGGATATTCTTGCCAAAGCCCTAGGTGTGCCGGGAGAACCATGGTCGTGTTAGGGGTGTGGGTTTCGGCGTCTCACAAAAAGTCTACTTCCCACCCGAAGGTCGTGCAAGAAATAACTCGTAACCGAAAAAGTGGGAGACATTGGTGTCTCAACTCTCTGATAGATTGAACATTTTGGAAGAAAAGCTTAAACAAAAGGATGATGAGGAGAGGCAGGCTAATTTCACAGCCCAAGCAAGCGTCAAAGATAGTTGCACTCTACCATCCGCGCAAAGGCTTCCGAGAGGTAATGCATGCCTTTTTTTTTTTTACTAGTATTGCATTCGCAGCTTAAATACATTCAATTGGATGCCTTAATTCACACTTTATTCATCTATCATTGGATTAGGGCGTCAACTCATGTCGACTATATTTATCGACCCCAAACTATCGTATGGTTGCTATGGGTAAAGTATACAATGAGTCGGGTGTTACACTCGCACAATCGGACCAGCACTTCTTAACCATGTGAAAGTTGGAGTTGATGTTGCAACCGAGGGGATGCGCCATTGCACGTACCTATTGATCGTGCGGATGTGGATGACAGAGGAGATGCAATAGGTACTTATGTGGCATGGCCAATTGATCTCGTGGTTGTAATTAATATGGTATGTAATTGCATTTTTCCACCTTTTCATATACGGCATATATGCATTACATTAGTTGATCACTAACTGGCATATTGAAATGCAAAATTTTCAGGCACCTGCAAAAGCTAAAGGCAAGGGCAGAGTGTCTGGATATACAAAGGAGTCAATTACAACCCCAGAAAATAAAGGAGGCAACTCGAGGCCAACCCTCCTACACTGGTTCAACTACAACTTCTCTGGAATATTTGAATTTCCTTAAAATACATGAACGAAAGAATATGAAAAATGCTGACCAATTGTACGTAGAGATGGAACAAAATATTTTTGGTCACCATTTCATTGAGATGCTCAATACTGAAAATATCAGAGAAGTTGTAAATCATGAATGGGTATCTGCCTCCGTTATTTCCGCATATATCGGTAATAAATCGGGCTTAAAGTGTACAATATTTTTTTAGTCTTTCCATTTAAATATTGATGTCATTGGTGTAATCCATTTTTATATTTTAATTGAAGGTATTTGTATGAAGAATTGTTGCTTCCAAAGGAAATAACGAGGAGGTTTCTGTTCTTGTCCCCACACCAAACAAATACATACGGCTACTTCGGGAGGGATTCACGGACAACGTATCTAGCTGACCGGTTTGCAACTAAAGAAAGAGAATATCAGCCCTTGTTTTTAGCGCCGTGCAATGTTGGGTGAGTCGCTTATCCTATAGGACTTAATTCACAATAATGAATTACATAAAAGTTGAGGTGCTTAGGATTTGTTATCTCAACATTTTTGTAGGAATCATTGGGTCTTGTGTGCGATAAATATTGTTGAAGAGATTATTTACTATCTGGATCCCTTGTATGTTGATCCTAGGGATCGCCTGAATTAAAGAATCGTTCGATACGTAAGCATGTTTTTATATTTCGATTTTCTATGATTACTGTCGATAAGTAAGCATGCGTGTGTTTGTGATGATTGAAAATATGTTTCTTAATGAAGTCTGTTTGATTTTGTGATTAGTGCTTTGCAAGTTTATCGCGCAAATATCGGAGCTAAGGTGCCGCGTTTAAAGGCAACCAACATTAAATGGATTCAGATACGGGTATATTTGCAAAAACTTAATGCGCAATTAGATAAAAAAAAACTATATTGATTTACTATTTTATTTTTTTATAGTGCCCAAGACAACCCAACAAGATGCAGATTGTGGGTACTATGTCATGCGTTTCATGAAGGAGACTATCTTGCGAACCAAGTTAAAATACCAATGGCGGTATGTTGTTTACTTAGCTTTTAATCGTGGATCTGTTCAAATGTTTTAGCAATTGTAACTTAATTTATTTAATTTTTATGTCGCAAGATTTCCCGACTTCAAATGCTCCACATACTCCACTGCTCAACTATCCCAAGTCAAGGAAGAGTGGTGTCGCTATATTGTTGAAAAGTTCGTTTGATTATGTCAAATTGATCACATGAGTTGCAAGCAATACTCATTGGTATGTGAATAATGCTTTATATTTATCAACCCCAAACTATCTATGTATTTGTTTTTCATTGGTACATGCCTTCGAGTTGATGTGCATGGAAAGGAGAAAATAAGTTCAAACTTATTATTTTTGTTAGACTTTGTTAATGCTTGATTTGAATTATGTTTCTTGCTACGGTAGTATTTACCTAATTAGTCTGCTTTGATCCCAATGTAACAGTTAGTCTTTGTGGTGGAAATGCAGTATGTATGCTACAGAGGCTTTGGATCACATTTCGACACATTACTTTGGTGTTGTCTTGGTCTCATGAAAAACAAACAGAAGCTGTAAATGTAGATTAATTGTAGATGTACGTTGGTTTTCTGATTTTGGTTTCTTAAGGATTGAGATCTGGTATAGTTGCTGCACTTTGATTTTGTCTTACTCGTGTGAATTTGAATACTTTAGAAACAGAGTGGTGTACTTATATCTGGTTATATATATAGTTGCTGTATAGAGTGTTGCACTTTGATTGTATAGTTACTGGTTTGCTGCACAAACACATGCAGTGCTGCATTGAACACTTATATTTGAACACTTATATTTTGAACACATTTTGAACAATTGTGTTGACTGCAACAATTGTGGTTTTTTTGTGTAGTTCAATATGCAGGAATAATGGATGTAAAAGTTAAGAAATAAAATTAAAAAAAAAGGGCTTTAGATAGCGTTTCCGTGTACAAACGCTATCTAAAGTCTGACTTTAGATAGCGTTTCCGTGTACAAACGCTATCTAAAGTCACCTATTAATAGCAGTTCCTAAATGCTATCTTTGCTAACGAGTTTTAATAGCGGTAGCATAGATAGCGGTTACAAACGCTATTAAAAGGCATACGGAAACGCTATCTAAAGTCTAATCTGTTGTAGTGCCGTTTGCTTAATTCGCGTGTGTACAATTCGTGTTCGCTTAGTTCACGAAGGGCTTACCCCCGTTTGCTTAATTCGGGAATAGGAACATATATCTGTAGTAGTGATTTCGCTTGTAAATTGTTGCTACAACCGGGAGGGGATTAGAATCTGCTTAGGGCTTGGAATTACATGAACCGATGATAGTTGGGAATTCGAGAACAGTAGATTAATCGTCTTTAGCTGTTTGATAACCCTTTCAACTTGCTCTGTTTTATTGTTCTATTTTTGCATTGTTTTCCATTTGCAATTCAAACCAAATCCCCCCCAAAAACTGATTTTTGTGGTAAATAACAAGTCAAGAGTCCTTGTGAGACGACATCCGAGTTGTCGCCCTAAACTACATTTTTTTTAAACCGCTTGTTCTTTTTGGCGCGTGCGCGACAGCGCGACCATGAACACATGAAGACACTAAACATAATATCAGGATGACTAGCAGTAAGATAAAGGAAAGAGCCTATCATACCTCTATACTTAGTTACATCAACAGATTTTCCATCCTCGTCCTTGTCAAGATAGCAATAGGTGCTCATGGGATTAGATAATTCCTTAGAGTTGCTCATCCTAAATTTCTTAAGCAACTCCTCGCAATATTTTGATTGGTTGATGAAGATGCCTTCCTTTGATTACTTGATTTGTAGTCCATGGATGTAGTTGAGCTCGCCCATCATTGTCATTTCAAATTAAAATTTTCACAATTTTAGAAAAATCTTTGCACAAACCCTCATGAGTAGCACCAAATATTATGTCATCCACATAAATTTATACAAGTAAGATGTCATGTTTTGTGTTTTTTATGAAAAACAAAAACGTGTTGCCTTAAAAATAGGTTTATTAAGTATGTACAAGTGTACACAATCACAACAAGTAGTAATAGTGTAATAAAGATCGTTCCCGTGAGGATTATAATGATGCAAAATTTACCAAAACTCAAATTAATCGTTCTTTTTAACTACGATGGAAGGTGACAAAAATAGTGTGTGAGGTGATGAGGATCAATATTTAAGTAGCACAAATAAGCAAGGAAATTAAGGAACAACAAAATAAACATCCCGTTGTAAACATAGATATAAAAACAGCTGTAGGGATGCCTGCAAGTAATTTTAGTTTAGCTTATTTATGCTCTGTGAATGCTGCAGCATCTAGCTACAAGAAATTAAAGTTGTGCTTTCCAATACTTGAAGATAAGGTTCATTAAATTCTTTCTATTCCTAGAGTCATATTAATTACATCATCTTACAAATAAGCATGTTCCAGCTAACTTAAGGACTTGAATGATTGTTCCTAATCCATTCAACAACAACTTTTCCAATTAGTGACTTAACCTTTATCCCTTAACTAATTCCTCTTAACTTAAATTTTCCATGTTCAGCAAGTTTAACATTTACGTAAGTTGATCAAGCTCAAATAAATAGCATTCATGCACAAGATAAGAGAAAATGCAGCAACACAACTTCACATAAAATCAGCTAAATTTTCATTACAAGGTTACATACCCATAGCTACAGCAAGTTTAGCTCATAATGAGCTTACAAAAACCAAGAATAAAATATAAAATGAAAGAAGAGTTCATTACAATGGAAGAACAATGAAAATGAACTATGGAGATGGAAAGGATGACTTGCGGCTGCCTTAGGTAAGTGAATATCATAGTGAGTTTGCAAAGATGTAAGAGAGTGTCCTTGTTTTAGTGTTTTTTTAAGGCCTCTCTTCTCTTTCCTCCTTTTTGGGCCAACAATTAATATTTTTAAATTTAAGTCATTGGCCAACTTCCCAGAATATAGGCATGCGGATCCCTAGGCGCTTGTCTGGCCCACGTCCTACCAATTGGAGCACCCCATCAAGAGAGAGAAAGGTGTGGACAATCAGGTGCTCCTGCAATAGTTGTGGAGCATTTTCCAGCAAAGATAACACGCTACAACAAATACCAGTAGAGAAGTACATAACAATATAAGCATACTCCTAATACTTAAAAACAGAAGAATTTCCTAAAATCTAGACACTAACGCCTATTCACAAAACTAACTTAAAATACCTAAAATGAAAACATTATACATAAGGATAGTAAAGTTCTAGCTAAAAGAAAGTAGATAACTCTTATTTCTAATAGTTATCACACCCCCAAACTTGAACCATTGCTTGTCCTCAAGTAATGAGAAAAACTAAAAACAAACATTCCTAAACAGACACCCACACATGTATAAACCACCCAAAAGTTTTCCTTCACAAATGCAGTACTTTCCACTCAACAACTTCCTTCAACCTTAACAATCATGCAACACAAGTCAGTAAATCAATTGTGATAGAGATCATCTTAAGGCTAAGCATAGGCTATATGCACTAAGAACAGTGGATTATTTACTTACTCTCTTAAGCAACTAAGATCACTCAGTTATCAATCTTATGCAGCTCTGATATAAACTTGATAAGCTTATAATCTTACTAGAACATTCTCAAGACTGCACACAGCAAGAAGACTTTATCAAGTTATAAATAGGGCTTAGGATAGGGTAGGATAAAGATTTGGGTAAGTAGCCAACACTAATTGGAGTCTAAAGATGTTTCACAAAGAATGTCTCATCCCCAGATGTTTTCTACAACCGAGAACAAAAGTTTCTTAACCCCAAAAGGATACTCCCTTCCTTTAAATTTCCTTGTCCCAATATTTTTAGTCAATTTTTCTTTGTTGGGAACAGAAAATAGCTTCAATATTTACATGTGTTTGTCCTGTTCCTGTTCTCTTTTTCTTTATCTTTTTCAATTTTTTTTAAAGAGAAAATGCAGAATGCTTATAACGCCCGGTTTTCTTGATTCTTGTTTAAGCATGGGATTTGCCATGTTTAAGGGATCTATCTTATTTCTTAGGTATTGATGAGATTATGTTTCAAATTTGAGGTCAATCAGACTTCAAACGAGCTCAGAACGCGAAGAAATGCGCGAACGACGAAGGCTATCAGTAGTGCCATGCTCAGGCGTGGAACGATCCACGCTCAAGCGTTGGAAGCACGCTCGACTATGGGGGATTGGGTGCTTGAGCATGCTGGGAGGTTGACCAGTGGTTGGCTGAATGATGCATGGACGAGACATGGCAATGCAAGAGGCCACGCTCAAGCGTGGGTATGCTCGAGCATAGGAATCCTTGCGCTCGAGCGTGAGCAGTGTTGAAAGTGACCCTTAAGTGTTTCATTTTGTAAAAATTGGGAGAAAAAAATAGTTTACGAAAGGGATGGCAGAGAGCTCGTGGAGAGAGATAGAGTGTGGGTTAGAGAAAGAAAGTTGAGCCCGGAGACAATTCATCCGTCCGATTTTGATTTCGACTACACTATTATGATCAGGGCAACGAGTACTATGAGTATCGAGTATCGATTTCTCGATATGACTGAGGTAACACTCGAATCTCTAACACGTCGACACATCGACATTGTCATTTCCTTCTTTTTTTTGATTCTTGCTTCGATTCTAGCTCTGTTTGAAAAATTGTTGCAAGATTATGGTTTATGACATTGTCGGGACTCTGTTCATTTATTATGGCAAATTTCGGAGCACCGAAGAGCCCTAGAGTGTGCATGGCAGCAAGAAGGAGTGAGAGAGGAGGGTTCGTGGAGCTTTGGACAATCGTACCGGTTAAACCAAGATGGGGAGAAAGTAACCGACATCGTCTGGGAGGCAAGCATAGAGTAACAGTTGTATATGAATGTGTGTAGGATTCCCCAGACCCTACTAGAATGTCGAATAATCTACAACGGGTAAACCCTAATAAATTAATATTTTAACATTGTCTTGGGTTTAATGGTTGTAGGTTTATCGACTGTAAGCTTATAATATTAAGTTAGCAATTTTATGCTGATTGAGGTTGTCTGTGTTGCATGCTGCTGTGTTGCTTGATTATACATGATGCTATGTGATGTTTGATATGTTTAACATGTTTATTGGATATTATATGTCTGTATCTGAGAATGGATAATTGGTTGAAGTTATGACAATTATATGTCTGTATGGTTGAGTTGAGGGTTAACACCGTGGTAATGCCTTGAGAATGCAGCTTTGAGGTCGGGAATGTATAGGCATCCGCTGTGAGAATGGGAATGTGTAAGAAGGTTTCGGTGTTAACCATAGTGATGTTTGTTGCATTACATTTTGCCAAGGTGGCGAGCTGTTAGTTGTACTCGAGTGCGAGTATGGATAACGAAGGGGCCGGTCTGTGAAGAGACCTTGGGGATTTACGAACTGGACTCAGGAGGTTCACAGTGATCATTAGGTAGCTCTTATTGTGTTGTGTACCCCGGTATTGCCTGGTTTTCCTGACTTTACCCTGAGTATCCACATCGCGGGTGGATGTTCTGAGGCGACCCAGATACCTCAAATGGAGCTGTTCTTATAGAGGGATGCACTCTTATGGGTCATGGAGAGCGGAAGGGTTACTTGGACAAACTAACTGACGTTCTCTAAGCAGGAGGCTCAGTATGGATAATCTCTCGGGGCTGAGACCTGGATGAGAGATATTGGCCGACATGCATATGAGTGAGACTCCTTAGAGGATTGATCTGAGTATGAACTTCGAGGATGTACTATTTTGGTGTGACTCAGAAGATGGTTGCCTATTACTTGTTGTATGTGTATATGCATGTATAATTATTGTTCTAATGTGTCCCCATCCCCATTTTCATGACCATGTTCTGTTGCTTATCTCCCTCTTTCCCTCTATGTTTCTATGTATGTATTATGTTAGATAAGCAGCGCTAGCAGGGATGGCGGCAAAGTGGATATGGGCTACCATCCGAGGAATTATCTATAGAGGATCCCTCCCATGATCCCTATACTCAGCGATGTTATGATCCTCTACCATGAAGGTCGTGGATGACAAGTCGACCATTCACAATTCTTCATGACGTACGTCACCCTGGTTAGCTTCTACATACGGCTGGGAGATGGTCCGTACTTTCACTTGGATGGCCTATATCAGATTTCGCAGAGGTTACCATTTTCAGAGTGGTGGTTTCCACCTTGTCAGAGGGAGTTCCCTGATGATATGTGGAACATGGTGGACAGGTCTAAAGCGAGGAGCAGAGTTGGCATGGTACAGAGGGGTTAGAGGCAGTGGAGTGTATAGATGATGTATCACTATCATCATCGACGCGTCGTGATGAGCAGTGATGAGTCAGTTTGGGAGTCGAGGACCGGTACGGTAGAGTCTACTGACACACTTATGGAGAGGGTGATGGTAGCTCTAGACGCCCATATCGCCTGTGATATGGCTTTGTCGGATGTGCCTATTAGGTTAAGTGCCTCTGTTAGATTATTTTACTTTTTGATGTATTTTGAGACGGTCAGGTATGTCTAGCCTATCTCTTTCTAGGAACAGTTTCAATTGTTGTATATATGTTCTGTTCTTTTTATTACCTATGTCTATATTGTTTTTGTAGGCTAAAGATCCCTCTGATGGGATCTATCATACTTTGGTGACAGACATACTTACTATGCATACATATAGCTGATGTATGATTTCTTCTGCTGTGAATGCTTTTAAACGATTTTACTTTTATCACTTCCGCGACGCACTTTATTTTCGAATGTAATATACGCGCTAATGTTAATAAAACGAATTAAGGATTAGTTATGGCTAAATTACTACTTTGGTCCCTTATTTGTTTTAAAATATTCAATTTGATCCCCCAATTTTTAATATATTCAATTTTATCCATCAATTGTCAAACATTATGCAAAAAGGTCATTTCCGTTAAGTTTCACCGTTAAGTTGACTAAATTAATACAAATAAGGGGTCAAGTTCAATAAATAAAATAAATGAGGGACCAAATTGAATAAAATATCGGAACCAAGTTGAATAAATTACAATAAATGAGGGACCAAGTTGAATAAATTAAAACAAATGAGGGACCAATTTAAACATTTTAAAATTTGAGGGACCAAATTGAATATTTTAAATAAAATAAGGGACCAATTTGAACATTTTAAAAATTGAGGGACCAAATTGAATATTTTAAAACAAATAAGGGCCAAAAATAGTAATTTAGCCATTAGTTACTTAGGGTTTTCTTTAATGGGACTTCGGGGTGTATTAATGCTTAAAACAAACAGTTCATTTTAGTTTAGCATTTCTCAGTCCTTTTTCCTTATATCACAACTGTATAACAGCCCCAAGCATAAGATGGTGCTTGTCCTCAAGCCAGCCCCAATGGGGCCTCCACTCCTGTGATCTGGACTTCCTCATTTTCAAGATCTTCCTTGGACTCCTCCTCTGCTTCATCATTATCCTGCTCTTCCTTTTCCTTACCTTCTTGTATTTCATTCTGCAGCCTCCACCTGTTTCCCCTTGGGCCGGCAGCACTAAGGTCGAACCCTCTTAGCCTTTTTGGATGGAGGAGGTTCTGGGGATTCCTTCTCCTCGTCAGATGATGCATAGTTCGCGGCTATATGCCTAATGAATCCTCCCCTACACGCTGGTGTCTTGAATTTCTTTGCTTTCTAGGAAGGTAGAGGAGTTAGGGCTTTGTCAAGCTGAGCCTCAGCGTTAGTCTCCTTCTCAGGCACTTCATCTCTTGTATTTTTGGTGCCCCGCCATGATCCTGTTGGGGGCTCTCATCCACTTGCTTCTTCTTCTTGTTGGTGGTAGCGATGACCAAAGCTTGCTGTTTGGAAGGTGGGGTTCCTAGCCAAGAATGGTCTCAGGAGAGATCTTGTTGGCGGGGGGGTGGTGTTGATATTGATGCTTGGTGGGGGCGAGAATGGGACTCTTCAAGGGCTTTGTTTGTGGGCTCTTCTGGGGTTAAATGATCTCTAGGATAAAGGGTATTGGAGTTGCCTTCTGTACGTTGTTCAGATCCAGGGTGCTCTTCTGCCACTGGAAGTATTGGTAGAAGAACTCCAAGTACAGCTGCTCCTTTTGCACATGTTGATGCAGCATTGTGGTCAATGGGTCCGGTTTTTGGTCTAGCATTCCTGAGCGATCCTGCTGCTCAGGAATGGCTTCAGGCTACATATTTGATGTACTTTCTTCATCAGCCTTCTCAGAAATCGAATAAAACCTTTGGATACAGACCAAATCAATCTCTCCCAGATTCTTCTCCAATCCTTCTCCAGCATGATACTCTATCTGACCCTTCAGACACAACACAGTGATCAGACAATGGAAAATGAGTTTCCCCTTCTTTCTCATAGCACATGTAGAAATTTATTCTTTTATAATCTCCACCACATTGACCTTTTTTGCCCTTGAGAACACAGAGGAGGAGAACCAACCGCTCCTTCTCGACTGTCTCCATGTGAAAGGTGGGGGAAAGCTTGTGGCGCAAAAACGATACCACACTTTTGTTAGAGGCTTCAACCGGGCTTTTGAAATCTTCATCTGACTCTCAGTATAAATCAGACACTCAGTTCTTGGGACCGCGAGATCCTTTTTTATCTGGTTGAGCTGTTTGTCAGTGACCCTGTTCAGCAAGGGTCCATACCCATCTTCCTTGTTTTGTAGTCCCCATTTCAGATTTAAGGTATCAGTAGAAAAAGATATTTCTAACCCCTCGTTCCACCATATACGATTGGGATTCCAAGCCAATGTTCTCATAGAACTCGCAAACCAGAAGGAGTCAGAACCCCTTGGGATCGGCTGCAAACTTCTTCCAACCATGAAGGTCTATGGCCTCAGCTACCTCTTCCAAGAGCCCATAGTGTGACACCCTCTACCCCACGTGTATTTGTAAATGCGTGACATAAAATAAAATATAAAATAAAATAAAATACATGCATATTATTTCATAATAATAAAACCAAGGTAAAAGGTACCACTTTATCAAACGTTCTCAACGAGGAAAAGTAAAAAAGTTTAAAAATAAAAACATAACCATAAAAGCAAACCCAACCCCGTAGTCACAATAGAGCTGGTATAACCAAAATCCAAAAAAAAAAACTCGGATAAACAAACATAAACTGGAAATCCTAAACTAATAGTATCGGCTCCTCGGAGTCACTCCTTGACTGGCTGCTCAATGTCCTCTGCATAAAAGATTTCTGCCAAACAAAGCTACGGAAGAAACGGGGAGTAAGAAACCATACATATGAACATAACGACGATAGGATAGTTGGCAAGATGTTCGTACAACAATTAGCAAACATAACATAGTATATCATACCATACATCAACCACAAAGCATGTCACATATATCAACTGAATAATGCAATGTGACTCGCTACTCAAAATGCATGTGGATCCATCTATACTGGGAATACGCCTTTGGAGTAACATATCCACATTGGCCATTAAGTACAACCGACGATGGTCCATGAAACCATGGGTGAACCCCTAGGATAGCCCATGCACCTAACTCTCGGATGCACCACCGAAGATGCGCACGATTCACCTAACCATCGGATGAATCACCGCGGATGGCCAGATTTCCTTACTCTCGGACGACCTTCCCAATTATCATATCTCCCTTAATAGCTTTGTGCATGAATGCATGCATATTCACAAACAATCAACCATTGATCACCACCTCCATCAACACCTTTTATTATGGTTTAACGTTTTTGGCCAATAAGCACCAAAGTTTAACATTATTTTTAATCTTTAAGCTTGATTAAACACTCTGGCCAATTAACACCAGATCAACACCTTGACCAATAAGCATCATGGCCCCCTTGACCAATAAGCACTATGGTACAACATCAACAACACCATGACCAATAAGCATCAAGGCCACCTTGGCCAATAAGAACCAAGGTACAACATCAACAACACCTTGACCAATAAGCATCAAGGCCCCCTTGACCAATAAGAACCAAGGTACAACGTGCAGTAACCCATTGTTACCGTCTTAACATCTTAATGTTTGTTATTTAGTTACTTTCATTAAGACTTCAAAAGATTATATAACTTGCCTTTACTTCTATTGGTGTCTTATATCATTATTGGGGACGATTGGGGTGAAACACCCCTTTATTCTTTAATTCCAGATCTGTTCTGTTTGGGGGAGCACAGGTGTGCTTACCCCCAGCACGGGCGTGCTGGACTTTAAGTTCAGAATGGTCGTGCTGCCTGTTGAGCACAGTCTTGCTTATGCAGCATGGTCTTTTTGAATTTGAAAGTGGAGCACGGGTGTGCTACCTTTTAAGCACGGTCGTGCTTGCTGGAGCATGGCCTTACTGGTCTGGGCAGAAAGGGTTAGAAACCCTTGCCAAACTCCCTAGGGAAATTCATGGATCAAACCTATTAGCTTTTACTAAACATCAAGCATTAATCTTGTTCCTCTTAATTAACCTCCAAGTTTTATGCCTTATTGGGAATTTAACCTTTAATTCCTTGCTCCATTATTAACATCCCTAAACACTCATAAATCAAGCCTAGGGTCTTAACTATACCAATGAGCATTAACCTTGCCTCCCATCACTATGATTCAAGTCTTATGAACATTGGGAAACTATTCCTTAATTCTTATAATGTCATTCACACTCTTTTACCTTTAATTAGAGCGTTGACAACAATAACATTAACATCCATCTCATATAATCAACATAACAACCAAGGCATCCATTCATCATTATCAACAATAAATACAATAATCAAAGCATGCCAATAACATTGATATCATATTATACATATAGCAGAAAACAACAATTAGGCAATTAGGATACATCAGGGTCATGGGTTAACCCTCATCTTACGCTACCCCAAAGCCTACATATTCATACCAGCCCTTCTCCTCATACCTGGTATGAAGATTGAAACTATACCAAATGCAAGCGATCTACTGTTGTTCCCTCGAGCGACTTGACGAATTCCCCAAGCCTTGGCCAAACACAAAAAGGGTAACCAATTAATCTCCCTAATCATAAAATAAGAGGAGGAGATTAACCGAGGGATGACAACATTACCTTAATTGGCACTAACGCACGATTCCTCTCTCAAACAAACACAAGAACTCCAAGAACTATGATGGTTTCAAAGGAAAAGAGGAAAGAGGGGTTTCTGCCACACTAGGGTTGCTAAAAGTGCCAAAAATGAGGGCTACGGCTGCAATCCCCTTAAGCCACCTATTTATATTATCAAAACAGAAGAAACCTAACATAACACTGATTTTGACAGTATGTAAAGCCGTTCTTTGTGATGTACGGTCATGCATCAGTTATACGCCTCACATCCAGACTGTCGACGCAAAATAGGACATAGGTGTGACATAATATGTACAGGCCATGCATAATCATGTACAACCGTACATAAATATGTACAGCCAAGCATAATTATGTACAGTGTAACACCCTGATTTTTGCATAAGGGTGTATGTTACTATGGATGCCTAGTTGTTGTTATTATTATTATTATTGTTTTTATTAATATTATTGTTATTATTAATATTACTGTAGTATTTTATACATATACATATATATGTATGTATATATTATTACATATAATAACATGTATATTAATATATGATTATTTGTATTAATATGAGATAGTGTAACTCTTAGATTTTGTTTTTGGTGAACCGGGGTATCCTCCGGCCAGGGCCAGAGACTAATCCCTGGAACCCCTGACCACATGCTTAAGGGGCCCAATTATCTACCAATTGTGTCACACCATGTTGGTAACTCTCTTAGATTTTAGTCTCTTAACAAATCAGATTTGAATCCTTATTAATATATGAGAATCCTCTTTTTGGTTATCTCTTAAGATCCTATCATAATCTCCTAAGGATCCTATATAGAAATATCTACCAAATCTATTTCTAAAATTCCATCACACTTTTGACCATGACAGAGTCCGATTTAGGATTTGATCGTGAAATATTAAATTGTATATATTTTTATAAGCTCTCTAACGACACCAAGAACGCCTCAATCGGATACTCGTAGCTCAAGGTATGTGCAAAATATCTATCTGTACGCAGTTTGGGCTGAAATATGAGCCCGTTATGCCCTAAAACCTAGTTTACACGAATCTAACACTCAAACTGCCTCCCACTCTTCTCTTAGAGTTTCCATCACTTTTGTCTAAAAACTCTCTCTAGTGACCATTTCGTTCATCATTCTTCGTCGTTTTTTACCACAAGGACATCGCTGCCAATACGCGCTTCTTTTAGTATCGATTTTATATTTTTGTTTCTGAATTTTGGGCTGAAACAAGGTAAAATTTTGTGTGCCATGTTCTCCTTATTTTCCCCCATTGAGTTTCTTGATTTAGAAGCTTAATCCATGTGTTTTCGTTGTCGTTCTTGAGGAAGTGATCAAGCGTTTGTGAGACAAGATTCAAACGGTCCTTTTCCCCTCTTCTTGTTTCAGTTATTTAGAGTTTAATCTCAAGGTAAGCCATGCCTCTGGTTCCCTTTTTTATTCTCTCATTGGTCTAGGAGTTGTGGTCCTCTTTATGAACTCTTCGTATTTTGTAATGGTAGGAACTGGTGAAGGAGGCTTTGATTCGACACTCTCATCCCTTTGAGGCTTGAGAATTTGATTGAGGTATGGGGAGAAGGGATAGTATGAATACGTAGGCAATGGGGGTAGTGTAAGATGAAGGGTTGCCCATGACCCTATTGTTTGATAACATGTTTATCTTGTTATATGCCTAATTGTTATTCCTTCATGATGATATATGCGTATTTGGTTATTTATGAATGATGATGCCATGTTGGAACGATGATTTCATGTTTGGAATAATGATGTCATGTTTGGAATGATGTTTATGCCATGATGAGTATTGGTTCAATATGTTACTAAACCATGAATGATGATTGGTTGTTGTTGTGATTAATGTTGATAAAACATTAAAATGCGTTAATAATTGATGTTAAGAATTAAGGGATGTTTTCCCAATTGTTCATAAGACCTGAATGTTAGTGATGAGAGCCAAGGTATATGTCAAAAGGTTTAGTCAATGACCCTAGGGATTGATTCATGAGTGTTTAAGGATTTTTAATAATGAAACATAATTAAAGGATTAATTCCACGTAGTTATAAGACATGGAAATTAAACCAGATTAACAAGATTAATGCTCAAAGATATAGTAAAAGCCAATAGATTTAATCCATGAATTGCCCCAAGAGGTTTGGCAAGGGTTTCTAACCCTTTCTACCCAGACTAGTACGGTCATGCTCCAGTAAGCACGGTCATGCTTAAAAGGGAGCACGCCCATGCTCCAATTCAAAATTCAAAAAGGTCATGCTGCATAAGCACGGCCATGCTCAACAGTCAGTACGCCCATGCTTGACCCAGCATCCAGCACGCCCATGCTGAAGGGGGAGCACGATCGTGCTTCCCTGCCCATAACAAAACGCAGAAGTAGTAACAGGGGTGTTTCACCCCAAATGTTTTCAATGATCTAATAAGACACCAAATGAAGTAAAAGCTAGATAACTCAACAAAGACAAATAAATAAAAAGAAATAAGATGCTATACCTTGGTAGCCGAGTGGCCAAGGGGGCCTTGATAGCCAAGTGGTCAGGGTGTTGTTAATGTTGTACCTTGGTAGCCTAGTGGCCAAAGGGGCCTTGATAGCCAAGTGGTCGAGGTGTTGAGCTCTAGTGCTTAATGACCATATTGATAATTAAAATATTAAAGACGAAAAGATAACGTTGAACCTTGGTAGACAAGTAGTCAAGGGGGCCTCGATAGCCAAGTGGCTGAGGTATTGATGGTGATAAAACTTAGGTAGCCGAGTGGCCCAAGTGGAGATGGTGATTGTTGTTTGTGTGTTGTTGTTCCTCATGCATTCATGCATCCGAGATATTAGTGGGGGATGTTCAACATAGGGGTGGTCGTCCGAGAGTAAGGCGACCTGGCCGTCGGCCGGAATTCAAGTGAATCATGTACACACATGGTGGCGCATCCGAGAGTAAGATGCATCGGCTATCCGAGGGGTTCACCCATTGTTTGGTGAATTCTGACGTTGGTGCTTAATGGCCGATGTGGATATGTAACTCCGAAATTGACTTCCTGAGATAGATTGGATCCAAGTGCATAACAGAGTAGTGGAGTGGCACTGCATCGCATAGCATACATTGTTGTATGATGAGAATGATATGTTGATATTATATTTGATGTTGTTATAACATGCTTGTTTGTGATGCATGCTCCTCTTACTAACTGCTTCCATGCCGTTATGTTCATATATATGTTTCTAACTCCCTGTCTTTTGTTGTTGCTTTGCATGTACCCTTATGTTATGCAGAGGATGGTGAGCAGCCTGTTGAGGAGTGACTATGAGGAGCCGCTACTCGTAGTTAGGACTTGTGTTTAGTTTAAGTTTGTTATACGTGACGTTTTCCAGATTTTCAGTTATACCGACTCATTAATGTGACATTGGGGTTGGGTTTTCTTTTATGATTAGGATTTGTTATGTTTTCTTTTAAAACTTATTTTATTTCCGCATTGAGACGTTGTTACAATGTAGTGCCTTTTACCTTGGTATTTATTTTATGAAATAAATGCATGTTTTTATTTTATACCTTTTATCTAAATGTTTTATAAATACATGTGGGGTGGAGGGTGTCATATACAGCCATGCATATTTATCTAGAGCTCTAACTTAATCTTTTCTGCACCAAAACCAACTTAGCTCAATTTTAACTCTTGTATGGCATATTTCTAACAACTAACAAAACACACAAACATATATATAACATATATAAACACTTAAAGGCTTATTTACTAAAAAATTGGGTGTTACAATTCCACCCCCCTTATAAAAATTTTGCCCTTGAAATTTTCATGGTTAGACCTATGAAAACAACCAAGCCTAATCTTTCCATCTATCTACTCATTTACTAGGCCTCCCCTGCTAGGGAAAATATACACTAGTCACGGGTTAGAAGCCTAAACTTTCGAGACTTATGATTGCAATCTAAACACTCTCACTCATGGCCACTACGGGTCTACTCTCGAAGCGACTAGTCTCTACTCGAATCGTGTCTAAGCTATTAAGGCAACTAACCTCACTGCCATAATGCTCATAACAATTATCATTACTTCACCTACCGGCGACAAGTGATTGGGGTGATCAGTCCCTCCTACTTGTCCAGCTCAATAACACAAGCAAAAACAATTCCATGAGTCAATCTCTGCTTTTTTTTCTCTCTCTACGAGGGTATTCGATTAGGGCTTGAGTGCAACTATGTTCGCGCAACATAATTACTCTCATGACACTATTAAAGATCCTTCTTACAGCATAACCACCAAGACATTCATCTATTTGTCTTTGACGCCCTTCCTATTAGCAACTAATTATCTAATCCTTACTCTACTATACTCCTTAATATGTATAATTGTCCATGTAAAGCTGTACGTTAACTCAATAGTCTCCCCTAAACATATAACTGTACTACCCTCCTCAAAGGTTCTCATTAAACATTGTTAGAAAAACTCCCTATCTCTAAGGTAGAAACTAAGGGTTTAACAACCCTCTAACTCATCTAAGATGTGACCATATGTCTCTACCCACACAAACATAAACCAAGCACAAAACGAAAGAGGTTCTTTCAGCGAGACATGTACTTTGGTTCCTAAGCCATGGCATTATTGTTCCTCGGTTTCTTCTTACAGTCAGGCAATCCTTTCTAAGGTGACCTCGTACTCCATAACTATAACAAGTCATATCAACGTTTGTTCACTAACAAGTGAAGAGTCCGCACTTGCAACACCTCGCACAACTCACAGCCTATTAAAGTCCTCTTTCACCAATGTCAATGTCATCGGTCTTGTTGTTTATATACTTATGATTACTTCTATCGTCACAATATGGTCCTTGTGGAGCTGGAAACGACCTCTCGTTGTCTCGATAACTAGAACTCTTGTGGTGAAAAACTCTAGCCATGTAAACATCCCCTAAGAATATGCACTTGTTGACCAGAGTAGAAAAGATACAGTTCTTTTGACGAGCGATAACTTTTTTGATCTCTAGGAACAGTCCGCTTTTGAACTTAATATACTTAGAATGATCATTGGTGCAATACTGGTGCGGAGTGTAGTAATGAGATGGCTCCTCAAATTTCCACTGCACTCTTTGGTAGTCATGTCTCCTTGCAATGGATCCAAAAGATTCATCTCTTTCTCGTAACTTAGATCCACAGGAAGATGTGTCTCTAAAATTTGTTTCTGGAAGCATTCCAAGTGAAAGTTGTACCTCCAGTCTCCATGAGTTGATGGCAAAATCTCTATCAGTGTTCCACCTTTTCAAGTTTGCAAATCCAGTGCTGAGCACCAACGAGATAATAAGCTTCTTCGGAGGGTAGCAGGTTGCTTCTTTGAAGCCTGACAGAATTCTGAAGTTCAACTACCTTCACATGTCGACTCTGGCTCCGCTCCATTATAGTAGTCAGTCGTTTATAAGCGTATAGCTCCAACTTGCCTTTACTCCTTGTCTAGACAAAGCTAGAAAATAACTTAACACCGAAGGCTTCGTCAAGATACTAGCCTGAGCTCCTAATCTCGGTTACTGACTTTGGTGCTTCCCAATGGAGCAAAATCTCTACCTTGGATGGGTCCACAACTATTCCTTCTTTATAGATTACATGTCCTAAGAAGCTCACATCTTCTAACCAAAACTCACACTTGGACAACTTAGTGTAACACCCCATTTTTCGTTAAGTGTTGTTTGTTTGTTTTCTTAAGCCTTCGGACTAAGCTTAAAATTGTTGTTGAGAGCTAAGCGGGATTTATAGGTTTAAAATCCCTTTCTTAGGCTTGTGTCTTGTGACTCACTGAGTCACAAGCACGGTCCTGCTCAATAGGGAATGTAACACCCCGATTTTCGTATAAGGGATTATGTTACTATGGATGCCTAGTTGTTGTTGTTGTTGTTGTTATTGTTATTGTTATTATTATTATTATTATTATTATTAATGAAGTTAGTATTGTTATTTATATAATTGATAATGTAATTGTGATTAGTGTTGTAGTATTTTTATGCTTATACTTATATATGTATGTATATATTATTACATATGATAATATGTATATTAATATATGATTATTTGCATTAATATGAGATTGTCTCTCTTAATGTGTGATCTTATATGAATATATGATTTTGTTTGTGATTTTATATATTAATATATGATATGTGATTTTATTATTAATAAGTGATTAAGAATGATATAATGAGATATAGTGTGATTTAGTATTTAGATAGAGATAGTATAATTCTTAGATTTTAGCCCCTCAACCAATCAGATTTGAGTCCTTATTAATAAAGGATAAAAATCTTTTTGGTTACCTCTTAAGATCTTATCATAATCTCCTAAGGTTCATATCTAGGAATAACTATCAAATTTGTTGCTAAACTTCCAATGAACTTTTCACCATCTTAGAGTACGATTTAGGATTCGGTCATTAGTCATTAATATGTAGATATTTCTCTGAGATTTCTAACGACACCAAGAACGTCTCAATCAGAAACTTGTAACTCAAGTTATGGTCAAAATACCGATCTATATTCAGTTTGGACTGAAATAGGAGCTCGTTATGCCCTAACTTGTATTTATACCCTAAGACTCGACCTAAACCCTATTTCTCACATTGTTAAACTCAGAATAGCTTCCTCTCTTCATCTTTCTTAGTTTTCCCTTCAACCCCTTGAAGTTCTTGGAGTTTGTGAGTCTGTTTGGGAGAGAAGTTACACGTGTTAGCATCGTTTAAGGTAACGTAGTTATCCCTCCGTAATCTCCTTTTCACTTTATTTTGAATTGGGTATTAATTGGTTATTCTCTTCCCTTCTTGTTTGACCAAAACTTAAGGAACTCATTGAGTCGCTCGAGGGAACGTGTCTAGTTTGGCAACGTTATCGTTTTGGGAATCTTCATACCAGGTATGGGGAAAAGGATAGTGTATACATTAGGTAAGGGGGTAGCGTAAGATGAGGGGTCCCCATAACCCCGTTATCATTGTTAATTGCTATGAATGTCTATTTGTTATAAGTTGTTATTAATTGTTATTGTTATTGATACGTTTAGTATGACTATGCCTAAACTGTTGTTGATGACATGATCTACCTAGTTGTATGAGTTAATTGTTATTACTAATTGGTTTGTGGTATGCTCAGTGTTTATGATTATCATGTTGTTCGTCTATGATGTATAATAGATGAATTTGTTGATGATCTGATTATGATTGTTATGTTGTTGTTGCTATGCATTGACCGACTGAATGTTGATTGGATGAGGCTATGTTGTTGTTATGATGAACACATTAATGAGACCCTAATCAGTTTAAAATGGGACTCTTAGTTAACATAGGATTTAAGGGGTTAGTTCCCCAATGCTTCATAAGACATGAACTGTTAGTGAGAGGTGAGGTTTTACGCCAACTAGATTAGTCAAAGGACCATAGGATCTGATTTGAGAGTGTTAGGGAGTTTTGACACTAAGAATACATATGAATGTACCCAGAACAGTACGGCTGGCCCAGGAGCACGGACGTGTTGAACAGGGAGCACGTTGCATTCTGGAAGGCAGGCTGCTTATTGAGCACGGCCGTGCAGGATAGTGAGCACAATCGTGCTCCACTTAAGTGGCAACACGACGGTTCTGGGGTGAGCACGCCCGTGCTCCTCTTACTAGTCCGAATATGAGATTAAATGAATTAAGGTGTGTTTCACCCCAAATGTCCCCAATAATGTAATAACGCACCAATCAAATGGAGAACAGTTAGATAACTTAAATAAAAGATTAATTAAGATAACGAAGAATAATAAGTTGGTTAGGTCGGTACCCTTGGGTTACCGTATGTTTTTACGCTTTGGTGCTTTTTGGCCAAGGTGCTCTTGATGCTTTTTGGTCGAGATGTTGATGGGTTGGACCTTAGTGCTTTTTGGCTAAGGGGGGCATTGACCCGAAAGGGTTAAGGTGTTGATGTTGATGATGGTGATAAGTCTTGGGTGCTTATTGTCCCAAGCAAAGGAGGTGGTTGCCTTGTATGTCGTTGCTTAGGCATTCATACATTGAAGTTGGTTAGTGGGTGATGTTCAACATTGGGGAGGTCGTCCAAGTTATGATGATGTGGCCAAAGCCTCGGGTGGTTCACCCAAGGTTTGGTGAACCGTACGCCCCCGAGGCGGCGTATCCAGTTATGATACGTCGGCTATCCAAAGGGTTCACCCATGGTTTGGTGAACTGCCGGCGTTGGTGCTTTTAGGGCTAATGTGGATATGTTACTCCGAAGTTGACTTCCTGAGATAGTTGGATCCATATGTATAACGGAGTAGCGGCGTAGTGCTGGACCGCATAGTATATGTTGATTGAGATGATATGTTGTTATGTTATTTAATATTGATGTTATGTTGTATTGCTATGTCATGCTATGATCTATGTTCTTCTTGCTTAACTACATACATGCCGATGTGTTTACATGATTTCTTAATCCCTGTTTTTCCTGTTTCTGTTGTTGCTTGTATCTCTTATGCAAAGGACGGTGAGCAGCCAGTGGAGGAGTGACTCTGAGGATCCACGACTCTAGTTAAGATGCTTAGTTATAGTTGTTAGTTTTGTTTAGTTGTTTCAGTTGTATTCCGAGGATTTTATCCCTGAAATGCTTTTCAGCTTTGTTTGTGACATCGGGGTTGGGTTATGTTTATGCTATATGTTGTGTATGTTTTATTGTTTTAGAACTATGTTCTTTCTGCATTAAGTGTTACAATGTGGTATCTTTCTATCAAGTTTTATTTTTATCAAACAAATGCACGTTTTTATATTGCCTCTTTTAAGTAAATGTTTTATATTAACGTGAGGGGTAGAAGGGTATCACATTTAGTGGTATCAGAGCAGGTCTGTCCTATCAGGTCGTGGTATGAGTCTATTGTGTGCTCTTGTTTGAATTTTCTATATTTATATAGACAATGTTACGTGGTACTAAGTACCTATAGCTTCGCTTTGTCTTGACTTACTGCATTTGGTGGTTTGTCTTGGACGATCCAAGAAGCCCGTGAGTGCTTCTTGTGTTCAGAAAGGTTGTTCTATTATCATTCGATAATGAGAACTTTGTTGTTGATCTTGTATGCTTACCCCTAAAGGACCTTGATGTAATTCTTGACATGGACCGGTTATCTTCCAACCACGTTCTTTTGAATTGTTTTGATAAAACCATAGTTTTTGGAACTCTTGTGGAGTATAAGAATCCAACCTTTCTGCCAACCAAGTTAAAGCTTCGATGAAAGACGAGGCCCAAGTGTTCATGATGTTGTCTTCCCTGGAATTGGAGAGCCCTCCTGATGTCGGAAGTGTGCCTGTTGTGCAGGAATTTCAAGAAGTGTTTGTTGCCTTAAAAACAGATGTCTTTAAGCTTGTGCAAGTATACACAACCACATAAAGTAAAATAGAAAGTAAGTTAAGATATTGTTCCCACAGGGATTGTAATGCTGCAGCAAATTCCAGTTCAGATTACATGTTCTAGGAGTTAGAGTAGGTAACCAAAAATAGTGGTGTGTGTGCAAAATAAAGTAAATGAAGCTTTGGAATAAAAATTGAAAGTAAGCAAGCAAACATAAAAGAGAGTATGTTGTCAAATTTGGATAAAATAGCTCTAGGTATGATGCATCATAAATCTTGCTTAGCTTAGATTATGCTCTGCGTATGTTGCAACATTTAACTCCAGGAAATAAAATTGTGTTTTCCAACACTTAAGGGTTAGGTTCATTAACTGCTTTCTATTCCTAGATTCAGATTAATTACACCACCATCTTAATAAGCATGTTCCAGTTAGTTTATGGACTTGAATAACTATTCCTAGTTCATTCAACACCATTTAATTTTTCAATTAATGATTTAATCCCTATCCTTTATCAATTTCCACTTTACTCAATTTTTTCAAACCAAGCAAGCTAGATATTTAATTAAGTTAGCCACTCTTAACTAAATAACATTCAACACATAATAAAGGAAAATGCAGAACATATCATTGCTTAAAAAGAGCTAAGCATTCATTACAATAACATACCTAAAGCTTAAAAGGTTTAGCTCATGTTGAGCTTACAAAAGCAAAATATAAAAATGAGAAGAAACCCATTACAATGGAGCACGAAAATAGAACAATGGAGAGGAGGAAGATGACCCTTGGCTGCTGCTATCTGTCCTCAGCTGCTGTCCTCTGATATGAGAAGTCCCCCTCTTTTAAAAAGTAAGGAATATTCCCTTTTTTAGGGTTTTACAAAGGCCTTTTTCTCTTTCTCACATTTGGGCCAACTAAAGTAATATTAAAATAAGTGTCTTGGCCCAATTCATTAAATGTACCACCACAAACCCTAAAGAAATCAGTAAGGACGTCCTCAGCTTTTATGACAGCTGGTAAGAGAGAGAAAATGTACTCAGCTTTTGTCCTTTTCTGCGCGTCCATTTGCTGCAGCATGACCAAAGCATTTTCCAGCAGCTTGTCAGTAGTTTGCGCCCAGATGCTGCAGGATTCCCAGAGCTAGTTTTTGCAGCTTGTCTAAACTTCAACAAAAGCCTAACAAAACTCAAGAAACACATTAAACATATTCCTAGACACAAAAACATAAAATTAAACGAAATTTATAAAAAGACACATATTACACTAAACTAACTTAAAACACCTAAAAGATCCACATAAAATACTTAAAGATTACAAAAACTCAAGCTAAGAAAGAGTAAATAACTGTCATTTCTAAGAGTTATCACACCCCCAAACTTGAATCATTGCTTATCCTCAAAGAATGGAAAGAAAGACATAAAAGAAAAAGACACACAAAAATCACCAAAGACCTAAACATGCACACAAGAATGATAGACCACAATTTATTTATTTTTTTTCTAATCAGTCACTTTTTCCACAAAACCAACTTCTTTCATCCTCAATCCTCATGCATCACAAGTTAGCAGATTTTCATGACATCAATCATTTTCAGCCCAGAACAACATGCTATAGTATTATGCATTCAGAACAGTGTGTTCTTTCTCACTCACACAAGTAAGCGGGTTCACTCAATCATCATTCACATGCAACCCTATCATAAGCTTGACAAGCTTCTAAACTCACTTGCACAATATCAAAGCTTTACATTGCAAGAGGACTTTTATTGGGTTGTAATGGGGCTTAGGTTAGGGTAGGATACATTTTTGGGAAGTGGCTAACACTAGGTGGAGTTTTGAAATGTTTTCCCTACAATGTGTTCCACACCAAATGCTTTCCACAAACCAACACATCAATCTCAGTACCAAGAAGGAGGTACTCTTTTCTTTCTAGTTTCCTTATCCCTTCATTCCTTTTCTTATTTGTCTTATTTTCTTTTCTATTCTTCTTTTTTTTCTTTTTTCTTTTTATGAAAATAGAGAACAAGTTTCACATTTTAAGGCCTTTGTCCTATTCTTGTTCTCTCCTCCTTCTTCTTTGTTTTCCTTTTCTTTTCATTTTTTTTAACAATTTCAATAAACAAAACTCAACAAAGCTCAATCATTTTATAATACATCACTTTGCTGTATAGCACCCCCAAACTTAGAATGGTGCTTGTCCTCAAGCTACCTCCAAACTTATGTTACAAGCATATTGTCAAGAAAAGCATCCCTAAACTCTGCCTAGATAGGACAATTATTGTTTTTCAAGTTATAGGGCTTGTAATGTGACTAGTAACAGAATAAGGGGCTCGAGCTCAAAGGGGTCACACATAAATTTAAAATCAATGGGTAAGCTATTTAGGCTAATACTAGGATTAAGAAAAACCAAACATGCCTCAAGCAAAAGTGTGTGCAAGCAGTGATATGTACAAGAAAGAAAGAATCAAGTTATACTTTACAAAGAATGCACATGTATGGAACTCACAATCAAATAAAACTGTTGAGGCTCAAAATCTCACAGAGTTATATCAAAATGCTGCAACATATGTTTAAGCTTCAAATAATTTTAGTCAATCCAAACTGCTAAAAAGTTCAACAATATTGTCAAAGGTTCAGAAATTAAGGTTGTGGTCCAAACAACTTGACTTATTGTTCAAAAGATGACCCTGAAGGGGGTTTTTGGTTAATCAATTGTGGTCCAATCAGAGATAAACATACTAAAATAGCTAATAGACAATCACTACCAAACAGAACATAAACTACAATACTACTAGAAGGATCCAACATAAAACAGAATATAAATTTCCAAAACAGCAAAAGGGTAGAAGAGAAAACATCCCATGTTCTGATGTTGCCGCATGCTGCAGCATCTGAGTGAAGAAATTCTTCATAGCTGGGCCAAACAAAAGTAGCTCCTCCTTTGAGCAAATTGAGCCATTTTCCTGAGTGATTTCTTTCCCGGGCTTTTAACCTCTTTGGGAATAGCCACCTCATCTTACTCCTCATATGCTTGAGTTGCCTCTTCAATATTTGGGAGAAAGATAGTGAAGGCTTTTCCAGTGCAAAATTGGGTAAAGAATTTTCTGCATATTTTTCAGAAGTTTCTACATAATTTTTCTACTGTGTTTTCTTTGCTGCAGCATGTTCAGAAGATTATGCAATAACTGGATCAATCTTTTTCAACTCAGATTCTGCATTCTGGACATTGCTCTTAGTCTTAACAGATTTTCTATCTCTATTGTGCCCTACTGAAGTAAGGACTTCTTTCCCATTTATGAGGATTATTGCCTTGCAGTGCTCCATTTCATTAAACTTAGGTGTCTCTGTGGTGCTGGGCATTGTGCAAGTCTGTCTTGAGCTCGATGTTGTAGCCAATTGTCCAATCTAATTTTCTGGATTCCTCAATGATGCATCCTGACTCTGCAATTGGGCTTTTGTTTCTATCATGAAGGCTTTAGGTACAGCTTCCAAAGACATGTGTTGATTTCTAGATTGAGCTTGTTGTTGCTATTAACGTTGCTGCAGCATCTATAGTTGGGGTGAGTATCCAGGATAATCCACAGATGCAGGATTCCCCAAACAGTTTTCACATAAGTGCTCCCCTCCATAGTACACACACAATACATCACCAGTTTGGAAATATTGTTGCTCATTTCCCATAGGCTCATTCATTACAGCTTGGTTTGCACAGATGCTCCGGTTAGCCATGATTTAATTTTTCAACATGTTTATCAATAAGGCTAACGAGCGTAAATAGCAAATTTCGATCACTTCATGCACGCTGCAAGATATTTGATTTCTTTGGAGCATAGCCTAGCAATGAGGGTCATTGATGACTATTTGCAGCAATGCTTTCAATCAGGGCATTGCTTCATTATATGACTTTGTCAGCAATGTGTCACCTGCTGTATCATCCAACATCATTCTTACATCAGGCAACAATCCATCATAGAAATGCTCCATTTGAATTCATATAGGAAGTCCATGATGAGGGCATCTCCTTAATAGCTCCTTAAACCTCTCTCAAGCCTCAAACAGTGGTTCATCATTCATTTTCTTGAATAAGGTTATGTCATACCTCATCCTAGCACTTTTAGAAGCGGGAAAGTATTTAATGAGGAATTTTTCAACTAACTTGTTCCATGTATCCACTGAGTTGGGCTCCAAACAATATAATCAAGTTTTAGCCTTCCTACTCAGAATATGGAAACAATCTCAACCTGAAGGCATCATCAGTAATATCAGAGCGGCACCTCTCCCGGTACGGTGTGGTTCGGGGACGAACCAAGCGGAAGCTGGTGGGCATGTAACACCCGGGTGCCGACGAGGGCGGGGAGTGGTCGCCGGTACAAGAAGGCATGGACAAGGAGTGGCTCCTGGTAGGCTTCTAGGCGGAGGGACACATGAATGAACCGATTACACACCCGAATGAGAGGGATCCTAGGACTGTGTAGGTATGGGACTATACAGTTGAAGAAGGCTTATATGAATTGATTGGTACTACCTATACTAACAAGATGCATCTTCTTTTAGGGTGCCCATCACTTAAGAACTCCACAGTTAAGCGTGCTTGACTTGAAGTAATTCTGGGATGGGTGACCTCCTGGGAAGTCGTCAATCCATAGAGCAGCCAGGGATGTTACAAGTAACACCAAGGTATTTAAAGTTACTAGCCACATCTAGAAACTGCTTCAAATGTAAGTGATGATCCTCTGTTGGAGCACCATTAAATTGTCTCATTGCTAGCAGCATTTGGAACATCACTGGTTTAAACTCAAACTGTGGTGCAGTGATTGGAGTCCTCACAATTCCAGTATTCATAGATTCAGGGGTCAAACACAAAGATACCCTCTGATTGCACTATCCTTGTTGTTGGCCAGAGCCATACTTTCATGTTGCTCTTCTTCAGCCATTTCATAGCTTGCAACAGATAGTGTTGCAGCAACAGATAATGTTGCAGCAGAAGCTGGCGTGGAGTTGGATGAAGTACTGAATTCCAACTCAGGAATCGACTGAGAAATTTGAACTCTTCTAAGTCTCCTGAATGTCTTTTCAATCTCTGGATCAAGTCTGTATTCAGGTGTCAAAAACCTCTACATACAGTTTATGTACCTAATGCTACAGCAAATCGCCCAGAATATTAGAAAATCTAACTACAGAACTAACAATCTAAAAACAGAATTTTAACACCATTAACAATCTCTGGCAACGGCGCCAAAAACTTGTTGCCTTAAAAATAGATGTCTTTAAGCTTGTGCAAGTATACACAATGGCATCAAGTAATATAGAAAGTAAGTTCAGATATCGTTCCCACAGGGATTGTAATACTGCAGCAAATTCCAGTTCAGATTATATGTTCTAGGAGTTAGAGTAGGTAACCAAAAATAGTGGTGTGTGCAAAATAAAGT
Source organism: Sophora flavescens (assembly GCA_030762895.1). Lineage (NCBI taxonomy): Eukaryota > Viridiplantae > Streptophyta > Magnoliopsida > Fabales > Fabaceae > Sophora > Sophora flavescens. The sequence continues at coordinate 67,553,224 of CM061065.1, forward strand.
AAATGAATATTTGGAATAAAAACTAAAAGTAAGCAAGCAAACAGAAAAGAGAGTATGTTGTCAAATTTGGATAAAATATCTCTAGGTATGCGGCATCATAAGTCCTGCTTATCTTAGATTATGCTCTGCGTATGCTACAACATTTAACTCCAGGAAATAAAAGTGTGTTTTCCAACACTTAAGGGTTAGGTTCATTAATTGCTTTCTTTTCCTAGATTCAGATTAATTACACCACCCTCTTAATAAGCATGTTCCAGTTAGTTTAGGGGCTTGAATAACTATTCCTAGTTCATTCAACACCATTTAATTTTTCAATTAATTATTTAATCCCTATCCTTTATCAATTTCCACTTTACTCAATTTTTCCAAACCAAGCAAGCTAGATATTTAATGAAGTTGGCCACTCTTAACTAAATAACAATCAACACATAATAAAGGAAAATACAAAACATATCATTGCATAAAAAGCGCTAAGCATTCATTACAATAACATACCTAAAGCTTAAAAGGTTTAGCTCAGGTTGAGCTTACAAATGCAAAATATAAAATGAGAAGAAAGTTATTACAATGGAGAACGAAAATGGAACAATGGAGAGGAGGAAGATGACCCTTGGTTGCTGCTATCTATCCTCAGCTGCTATCCTCTGATATGAGCAGTCCCCCTCTTTTAAAAAGTAAGGAATATTCCCTTTTTTAGGGTTTTACAAAGGCCTTTTCTCTTTCTTACTTTTGCGCCAACTAAAGTAATATTAAAATAAGTGTCTTGGCCCAATTCATTAAATGTACCACCACAAAACCCTAAAGAAATAAGCAAGGACGTCCTCAGCTTTTATGACATCTGGCAGGAGAGAGAAAAGGTGCTCATCTTTTGTCCTTTTTTGTGCGTCCATATGCTGCAACATGACCAAAGCATTTTCCAGCAATTTGTGCCCAGATGCTACAGCATGCCCGGGGCTATTTTTTGCAGCTTGTCTAAACTTCAACAAAAGCCTAACAAAACTCAAGAAACACATTAAACATATTGCTAGACACACTAAAACATAAAATTAAACGAAGTTTATAAAAAGACACATATTACACTAAACTAACTTAAAAAACCTAAAACATCCACATAAAATACTTAAAGATTACAAAAACTCAAGCTAACAAAGAGTAAATAACTATCATTTCTAAGACTTAGCAGTGTTCCCTGGGGATGTTTATAACTTGCCCCCTGATAAAGATGTTGAGTTCACCATAGACCTAGTGCCTAGCACCCGGCCAATATCCATAGCGCCCTATAGAATGATTCCTCTAGAGCTAGCTGAGTTGAAGAAACAAATAGAGGATCTTATCCGAGGAAGCGGTTTATTAGGCCTAACGTATCCCCATGGGGTGCGCCGGTATTGCTAGTAAAGAAGAAGGAGTTGAATATGAGGCATCGTAGGTGGATGGAGTTTTAATGGATTATGAGTTTGATCTGACCTACCACCCAGGAAAAGCCAATGTGGTGGCCGATGCCTTGAGTAGAAAAAACCTTGCACGTCTCCGCTTTGATGGTTAGGGAGATGGATCTTATTGAGGAGTTTAGAGACCTGAGTTTAGCTTGGGAAGTTACTCCTAAGAGCATTAGGCTTGGAACCTTGAAGGCTATCAACTGTTTGATGGATCAGGTTATAGAGGGTTAGAAGTTAGACCGGTATCTCTTAGACCAGCGTGAGTTGCTTGCGCAACGTAGAGACCTTAGTTTTAAGGAAGGAAGCAATGGAGTCTTGAGGTTCAAGGATAGAGTCTGTATATGATGAGTGTGATTCCACCTCATATTTCCTTGACATTTTTGTATGCATTTTCATATAGTTAGGCATATTTAATTTGATTTTTGTTAGTTTTTACCTTGGAACGGGTAAGGTGGTTTTGTGGTGTTTGTGTGCAGGAATGGAAGATTAAAATGCTCAGGATCAGTTACATTGGAGCTTGCACAAAGACGGAGCTTGAAAAGCAAGAAAAATGAGCCAAACAGAGCCCATCACGTCCTAGCCGTGACAGTCATCACGGCCATGATCGAGCAAGGCTGAAAAGAAAGGAACGCAAAAATCAGAACCTGTCACAGCTAGGCCGTGATGGCCATCACGACTGTGACAGGTCAACCAATGCCAAGTTTTCCAAGAAAGAATCTGTCACGGCCTGGCCGTGACTGGCATCATGGCCGTGACGCGCAATATCTGAAAATTTAATTATTGGTTTGATCTGATTTTGTAACAGCTTTGAATTCAAGTTATCCTACATTATAAATAGGACTCTAAGGCTCGAAAATAGGGACCTCTTGACTGCTACCCATAGGCAAAAACTAGGATTTATCTTCTTCTCAATTTCTTCTCTTCTCTTAGGTTTTTTTTTATGCTTTTGTTAATTAAGATTGCTATGAACATGGCAATGCTTGAGTAGTCATTTTATTTCTAGGCCCAAGATTCGTTTATTGTGATGAATTGAAGTTTTGTTTCTTGTTAATTTCAATTTAGCTTTCGATTTGATTCTTATTGCTTAAATTACTTGTAAATTCGGTGGCCACTTATTTGCTTGTCGTAGATACTCTAAGGACGAACTTAGCGGTGAACTTAGGTATCGGATCTATAGGAATCAAACTTAGGACTTAAATCACGAGTTAGAAGCGGTCCTTCGAGGGTTCACTGAATTGTCACAAAGCTTAAAGGGTTTGATTTAAATTCGATTATCACGAGAGTATGGGTTGGTTTAATTGGGCACGGTTCTTGTATCCCGGGAGGGAACATTAACTTATTTAGGATAAATTCACCTTCAAAGCAATTTTGATTATTAACAAGAGGGGTAGTCAATTTAGTAGCATGAGCAGTCTTGTTGGTAACCCAATTTCTGGAAATCTCTTTTGATATTGAAAAATCCCAGATTAGATTTGATTGCGATTTTAATTGATTGCATTTTTAAATATTTGATTTTCTAGTTAATTCTTATTTTAAAAACCAAATCTTTTCCAAATCTTTTTTATATATAGTTTAGTTAAATTGATTTAATAATTAATTGTTATTTAAGATCACGATCTCTGTGGTTCGATCTTTTTATTACTTAACGACGAAGCCGTACACTTGCGGAATCATGCCATCAGTCTACCAGACGTCCCAGAGCATAGAAAGTTGATCCTTGAATAAGGACATAGGAGTGGACTGAGTGTGCACCCAGGTGCCACCAAGATGTATCAGGACTTAAAGCCATGTTTTGGTGGCCTAGGATGAAGAAAGATGTGGCTGAGTTTGTGTATGGCGTTTAGTGTGCCAAAAGGCTAAGATAGAATACCAGAAGCCATTAGGAAAGATGCAACCTTTAAGTATCCCAGAATGGAAATGGGATAGTATTTCCATGGATTTTGTGTCTGGACTCCCTAAGACTCCAGCTGGTTTTGAGGCTATATGGTTTGTTATGGATAGACTGACTAAGTCCGCCCATTTCACACCTATGAACATGGAATACCCTTTGGAAAAGTTGGCTAAGCTATATATCAGAGAGATAGTTAGGCTACATGGTGTACCTTCTAGCATAGTATCAGATAGAGACCCGAGGTTTACCTCTATGTTTTGGAATAGTTTGCAAGAGGCCTTAGGTACCAAGCTTAGGCTTAGTTCAACTTATCACCCATAAACTGATGGTCAGTTTGAGAGAACCATCCAGTACTAGAGCAGTCGGGTAGTTGGGACAAGTTTTTGCCCCTGATAGTGTTTACCTATAACAATAGTTTTCATTCCAGCATTGGGATGGCGCCTTATGAAGATCTTTATGGGAGGATATGCAGGACACCCTTGTGTTGGAGCGAACCTGGTGATAGTATTGTACTAGGATCTGAAGTGGTGCAGGAAACCACGGAGAAAGTAAGGATGTTCAGGAAAAGATGAAAGTGCCACAAAGTAGGCAGAAGAGCTACCATGACAAAAGGAGGAAGGCGCTTGAATTCCACGAAGGTGACCACGTGTTCTTGAGAGTTACCCCGACAACTAGGGATGGTAGAGTAATGAAGGTGAGGAAACTTACTCCGAGATTCAATGGTCCTTACCAAATTTTGAAAAGAGTCGACGAAGTCGCCTACCAAATAGCTTTCCCATCATTTTTGTCCAATCTTCATAGTGTTTTTCATGTGTCTCAACTCAAAGTACATTCACGACCATAGTCACGTGATAGTCCCTGATGCCATACAGTTAAAAGAGAACTTGACTTTTGAGGTGTTACCCCTTCGAGTCGAGGATAGGTGGGTGAAGCAGCTAAGAGGCAAAGAGATCCCTTTGGTCAAAGTCATTTGGAGTGGGGATACTGAGGAAAGTACTACATGGGAGCTGGAAAGCAAGATGATGGAGTTGTACCCGCATCTTTTTAATCGATCAAGACGAGTAGAAATTTCGAGGACAAATTTTTTATAAGGGGGTGGAATTGTAACACCCCGATTTTCGTATAAGGGGTTATGTTACTATGGATGCCTAGTTGTTGTTGTTGTTGTTGTTGTTGTTGTTGTTGTTATTATTATTATTAATAATGAAGTTAGTATTGTTATTTATATAATTGATAATGTAATTGTGATTAGTGTTGTAGTATTTTTATGCTTATACATATATATGTATGTATATATTATTACATATGATAATATGTATATTAATATATGATTATTTGCATTAATATGAGTTTGTGTCTCTTAATGTGTGATCTTATATGAATATATTATTTTTTTGTGATTTCATATGTTAATATATGATATGTGATTTTATTAATAATAAGTGATTAAGAATGATATGATGAGATATCGTGTGATTTAGTATTTAAATAGAGATAGTCTAATTCTTAGATTTTAGACCCTCAACCAATCAGATTTGAGTCCTTATTAATAAAGGATAATCCTCTTTTTGGTTACCTCTTAAGATCTTATCATAATCTCCTGAGGATCATATCTAGGAATAACTACCAAATTTGTCGCTAAAATTCCAATGAACTTTTGACCATCTTAGAGTATGATTTAGGATTCGGTCATTAGTCATTAATTTGTAGATATTTCTCTCAGCTTTCTAACGACACCAAGAACGTCTCAATCAGAAACTTGTAACTCAAGTTATGGTCAAAATACCGATCTGTATACAATTTGGACTAAAATAGGAGCCCGTTATGCCCTAACTTGTATTTATACTATAAGACTCGACCTAAACCATACTTCTTACATTGTTAAACTCAGAATAGTTGCCTCTCTTCATCTTTCTTAGTTTTCCCTTGAACCCCTTGAAGTTCTTGGAGTTTGAGTCCGTTTGGGAGAGAAGTTACGCGTGTTAGCATCGTTTAAGGTAACGTAGTTATCCCTCCTTAATATCCTTTTCCCTTTCTTTTGAATTGGGGATTAATTGGTTATTCTCTTCCCTTCTTGTTTGACCAAGGCTTGAGGAACCCGTTGAGCCGCTCGAGGGAATGTGTCTAGTTTGCCAACGTTATCGTTTTGGGAATCTTCATACCAGGTATGTGGAGAAGGATAGTGTATACGTTAGGCAAGGGGGTAGCGTAAGATGAGGATGAGGCTATGCATTGACCTGCTGAATGTTGATTGGATGAGGTTGTGTTGTTGTTATGATGAACACGTTAATAAGACCCTAACAAGTTTAAAATAGGACTATTAGTTAACATAGGATTTAAGGGGTTAATTCCCCAATGCTTCATAAGACATGAACTGTTAGTGAGAGGTGAGGTTTTATGCCAACTGGATTAGTCAAAGGACCCTAGGATCTGATTTCAGAATGTTATGGAGTTTTGACACTAAGAATACATATGAATGTGCCCAGAACAGTGCGGCTGGACCAGGAGCACGGACGTGTTGAACAAGGAGCACGCCCGTGCTCCCGCTACGATTCTGGAAGGCAGGCCGCGTATTGAGCACGGCCGTGCGGGGATGGTGAGCACAACCATGCTCCACTTAAGTGGCAACATGATCGTCTTTGGGGTGAGCACGCCCGGCTCTCCCTAACCGGTCGAATATGAGATTAAAGTAATTAAGGGGTGTTTACCCCAAATGTCCCCAATAATGTAATAACGCACCAATCAAATGGAGAACAGTTAGATAACTTTATTAGAAGATTAATTAAGATAACGAAGAATAATAAGTTGGTTAAGTCAGTACCCTTGGGTTACCGTACATTGTTACGCTTTGGTGCTTTTTGGTCAAGGTGATCTCGATTCTTTTTGGTCGAGATGTTGATGAGTTGGACCTTAGTGCTTTTTGGCTAAGGGGACCTTGACCCGGAAGGGTGAAGGTGTTGATGTTGATGATGGTGATAAGTCTTGGGTGCTTATTGGCCCAAGCAGAGGAGGTGGTTGCCTTGTATGTCGTTGCTCATGCATTCATACGGTGAAGTTGGTTAGTGGGGGATGTTCAACATAGGGGAGGTGGTCCAAGTTATGATGATTTTGCCTAAGTCTCAGGTGCTTCACCCAAGGTTTGGTGAGCCGTGCGCCCCCGAGGTGGCGTATCCAGTTATGATACGTAGGTTATCCAAGGGGTTCACCCATGGTTTGGTGAACTGTCGGCGTTGGTGCTTTTATAGCCAATGTGGATATATAACTCCGAAGTTGACTTCCTGAGATAGTTGGATACACATGCATAACGGAGTAGCGGAGTAGTGTTGCATCGCATAGCTTATATTGATTGAGATGATATGCTGTTATGTTATTTAATATTGATGTTATGTTGTATTGCTTGTCATGCTATGATGTATGTTCATCTTTCTTAACTACTTCCATGCCGATGTGTTTACATGATTTCTTACTCCCTGTTTTTCCTGTTTCTGTTGTTGCATGTATCTCTTATCCAAAGGACGGTGAGCAGCCAGTGGAGGAGTGACTTTGAGGAACCGTGACTCTAGTTAAGATGCTTAGTTATAGTTGTTAGTTTTGGTTAGTTGTTTCAGTTGTATTTCGAGGATTTTATCCCGGAACGGTTATACCAGCTCTGTTTGTGACATCGGGGTTGGGTTATGTTTATGCTATACGTTGTTTATGTTTTATTGTTTTAAAACTATGTTCTTTCAGCGTTAAGTGTTACAATGAGTTATCTTTCTATCAAGTTTTATTTTTATCAAACAAAAGCATGTTTTTATATTACTTCTTTTAAGTAAAGTTTTATGTTAACGTGAGGGGTAGAAAGGTGTCACAGGGAGCACGCCCGTGCTCAAAGGTAAACCGTGCCTCGGAGGTGCTAATGTGAGCACGCCCGTGCTCAAGGAGAAGAACAACCGTGCTCGTGCCTATACCTTTAAAAGGAGAACAGTAACCGAGGGTTTTCTCATAAACCCTATTTTGGCACAAATAAAAACCTTGTTGCCGCTACGAACCATTCCTTCCCTATTCTCTCTAAACCAATTGCATTGTTGGAGCTTTAGAGACTCTTGGGAACGTCTAGTTCGTTTGTGCAAATGCGTGTAGGTAACAGTTTCTCCCACTATTGGTTTCCTTTTCTATTATTTAGAATTGGGAACTAATTGGTTAACCTTTTCGTGTTAGCCAAGGCTTGAGATCGTTTAACGAACAGTTCGAGGGAACCAGTTTGGGATGTACATCAGTTAACGTGAATTCTTCATACCAGGTATGGGGAGAAGGATAGTGTATACATTAGACAAGGGGGTAGCACAAGATGAGGGTTCCCAAAGCCCCATAGTTGTTAATAGTTGTTAATGCCATGTTATAATTGATATTATGTTCAATTGGATTAATTACTATTTATGTTGTTGAGTTATGAGTATGACTGTTATGTATAGTTTATTGCTATGATTGTTACTAGTGGTTGATATGCCTGTTATATGTCTATTGGTCATTGTTGTAAAATGTTTATGAGATTGTATGCCAATTACTATGTGATATACTCTATGTCATGAATTATGTTATTTGATGATGTTGATTGGCTAAGTTATGTCGTTGTTATGTTGGACTGTTAACAAGACCCTAATTGGCTAAATAGGACTCTTAATTAACATAAGATTTAAGGGATTAATTTCCCAATATTTCATAAAACATGAATTGTTAGTGAAAGGTGAGGTTTGATGCCAATTGGATTAGTCAAAGGACCCTAGGATCTGATTTGAGAGTGTTAGGGATTTTGGCTCCAAGAACACGAGTTGAATTTGCCCAGAAAAGTGCGGCTGGCTCAAGGAGCACGATCGGGGCGGAACATGGAGCACGCCCGTGCTCTCAGTTTGAATTCTGGAAGATGGCCGTGCATTGAGCACGATCGTGCAGGACAGTGAACACGACCGTACTCCACTTAAGTGGCAGCACGACCGTGCTGGGGTGAGCACGTTTGTGCTCCCCTTACTGGTCAGAACATGAATTAAAGGTAATTAAGGGGTGTTTCACCCCAACTGTCCCCAATAACCTGATAAAACACCAATCGAATGAAGAAGAGTTAAATAACTTAATTAATAAATTAATTAAGATAAACAAGATTAATAAGTTGGTTAAGCCGGTGCCCAATGGTTTATAGCACGTTGATATGCTTTGGTGCTTTTTGGCCAAAAGTACCTCGATGCTTTTTAGTCGAGGTGTTGATAAGTTGAAACTTAGTGGTTTTTGGCTAAAGGGGCCCTGGCTCATAAGGGTTAAGGTGTTGATGTTTATGATGTTGATGCGATGATAAGTCTTGGGTGCTTATTGGCCCAAGCAAAGGAGGTGGTTGCCTTGTTTGTTGTTGTGCTCATCCATGCATGCGTTGAAGTTGTTAGTGGGGGAACATCAATATAGGGGGGGTCGTCCTAGAGTACGACGTCCTGGCCGTCCGCGGGTGGTTCACCCAAGGTTTAGTGGACCGCGTGCCCCCGTGGTGGCGCATCCTGGGTATGGTGCATCGACTATCCAAGGGTTCACCAATGGTTTGGTGGACTGTCGGCATTGGTGTTTTTTGGCCAATGTGGTTATGTAACGCCAAAATTGCCTTCCTGAGATAGTTTGGATCCACATGCATAATGGAGTAGCGGAGTAGTGTTGCACCGCATACCATACGATGATTGTTTAATACATTGATATAATTATATGTTGTTGCTAAATGCTATATGATGATAAATGCTATGTATAGGATGTATGTTCATCTTGCTTACTACTTCCATGCCGATGTGTTTACATGTTTTCTTACTCCCCGTTTCTCTTTCCTGTTGGCATGTATCTCTTTATGCAGAGGACGGTGAGCAGCCAGTGAAGGAGTGACTCTGAGGAGCCGCGACTCTAGCTAGGATGTTTAGATGTTTCAGTTGTTAGTTGTTTTAGTTTCAGTTTGTTTTCCATGATTGCATCCGGATTTGGTATAGCAGCTCTGTATGTGACATCGGGATTTGCGTTATGTTTATGTTTTATTTCTTTTAAAGCTTATTATGTTTTTTCGTGTTGTTGAGATGTTACAATGTGGTACCTTTTATCCAGTATTTATTTTAATTAAATAAATGCAAGTTTTTATATTACCTCTTTTAAGTAAATGTTTTATATTAATATGTGGGGTAGAGGGTGTCACCTAAAGTGGTATCAGAGCTGGTCTGTCCTATCAGGCCGTGGTATGAGTCTGTTGTGAGTCTTTTGTGTTCTTGTTTGAATTGTCTATACTTGTTATAGACAATGATGCTTAAGTTATGAGCCTATTGCTTTTTCCTGCTTAAGTTCTCTGTATTTAATGGCTATTTTGGACATGTACATGAACTCATGGCAGGAAGAGGCAGAAACGATCAGACAATCACTGACGCGATGGCACTCCTTGCCAACAACAAAGGACCGACTGAGTTTCAGGGTCTTGACAAGTTCAAACGGAATAATCCGCCATCTTTCAGAGGAGCTTATGACATCGGGGGTGCTCTGTTGTGGATGAGGGTGACCTAGAAGATCTTCAGAGCCATGGATTGTAATGATCAGCAGCGGGTTATCTTCGCTATCTTTATGCTCACAAAGGAGGCTGAGCACTGGTGGGAGAACTGTCGTCAGAGGATGCAGGCTGAGGGCACGGTGATCACGTGGGTTGTTTTCAAAGATAGGTTTTTGGAGAAGTCTTTTCCCGTGGATGTACGTGACAAGAAAGAGATGGAATTCTTGGTACTGAAGCAGGGGAATGTGTCAGTGGGAGAGTATGCGGCATAGTTCGAGGAGCTGGCTAGGTATTGCAACCTTATCAGGTCATGGTTGATGATCGGTCAAAGTGTGTCAAGTTTGAGGATGGCCTTCGTCTGGAGATCAAGCAGGAAATCACTTACCAGGAGATAAATCTTTCCGACCTTGGTGAACAAGTGTAGGATCTTTGAGGATACCTACAAGTCCAAAGTGGCCAGTTTTAGGAATTCGGATAGCCAGGGCAGCAAGAAGACCGAGCAGAAGGACAAGGGCAAGCAGTGTTACGCTCCAGCTGATCGGGATTTCAAACAGAGTGGCAGGAAGCCACAGTTTTCTTATGATAGGTCAAGGGGTGGTAACTCTAATGGCACTAGACCTATGAGATGCAGCTTGTGCGGCGCACAGGATCACTTCACTACCCAGTGCAAGGAATCGGATGTTATCTGTTTTAGGTGTGGCAAGACTGGCCACATCAGTCGGGATTGTGGAGGAGCGAAGTCAGAACCTCAAAGTGCTAGCAAGAGTCAGCAGTCTCAGGCTAATCCACTAAAGACCACTAGGAGAGTCTTTACACTTAGTGGAGCTGAGACCTCCGAGTCTGATGACTTGATCCAAGGTATGTTCTTAATTGATGGAACTCCTTTAACTGTATTGTATGATTCAGGTGCTATGGATTTTTTTATATCGTATGATAGGGTCAAAAGTTTAGATTTGCATGTTACCCTTCTTGACTATGATTTGGTTGTTTATACACCTACAAACAAGCATGTTCTTACTTCTCATTCATGCAAGAACTGTCATGTCACCATTAATGGTAGAACTTTTATTGTAAATCTTGTATGCTTACCTTTAAAGGACCTTGATGTTATTCTTGGCATGGACTGGTTATCTTCCAACCACGTCCTTTTGAATTGTTTTGATAAAAAAATAGTCTTTGGAACTCCGGTGGAATCTAAGGATCCTAGATTTCTCTCTGCCAACCAAGTTAAAGCTTCGATGAAAGACGAGGCCCAAGTGTTCATGATGTTGTCTTCCCTGGAAGTAGAGAGCCCTCCTGATGTCGGAAGTGTGCCTTTTGTGCGGAAATTTCCTGAAGTGTTTCCGGGGGATGTTTATAACTTACCCCTTGAGAGATATGTTGAGTTCACCATAGATTTAGTGCCTTGCACCGGGCCAATATCCATAGCACCCTATAGAATTTCTCCCCTCTAGAGCTAGCTGAGTTGATGAAACAAATATGGGATTTGATCTAGAAGCAGTTTATTAGGCCTAGCGTATCCCCATGGGGAGCACCAGTGTTGCTAGTAAAGAAGAAGGATGGCAGTATGAGGTTGTGTGTCTATTATCGACAGCTCAACAAGGTGACCATTAAGAATCGGTACCCCCTCCCTAGGATTGATAATCTTATGGATCAATTTATCGGAGCTTGTGTTTTCTCGAAGATAGATTTGAGGTCAGGGTACCATCAGATGTTGGTTAAGTCTGAGGACATCCCGAAGACAATGTTTAGGACGTGATATGGTCACTATGAGTACTTTGTTATGCCCTTTGGTGTGACCGATGCTCCTATTGTGTTCATGGACTACATGAACAAGACCTTTCACCCTTACTTGGATAATTTTGTGGTGGTTTTCATAGATGACATCTTAGTGTACTCCAAGACCAAGGAGGAACATGAGGAACACCTAAGGGTTGTCTTGTAGACCCTTAAGGAAAAGAAGTTGTATGCTAAGTTGTCTAAGTGTGAGTTTTGGTTAGAGGAGGTGATTTCTTAGGACACGTCATCTCTAAAGGTGGCATTGGCGTGGACCCGGCTACGGTAGAGACGGTGCTCCAGTGGGAAGTGCAGAAGTCGGAGATCGAGATTAGGAGTTTAGCAGGGTACTATAAGAGGTTTATAGACGGTTTCTCTAAGTTAGCTTTACCCTTAACCTGTCTCACCAAGAAGGGACAGTTATTTTTGTGGACTCTAAGTGTGAAGAGAGTTTCCAAACCCTTAAGGATAGGTTGACATCAGCACTAGTGTTAGTTTTGCCAGACCCTAGTGAACCTTTCGTAGTTTACTGCGATGCTTCGAAGCAAGGTTTAGGTGGTGTGTTGATGCAGAATGGTAAGGTAATAGCTTATGCTTCTAGGCAGCTCAAAACCGACGAGAAGAACTACCCTACCCATGACCTAAAGTTAGGAGTTGTGGTGTTTGCCTCAAATATTTGGAGGCATTACCTTTATGGAGTAAAGTTTAAGGTCTTTAGTGATCATAAGAGTCTGAAGTATCTCTCTGATCAGAAGGAGTTGAATATGAGGTAGCGTAGGTGGATGGAGCTTTTGAAGGATTATGAGTTTGATCTAACTTACTACCCAGGAAAAGCCAATGTAGTGGCAGATGCTTTGAGTAGGAAAACCTTGCACGTCTCCCATTTGATGGTTAGGAAAATGGATCTGATTGAGGAGTTTAGAGACCTATGTTTAGATTGGGAAGTTACCTCTAAGAGCATTAGGCTTGGAACCTTGAAGGTTACCTCTTTGTGTATGCATGCTTAGTGTGCCAAAAGACTAAGATAGAACACCAAAAGTTCTCAGGTAAGTTGCAGTCGTTGAGTATCCCAGAATGGAAGTCGGATAGTATTTCCATGGATTTTGTGTCTGGACTCCAGCTGGTTTTGAGGCTGTATGGGTTGTTGTGGATAGACTGACTAAGTCCGTCCATTTCATCCCTATGAACATGGAATATCCTTTGGAAAAGTTGGCCCAGTTGTACATCAAAGAGATAGTTAGGCTACATGCTGTACCTTCTAGCATAGTGTCAGATAGAGACCCGAGGTTTACCTCTAGGTTTTGGAATAGTTTGTGAGAGGCTTTAGGAACCAAGCTTAAGCTTAGTTCAGCTTATCACCCTCAGGCTGATAGGTCAGTCTGAGTGAACCATCCAGTCCTTAGAAGACTTGCTTAGAGCTTGTGTGCTAGAACAGTCGGGTAGTTGGGACAAGTTTTTGCCCGTGATAGAGTTCACCTACAACAATAGTTTCCATTCTAGTATTGGGATGGCACCTTACTAAGCTCTCCATGGGAGGAGATGTAGGACACCCTTGTGTTGGAGTGAACCTGGTGATAGTGTTGTGTTAGGACCTGAGGTAGTGCAAGAAACCACAGATAAAGTGAGGATGATTCAGGAAAAGATGAAAGTAGCACATATTAGGCAAAAGAGCTACCATGACAAAATGAGGAAGGTGCTCGAATTCTAGGAAGGTGATCATGTGTTCTTGAGAGTTAACCCGACAACTGGGGTTGGTAGAGTGATGAAAGCGAGGAAACTTACTCCTAGATTCATTGGTCCATACCAAATTCTAAAAAGAGTCGGCGAAGTCGCCTACCAAATAGCTTTACCACTGTTCTTGTCGAACCTTCACAGTGTCTTTCATGTCTCTCAACTCAGAAAGTACGTTTATGACCCGTGTCACGTGATAGTTCCCGATACCATACAGTTAAAAGAGGACTTGACTTTTGAGGTATTACCCCATCGAGTCGAGGATAGGATTGTGAAGCAGCTAAGAGGCAAGAAGATTCCTTTGGTCAAAGTCGTTTGGAGTGGGGCTACTCAAGAAAGTGCTACGTGAGAGCTGGAAATCAAGATGATGGAGTCATATCCGCACCTTTTCAATGGAGGTGAGTAGAAATTTTGAGGACGAAATTTTTATAAGGGGGATGGAGTTGTAACACCCTATTTTTCGTTTAGTACCGTTTGTTTGTTTGTATGGTAGCTTAAGCCTTAGGACTTAGCTTAAAATTGTTGTTGAGAGCTAAGTGGGATTTCTAGGCTTCAAATCCCTTTCTTAGGCTTGTGACTGTCTAAGTCATAAGCACGGCCGTTCTCAATAGGGAGCACGATCGTGCTCAGTGGTTGAACATGTCTCGCTGACGCTAAGTTGAGCACGACCGTGCTCAACAGGGAGCACGCTCGTGCTCAAAGGCAAACCGCTCCTCGGAGGCGCTAAAGTGAGCACTCCCGTGCTCAAGGAGGACCACGACCATGCTCTGGTCTATCCCTTTAAAAGGAATCCTGTTACGACTACGAACTCTTCCTTCTCTATTCTCTCTAAATCGATTGCATTGTTGGAGCTTTAGAGACTCTTGGGAACGTCTAGTTCGTCTGTGACAATCCGTGTAGGTAACAGTTTCTCCCTCTATTGGTTTACTTTTATATTATTTAGATTTGGGAACTAATTGGTTAACCCATTCATGTTAGCCAAGGCTTGAGATCGTTCGTCGAGCCATTCGAGGGAACCAGTTTGGGATGTATGTCAGTTAACAGGAATTCTTCATACCGGGTATGGGGAGAAGGATAGTGTATACATTAGGCAAGGGGGTAACGTAAGATGAGGGGTTCCCATAGCCCTGTTGTTGTTAATTGTTGTTAATTCCATGTTATAATTGATATTATGTTCAATTGGATTAATTTCTATTAATGTTGTTGTGTTATGAGTATGCATGTTATGTATAGTTAATTGCTATGATTGTTACTAGTGGTTGATATGCCTGTTATATGCCTATTGTTCATTGTTGTAAAATGTTTATGAGGTTGTATGCCAATTACTGTGTGATATGCTATATGTCATGAATTCTGTTATTTGATGACGTTGATTTGCTGAGTTATGTTGTTGTTATGTTGGACTGTTAATAAAACCCTAATTGGCTAAATAGGACTCTTAATTAACATAAGAATTTTAGGATTAATTCCCCAATATTTCATAAAACATGAATCTGTTAGTGAGAGGTGAGGTTTTATGTCAATTGGATTAGTCAAAGGACCCTAGGATATGGTTTGAGAGTGTTAGGGAGTTTGGCTCCAAGAACACGAGTTGAATCGCCCGAACAATGAGGTCGGCTCCGGGAGCACTGGTCGCTCGAACAGGGAGAACGCTCGTGCTCTCATTTTAAATTCTGCAATATGGTCGTGCATTGAGCACGGTCATGGAGGACAGTGAGCAAGACCATGCTCCACTTAAGTGGCAGCACGACCGTACTGGGGTGAGCACGTCTGTGCTCCCCTTACTGGTCGAAACGTGAATTAAACGTAATTAAGGGGCGTTTCACCCCAATTGTCCCCAATAACTTGATAAAACACCAATCAAATGAAGAATAGTTAAATAACTTAATTCATGAATTAATTAAGATAAACAAGAATAATAAGTTGGTCAAGTCGGTGCCCAATAGGTTACCGCACGTTAATATGCTTTGGTGCCTTTTGGCCAAAGTCCTCAATGCTTTTTGGTCGAGGTGTTGATAAGTTGAACCTTGGTGCTTTTTGTCTAAGGGGACCCTAACCCATAAGGGTTAAGGTGTTGATGTTGATGATGTTGATGCCGGTGATAAGTCTTGAGTGCTTATTGGCCCAAACAAAGGAGGTGGTTGCCTTGTTTGTTGTTGTGCTCATGCATTCATGCATTGAAGTTGTTAGTGGGGGAAGATCAACACAGGGGAGGTCGTCCTAGAGTACGGTGACCTGGCCGTCCACGGGTGGTTCACCCAAGGTTTGGTGGACCGTGCGCCCCCGTGGTGGTGCATCCTAGGTATGGTGTGTCGGCTATCTAAGGGTTTCTCCCATGGTTTGGTGGACTGCCGGCGTTGGTGCTTTTTGGCCAATGTGGATATGTAACTTCGAAGTTGCCTTCCTGAGATAGTTTGAATCCACATGCATAATGGAGTAGCGGAGTAGTGTTGCACCGCATAGCATACGATGATTGTTTAATGTGTTAATATAATTATATGTGTTTGCTAAATGCTATATGATGATAAATGCTATGTATATGATGTATGTTCATCTTGCTTACTACTTCCATGCAGATGTTTTTACATGTTTTCTTACTCTCTGTTTCTCTTTCCTATTGTTGGCATGTATCTTTTTATGCAGAGGACGGTGAGCAGCCAGTGGAGGAGTGACTCTGAAGAGCCGCGACTCTAGCTAGGATGTTTAGATGTTTCATTTGTTAGTTGTTTTAGTTTCAGTTTGTTTTCCGTGATTGTATCCGGATTTGGTATGCCAGCTCTGTATGTGACATCGGGGTTGGGGTTATGTTTATGTTTTATTTCTTGTAAAGCTTATTATTTTTTTCCGTGTTGTTGAGGTGTGACAATGTGGTACCTTTTGTCAAGTTTTTATTTTAATTAAATAAATGCATGTTTTTATATTACCTCTTTTAAGAAAATGTTTTATATTAATATGTGGGGTAGAGGATGTCACACTTAGCATACAACTGCTTTTCTTTAATGGTTTGCAAAACTACCCTCAAATGTTCCTCAATGTTCCTCCTTGGTCTTGGAGTATAGTATGATGTCATCTATGAAAACCACCACAAACTTAACGAAGTATGGGTGAAAGGTCTTGTTCATATAATCCATGAACACGGCAGTAGCATTAGTCATACCAAAGGGCATTACCAAGTACTCGTAGTGACCATAACGCGTTCTAAATGCAGTCTTTGGAATGTCCTCAGACTTAACCTGAATCTGATGATACCCTGATCTTAAATCTATCTTGGAGAAAACGCAAGCGCCTATCAACTGGTCCATAAGGTTATCAATCCTTGGGAGGGATACCTATTCTTAATGGTCACTTTGTTGAGTTGTTGATAGTCGACACACAACATCATGCTACCATCCTTCTTCTTCACCAACAACACCGGCGCTCCCTATAGGGACACGCTAGGTCAAAAATAACTGTTTCTGAATTAGTTCCTCCAACTGTTTCTTCAACTCTGCTAGTTCTGAATTTGTTCCTCCACAATCTCGACTGATGTGGCCAGGCTTGCCACACTTGAAGCAGATGGTGTCGGTCTCCTTGCACTAAGCTGTGAAATGATCATTCCTGTACTTGCCGCATCTGATGGGTCTACGAGTAGAAGAATCCTTGATCATGAACCTGCCTGTAGAGAACTGTGGCTTCTTACCACGCTTCTTGAAGTCCCGACTGGCTGAAGCTAGACGCTGCTGTCCCTTGTCCCTCTAATCGCTCTTCTTATTGCCCTGAGCATTTGAACTCTTGTAGCTTGCCACTTTGGATTTGTAAGCATCCTCGAAGATCCTACACTTGTTCACCAAGACAGGAAAGACTCGAATCTCCTGATATTTGATGGCTTGCTTGATCTCTGGGCGCCAACCATCCTCGAATTTCACACACTTGGAGTCATCATCATCACGTACTGATAGAGCGAGTAGTAACGAGCAAACTCCTTGAACTTCGCAGCATATTCCCCCACAGACGTGTCTCCTTGCTTCAATGATAAGAACTCAATCTCCTTCTTGTTGCGGATGTCAGTTGGGAAGCACTTCTCTAAGAACTTGTCCTTGAATGCATTCCAACTGACTGTTGTACCCTCAACTTCCATGCACTGGCGACAATTATCCCACCAATGCTCAACTTCCTCCGTCAGCATAAAAGTCCCAAAAATAACCTTATGAACATCATTGCATGCCATAGCCCGAAAGATTTCTCGGTCTCACGGATCCATAGAAGAGAACTTTTAGGGTCTTAAGCTCCTTTGAACAAAGGCGGGTTATTCCGCTGGAACTTATCCAACCCCTGAAATTAAGCTGGTCCTCCAACGTCGTTGTTTTGATTATGTCCAATAGCATTGGCAAGCAATGCCAAAGCGTCAGCGATAGCCTAATAATTCCTACCTCTTCCTGCCATGGGTTCCCGTACTGTTCAAGGCAACCGTCTAATACAGAGAACCATGCTGGAAAAACTAGAGGTACCTAATACTACACATCATTGCCTATAATAAATATAGACAATTCAAACAAGAGCACACGGAAGACACATAATAGACTCATACCACGGCCTGATTGGACAGACCTGCTCTGATACCACTAAATATGAAACCCTCTACCCCGCATGTATTTATAAAGGTGTGACATAAAAGAAAATATAAAATAAAATAAAATACATGCATATTATTTGTGTTGCATTGCATATTTGCCAAAGTGGCGGGCCATGTGACTAGGAGTCATGCGAGGTTGGTGTACCCGGGTGTGGGTACGGAACGCGAACGGGACGGTTCAGGGAACCTTAGGGATGTAGCCAGGTTTGGATTGACCGATAGTGGCCAATGGTTTGCACCCATTTTTCGTGGTCTCTGCTGGTACTCGACTATCTCGACATCTGGGCCCGGAGTATTCCAGTCTATGGTGGACGTTCCGAGGATACCAAGATACCCCTATTGGAGTTGTAGCTCATTGGGGGAAGCACCCTTTTTTATCACGACGAGCGGAACTGTTACCTCTGGTCGACGGATAGACCCGAGAGAGATAGAGAATGTCGGGGGATCAGTATCCCTAGTGTGAGAGATCGGTCGACATGCATAGGGGTGTGACTCCTTAGAGGATTGATCCTGGTTTGATAATCGAGGTTGACTGTGATAGTATGATTCAGAAGATGCCTGCTGTATATGTTGACTGTTGTTTGATAGTATGCTATGCTATGTTTTCTTATCCCTGTTTTATGGTGATGTCGAGATTCTTATCTCCCTTCTTCTTGTTTTTCTTCCTCTTTGTGTATGCATTGATTCTTCAGATGAGTAACAGTCGTACGCCGACGGCAATCAGTCCAGGCCAGCGTCAGATGCACTACCTGTAGAAGGTTCCACCGAGGGTCCAGACCCTGGGGGACATTGAGATAGTATATCATGATGATCATGGGTGGCGGGTCGACCACTCACAGTTCTTCATGTGTTACGTCGGTCCGGTCAGCATCAATGTCCGTCTCTGAGGATGACCTAAATTCACTATGCTTGGTTCTTACCGAATCTCTCCATGACAGCCCTTCACTGAGATGTGGTATATGCCACATCAGCTCGAGTTCCCGGATCGTTATCAACAATGACGAGTCTGTAGGATCGTTATCAGCAATGACGAGTCTATGTGGGAGCACCGGATTCATACCAGTGATGCCAAAGATTATCGTTGTGCTTTTGCCGAGGGTGAGGGTAGTGCTAGACGCCATATCTTCTATGATATGGTTCGTCGGTAGCTTCTTCTAGGGAGAGCCTCTGTGAGCGTAGTCTTCTTTTGATCTTTTGATTTATTTTGTGAGAGGCGGGTGGGTAGATGTTGTCTGTATTAGGTTCTGTGACCAGTCTTTCTATGACATGTTATCTGTCTTTTATCAATTTGTATAGATGGTAGGCTTTCGATCCCTCTGTTGGGATAGATGGTACTTGATGGACACAATGTTTATACTATGTACATATCTGGTGTTTTATCTTTCTTCCGTTGTGTATGTTTAAATGGTTTTAGTTTTATTGATTCCACAAACTTATAATATTTTTGAATGTATATCCACGCTAACGCTAATAAAACAAATTAAGGCTTAGTTAATTAGGATTTTTCTTTAATGGGATGTTGGGGCGTCTCAGTGTCTCGCGGGGTGAGACACTATTTTCTGTGTTTTTGCTTGTTTACTTCAAGTTTTCCTTGCATTCTCGAGCTTCACTTTTAACATGAAATTAAAAGTAGCATTAAATGCTTTATTTGACTCAAAATTAACTAAAATATCCTAAAAACTACTTAAGTTACTCAAAACATTGCTTATGGACAATAGAAGCTAAATTTTGGTGATTAACGAGGTTAAATCACTCAATTGGCAAAAAAAAAAAAACTATGGCCTTTCTAGCTATACAACTAGATAAGCCAACATCTTATCAAGGAGCGCCGCATGAAGACTGGATCTACCCTGCTTGAAGCCCCCTCTTTCCACACCTCTTGATAACGCCTCAGAGAGGATCAAAGTTTTCTTTTGTTTCTTGTGTTAGTTCCTTGAATTTGTTGTCTCCTTTACAAGAATCCAATCCAGCGAACAAGATGATGATATGCCTCACATGTACATCACATGACACGATAAGAGGGGGATTTTAAAAAATAATTTCATTATTTGGATGACACATGGCAATAATATTGTTTGTTGTTTGACTCGTAGACTAATTCTATTAAATTTTGGATGGAAATATGACAGAAGGATCTTTATTGTAAGATTGAAAAATTAGGAGGACTAAATCACTCAAAAAAGGTAGAAGGACTAATGTCGCCAAAGTGAAAAACATGGGCGACTAAAGTTGTATTTTAGCTTTTTTTTTTCTTCTTCTTCTTATCTTTTTTTTTTTTTTGCTTTTTTACTTTCCCGGGAAAATTCAAGATCTTTTCTCTATTTTTTATGCATTTTTTTTCCTTTCTTCTAGCTGGATTCATCCATCTTTATGTTCTTGCATGCAATCTTCTTTGCACTACTCTGCTTCTCTTCTTGCTTCTTGGTTATCTTATCGATGGCAAGCTCAATTCAATTATTGTATTCTTGTTTTGTAATGCAATGGCATTGGACACCAACAAGGCATTTGTGTTGAAGGACAAGTTGCGGGACTACACCATCACTTGAAATGCACCACCCCTGGAGGTTATGAGGCAAGAGGGGTCAAGTACACATCAGGCTTCATATTCATTTCTACATCATCAACGTTTCCAACATACATAATATGAATAGGTGCAGGACCCTTTGTAGCATGCTGTCTTGTACAATCAAGAAGACAAGTAGAGTGTGAGTCAAGGAAAGTCATTCCAAACCAGCGGAAATTGAATGATTCACTAATGGGTCTTTAAGAAAATATTTTAGAATTAAAGACCACCCGACGCGACAGTCTACAAAAATTCTCCAAGAAGGTTGAAAGAAAGAAGCACAGGAAATCTTTGTTCAAAAAACGGTGTGGAAACCACCAAATAAAAAATCAATAATGCCATATTCATAATTTTCTCTCTTCTCCTTCAATTGATGCCATATTTCCTAATAAAAACTACCAAATAAAAAATCAATAATGCAAAAAGTACAATAAACATTTTAAATTATATATATATGGTTCATTTATCTGAAATTCGATCTGATCTCATCGGTTTTCATAAAACAAGGTAAAAAAATCTAATAAACATTGATTTTGTCCGGTATTTGTTTTTTTGATTGGATTTTAGTTTTTTTTAGGCTGATTTGGATATGAAGATGGTTACTTATAAGTTATGACCAATGGTATGGTGTGGGATCAGGCAAATAATTTAGGTATGTGGCTAAGGCCATGTCTAAACCCAATCAAATGGGTTTGCATTGTCGAAATTAAGTTATCGGGGGTGTTATCACCTAAATTAATGTAAGCTGACTTAGTCGTTGATGAACTAGTTGTAACAGCCTGTTTTTAATTACGTTGTTTTAACAGTAAATATATTTATTTATATTTTTAATTGAGACTTAGGAAATGATTTTGGAGAAAAAAAAATCATATCTGGAACTTACTCTACGGTAGGAAGCTCTGGTTAAAATTTGGGTTTAAAACTCAGACGGAAACTGGTCTGCGTTTTTTTTAACTGACAGTATAATTTTATATTGACAGAAAACACTAATTTAGCCCGAAAACTGAAATTTGTAGATTTTTTATATTTTATTCGTGAGAAAGTCTACTTTCCAAATTTTTGATAAAAAATAAACATTACAAGAATTTTTAAGTTTTACTGCTAATTTGAGCTATCAATTAAATTAGTAGCTAATCTTAAACTAATTAACTATTCATTAACTACCATTCAGTTTTTATAATTTATCCTACTAATATATCCCACTGTCATTCGAATTTATAATTTACTTAATTCCCAAAATTCCCAAAATTCAAATTTATATCTCTACATTTTTCTCTCTCACCCTGTAACACTCACTCTCTCTCTCTCTATATCGCGAAGCTACCAAATCCCTAAATTGAAAACACACTCTCTCTCTATTTCCCTGCTACTACTGTTGCTTCAGGTACATCTACTTCATTTTCTCTCTCTTTCTCTTTCTCTCTCTCATTCTTCTTCTTCTTCCAAATCCATCAAATGCTCCACCACATGCATATGGCATTGGTGGCAGATCCGTGAGTTCTCTCGTGGCAGAAGAAGGAGATGAGTCGCGCGCGGTGGCAACGTCTGAGAAGAACGCACGTCGCGCGACGGAGGGGAAGAGCTCGACCGCATCTCGGCACGGCGGAGAGGGCTGCGGCGCGGCGATGGTGGCACGGCGGTAGGTCTACTCCCCTGTTTCTTTCTTCTATACCATGATGTCTTCTTTTCCTTCATAATTTTCTTCTCTCTTATTGCACATTTCTTAATGTGCACACCAACTGCTTGATAAAACACTTCAAAGGATATGATAAAAGACCAAGTAGTTTGATTTCATTGGTTGCTTTTTACTTGAAATGATGAAGGGTTTAGGAGCTACGTGGTTCAAGTTGGAGGATTAGAATTATATAAAGTTGAATTCCTTCCAATCATCTATGTTATAGTTGTTTAGTTTAGTAGCATGAATAATCAATGACATTATAAGAGCATAGAATATTCTTGTATGAGTGTTACTGCTTGAAATCTAGTGCTTATTTTGATAGAGTACCAACTATTTGATGAAAAGCATGAACCAAATCCTACATTTAGGGTTTTAAATAAGGCTTTTGAATGTGCAATTTGTAGGTGAATTTTATGGTGGATTTTTGTGAGCAAGGAGAAAGTCGTATCTTGTTTGGTTTTCATAGCATGGCAGTGCATAGCTCTTGTAATTTATGAAATTTCCATGATTGCATACTTTCAATTTGATATAAACTGAATTAACAGCTGCTGGTTGACTTTTATATATTCTAAATTGTAGAATATATTGTCTTTCATGAAAGGTTGAATGGTAGCTCATGTGGTTTTGATAGATCATATGCATATTGTATTGCATAGCAATCTCTGCAGTTTTGTTCATAAATTTGCACAAGGAAAATTGGATTTTAGTTCTATTTATCTTGTTAAAAGCCTGAGATGCATTCTATTCAATACTAAACTTTCTCAGCAATTTGGATCAATTTTTTGGGTATGAAATTCGTGTATATGCTACTGGATTCCAACTTCTGACAGCATGTGTTCTTTGAATTATAACTTTGGTTGTACAACTCGAAATGAAGTACCTTTTTTTTCTTTGAAAGCTAACATGTAAATCTTCAACCCATAAAAATTTCAGGCCAAAACTCCTTCTGTGTCAACGCCAGTATTTTTTACAAAAACAGTCTATTTCATTGTGTTTCAGTTTTTTGACAGCATGCATATATTCATGTCTAGACAGTTTTTTGCTTCATTCTTGATCTTGATTATCATGGATATTTATGGCCAAGCAGTAAGATATTTAGCTAGTGAAAGACCCAAGCTGTAGGATATTCTTTTCTGTTATTTGAAAATTAATTTCATATATTCCAGGTTATCCGAAAATGACCACAGGTCCAGCATATCTTCTTTCCATTTATCACATTGTAAAAGCTATCTTAAGTAGTTTTCTTGAAAAAAGTATCGAGCATCCATGAAATGTATCACTCTGACTTACATCTTGTTTAGATGTAGCACTTGTAACATCTTTAAGAGATTGTGCCATTATGAGAAATCTCCACTCTCCAACAATTATTGTTCAGGGTGTATTTATTATTCAACAAGTATACGGTCATTTTGAAAATCTGGTTCAGGTGAAATTTGTGGTAGTATAGTATTGATTTATTGATGTTAATATCTTAACTTTACTTCATACCAAGATTAAATGATTGTAAAATTTTACATTTGCTTTAGTTGACACCATACCAAATTGCACATGCCATAACGTCAACTTCACTTGTTGCTACACATCTTACATTTTCATTTGATGCATTTTTATTTTTATTTTTGATCAAATCAGTTGATGCATAATGAGTATTTGAATGAGTTCCAAATGCAAATCAGGTACTGATACTTTGCATTTCTTAGATTGTTGTACTGTATAATCTAGGAATGGCAGGTCATTTTGCTCTTGGGAACAGCAATACTCTAGCTATCAATGATGTGGCTGGAGCTTTTATTGTAATGTTTCCTTCTGCCTTTTGTAATTTTTGAAAGAGCATATTATTTTCTACACTGCATTTAAGATGCTAATTGTCCATTTTCTCGGCAATGTATTACCATCCATTGGCAGGGAATTTCACGTCACTCAACCTTCCTTTCTGGTCTTCTAATGTTCATCATTACTTATGCGTCCCCAAGATGAGGAACCATTTATTTATTTGGAGTGTCTTTTCTCCCAAGTGAGTTCCCTGAACATAGTGTTTTGAAGTTGATGAAATAAAACTTTCCTTAGTAATTTTTTGATTTTTATTTTGAATGTTATAGGGATTTATGATTTTCGGATATTATATGTCATTTGAACTTGCAAAACTTTCACTAACAATTTGTCTTGTAGGTACCTTTATTCTTACAGAGAGGGATGTTTAGGAATTGTTGGAGTGCCTATCTTCTATCACCTCATCTATATAATTACCCAGAGTTAATTCCATTGATAATGACCAAAGTGGAAGTTTCAGTATTTCTGTTATGCTTGTCATTGGAGGCATTAGCTGATCTTTACTTCCATGGTTTGTTTAATATTGATCAGGAAGTCAGGAACCATCCACTCAACCCATATCAGCCTCTTAGGGGAGAGAATCTGAATTAAGTTTTGCTTGATTGATAAGAGTACTATAAAAGAATAAAGATACGGTTTCAAATTTTTAGTTGTATTAATGGTGTATTTTGATTGTCATACTCCTAAACCCTGATTCTTGAAATGGATTTTTTACTTAAAAAGATGGTCTTATATGGAAGCTTATCCATCTTGCTTCTTCAATAAACTGATGAGAATGTTTAATATATAAGCTGTGAGATTTTATATAGTTGAATTTTATATTGATCTTTAAGATATTTGCTGAAATTAGATAGATGCATTGCCAATTCAAAGTGGCAATGTTTTACTGCTTAAAGGAAGAAAGGAAGCCAAATGATCAAATGCAATCTTATACAAGGTTTGTCTATTTATTTTAGTTGAGGTTTTCATTTGATGATGATTGTGTAACATTTATCTATTCTATAATAGTTTAAGTTGAAATACCATTAGATTGAAATATGTTTAGTTTCTAACCTTAGTTATTTGTGAATTATGGAGCTGAGCAATTTACTTTTTGATAAATGTGATTGAAGTATTGTTCAATTTTATCGTGCCTTTTATTCTTGCATAGCTGTAGTTTCATTAGAATGAAATTAAATTCATTGACCTGAAGCTGTAGTTTGTCCAAAAACCATGGAAGAGACTAATTTAGACATGGTCACTCTCTAATAATATGTAACCAAGATTGTCAATAAATTTCACTTGGGTAATAATCTCAGTGATACATACTCGTACTTACTTGAGTCTGAAATTTATATCCATAGGAAGCTTCACTACTGTTTATTTACTTTAATTAGTTTCTGTTTAATTTTCTTCGAGATTCGTTTCCAACATTTCTTGCATGCATGATCTGGTGTCTTTTTCTCTCCATTAATGAAGTCAACACATCCAATTATTTTGTCCTAATTGGTAATGGATTCCAACAGCAGTAACAAGTACCACCTCTTTAGTGGATTTAAATTCAGATTTTCAGGGTAATTCTTTAGTGCAGACACACTAATTCCATTTAGAATTAAGCTGCAGTTCTTATTCTACAGGTGTCAAGGATGGCAAGAACAAAGGGCAAAAGCAAGGACTTGTTAAGGAGCTTAATGCATTCAAGAATCAGCAGAAATAATATGAAATGAAATAATATGTAATAGGTATCTATTCAATTCTTTAATGCTTTTGATTAATTTGTGGTAATGCTTTTCAATTTATCTTTTATACTATTCTCTCTGTCTTAACCCTTGTGTCAATACAGATTAGTTCAGCAACGGAAAGGATGGTGAAACTCCTAGCACGACAAGTAAGGATCATGTGAGTTCCATTTATCAGGAACAAAGAGTGAATCAGCCTTGCCACCTAAGTTCATCAATCTATTACGGTGGCCAGGACATATATTCTCATCCTCAGAGTACACAGGATTCTGGATTAAACTCTTTGGTGATTGCATTTATTTTTATTTGTGATTATATCTTATGATGTTTCCATAAAAGAAAACATAATGTATATTAGATATGTCAAGAGCATAACCTTGCTAACTCGTATAAAATGTCGAATACTCTTTTGTAGAAAGATGAGTTGCTATATAATCTGCAGATATCAAATCAAGTAATCAACCCCTTTATATTACTTTAAGCTAGATGATAATCATTTTAGAGCGAGCCCTATATATGGATTCAATACAGATTGAGTCATACTCAAGAATTAGTTAATATTTGGGTTTATTGTATTTTATTTGATTGATAAATTTTCTACTGTTGGGAATGCCTAACATGATTTTTCATTTGTCAGTACAAGAAAGATGGGGGAGAAGATTATTCAGGAAGTGCTTCAAGAGGAAACTGGTGGCAAGGTATGACATATACCTGTCTAATAGATTTGTGGTCTAAATTTTGCTGTTGGCTTCTACTGGTGTTCATGGTTCCCCCCTCATTTTCTGTCTTGTCAGTTTCTATGCAGAGGATCTCTCTATTATTAAGATCACACTTGCCAAGGGATATGCTTCTATAGACTGTTAGTTATGTCTCCTCTTTTCCATGTTCATCTTTTGATTTTATTGTTAGTTATTCATTGGTTGTGCATGTTTGCAGGCAAGTTGGAGAATAGTTTAGCAGCATAGTTCATCTTTTCGCTTTCTCCAGCCAAACAACAGAATCACAATCTGAACCTATTGTCATGTAAAGAATATCGCTTTCGATGAGTTTTTTTTCCTGATTTTTTATCTTTTTTAATGTAGCAGTGAATCCTAACATGTAGAGTGGAGTAAGATCCAGATTTTCAGTTAAACTTGTTCCTGCACTCAAGGTATCTGAATTTTATGCTAATACCTTATCCTTTTCATAGTTTTTGTGAAACTATTTTTGGCAGCTTGTGCATTTCTTTTATATTTTTTGTTTGTAAATATGTCTTTGTGCTGTTAACTGCTAAGGTGTATTTATATGTTACCATTTAATAAGTTTACGATGCTTTTTGTTTGGCCAAATATTTAATCAACATGATGCTTACAACATTTTCAGTGGCATATTGTTTGTGGTATTGAAGGTTTCATTTATGCTAGTTCCAACTTCCAAGCAGATGGATGTTGAGAGAGCCTATCATAGGCATGCCTTTCTTGTGATTTAAACTATATATATATATTAGTCTTGTATAAAATTATTAACTTTTCATTGTTTAACACAGATAGAGATGTTATTCAGCTATATTGTTGTGTGTTTGCTTTCCTAGTGAATTATTTTATTGTTATTTGTAAGTTTTGCTGCTGTTTTGGTATGTGGTTTTAGAGCTAGAACCAAATAATAAAGTTGATTAAATTGGTCCATAGAATAGGTGTTTGGGATCAATTTAGTGATCGATTTTTTTTAATTTTTTTTTTTGAATTAGCTAGGAAATAACTATAAAATTGCTACGAAATTTTGCTATAGATTGGCTAATATCGCTACGACAATATCGTAGCTATTTAGCTAGAAAAAAGCAATTCATAATAAGATATTACTAGAGATTTGCTACCAAATAGCTAGAACTTTTTTAAGTTTAATTATGAATTAGCTAGGAACATTTTTCTAGCAAATTTGCCACTCAAATTATGCTACCACCAATTCTGCAGCTAATTTGTAGCTAAATTTGTTTGCTAGAGATTAGCTACAAATTAGCTATCAAATTTGTCGTAGCTAATCACCGAATTTCTTGTAGTGAAAATATTATGTTTATTCGGACGAATTTTGGTAAAAGTTCGGATGGAAAACAGTCGGTGTTTTCACTGACAGTAAGATTTTAATGATCAGAAAGCCTAATGTTGACTCGTGAACAAAATTATTTGTATTTAAATCATATTTCCAACAAGTTTTGTTAGTTTGAAAATTTTCAATCGAAAACGAAATATTACGTTTTTATACGGGCGTAAAACTCTAATCGGGGAACCGACGGAGTCGAGAAGGGAGGTGGGGAGACAGAATCGGACACCGGAGCAGCTGAGTCATGGGATGAGTCACCACCATGACTCACCAAGCATTTATGAAGCATTAAATGCAAACTTCGGTGAAATGACCAAAATGCCCTTTGAGCCTAACCTAACCAAAGTTACGTTAGATTTTAACCATGGTTAAGGAACCATGGTTAGTTTGTGTGGTCTAAAATCAGCCACACCTCCATCAAATGTGAGCCACATATTATTAACCACGGTTAGCCAAAATAACCTTAGTTAAGTTAATTATAACATTAGTTAAGTTAATTATTAACTATGGTTAAGCTTATATTAATTAAATAATCACAAAAGCTATTAATCCAACATCTAATAAACCAAACAAGGCCTAAGATATAGCCTATAAATACCACAAAACCGCAGCCCCTTCACTCACTCCTTCATTCTCTTCATCTTCCTCACCAACTAAGTTACAAAGCTCATAAGAACACCGAATTCCCACCGAAAATATGACCTTCCTTTCTGAAACTCAAAAAACTCTCAATATAAACGTTGTTCCTATTTCTCTCTTCTTTCCAACAAGATAAAGAATCAAAAACGGATAAGTTGATTGAGGGATAGGTCCAAAATACCGAAACTGCCCAGAATTCTCAGCAACTCACGAAATATCAGAAAGAAGGCCCTTTTCACCCCTGTTATGATCCGAACCAAATGAAACCTTCAACATTAAAGTTGTTCATTTTCTTCTTATATTTCTAACAAGTCAAAGTTCATGATTTTTGAATGAGTATATTGTGAGATACACTCAATCCCATCACACCCTCAAGTTGTCCTGTTTTCAACTTAGTGAAGGTTGATCATTTTCTTCATTTCTTCAATCTTCAAGAGGTAAAAGCTCATCTCCTTGATCATCTAAGCTTTCGTCTTCATGTATTTCTTATTTTTATGCCATGAATCATATTTTTCCATTTCTAGATCTAAAACTTTGAAAATTCATAGAAAATCATAGAAAAATCCTTTTAATGTGAAACCAATTGCTGTGATCTTTTTATGTCTTCTACTTTCATTATCCAAGAGTATGTAATCAAAAACATTTTCCTTCCCTATTTTCTTTAACTGGACGAATCTCACCCAAAGGAGGGTTTGATGATTTTGTTTTCATTTTTGAAATCTAATGCTTGATTTGAGCTCTCTAGTACCTATATGATCTAAATCCAAGAGATTGAATCCAACTAAATTTCCTAGCCTATTTTCCTAATATGGGCTGAAACCCTAACCTTTGGTGTTAGAGGAGTTTGTTTCAATTCTTTTAGTTATGATCATTGGTTTTATAATTATAAATGCTTAAGGATCATTGATCTAATAGTTTGTGAAGTTTTGAAATATCTAGCCTTATTTTGGGTTGTCATAGCCGAACCTAGCCTTTTGTGGTTAAGGATGAATTTTGTTTGATTAATTCATTCTTATGATTGGTTGAAGGTTGATTTAATAACCGTAGTGTCGTGACGAGGAGCTGAAAGTTTGTGTTTCCGGAGATAGGCTCATGTGGGGGAAAGAATCATCCTATCGTCGGAATCGATAAGTAATATATTCTATAATAATTATGTAGTGCGACCTAAACCCTACTAGTAGTTGAGTAATCGACAAGACCAAAATCACATTGGAAACCTTTTCTATAAAACCAATGGATTCGGGGATTGTAGGTTTATCGACATTAGGTTGATTTTAAGTATTTGATGATGTTTGATTTTATGTTATCGAATTTATTGTGATACGCTGGTTGAGGTATTTCACTGCATGTGACGTATTATTTTTGGTGTTTGAATATACTTGATATTGTGTTATTTTGGTGATATTGGAATATGTTGTTGATATTGTGTTATGCATGATTTGCCTGGTTTTAATATTGTGCTTAGCGGATTTTAAGCAAATATATATATTGTTCGGGAGATAATTGTTTGGGTGTGAGGATAATGATGCCTTAGAGGTGCCTAACCTAAATGAGTTATTTTAAAGAGGAAGGGTGACATAGAATATGTGTTAAGGCTTTGATGGAAGGTTAAGTCACTAGGATGTTATTAATATGGGTTAGTGATATTCATGTGTTTACATTGTTGTTCACAACCGTATATTTGAAATATGTGAGGTCAAGAGTTCTCGTTAGACCGTTCCACCTTAGAATTTAAGTTATGCAACTATAGTGTCATTGCTATGCATGAGCACCTTTGATAGAGATGAGAGAGAACCAGGGTGTGCACCGATGGTACTGTGCTACTATAGTGTCATTGCTTTGCATGAGCATTCTCACCATGGATGAGAATGTGCACCGGCGTTGGGAACTCGTCACCTGGACGACTGACTGACATTCCTAACAAGGAATGTGTGACATGATTAGTGGTGGTCATGTCAGTATAAAAGTGTAATTGTGTGAGATTGGGGTAGAGGATGGTAAACTAATTCGAGGATGATTTGTTAATTATGTATGTTGATTGTCTGTGACATTTATTGTATGATATACTATGAATCTTTTCCGCTTTTGATGCTAGAAATGTTTCTTATCCCCTATATCTTTCTGTGTAATGTATTTTATTTCTGATGTGATTGTATGAGAAGACCCGATGGAGCAACCAGTTGCTGAGGAGTTAGATGTAACTCCGAATGAACCAGAGGTGGGAGGACGAGTTGTGGATTCCAGCAATGTAGTTTAACGTCTAGGGCCAGTGAGTCTTATAAGATGTTTTATTTTTCGTTGATTATAAGCAGTTTGTATAACTAAATACCTGTGCGGGATCCTACTGATAGGATACCCTAAACAATATTTTGGTAATGTAATGAACAAACATGTGTGTATATATATATATATATTATAACTTTGGTGTGTTTTAATTTGCAGAAGTTATATGGTTAGTAAATAAGTTTTTAATTTTTACATATTTTCAATGATAAGCGTGCGATTAAGTAAATAAATAATAAGGTTTTAATCTAATAATACAATGGGGCACAACGGGATATCTCACTAGCCATTTGAGATTAACCGAATCGGAAGCCAGTCGAGGATGCTATTGGTAGCTGATGAGGAACGATTGTTAAGGGGAAACGGTTAGGTCAGTGATACGAGCTAAAGGATATTTCCATAAAATGATCCGTTGATATTCAGAGTGGAGGTGATAGCCAAAGAAATCAAAAGGGAGTTTTGAGCATCATAGTAGTTGCATGTGCTAACAACCTTCCGAGATAAGGGGGAAACGATTTTCAAGTTGTTTAGTTTTATTTTAGGAAGCAAGGAGACGTTGAAGAATGAATATAATGAGCTAAGGTGATTAATGACGGATGATCATTGAAGACGTGCCTAGAATATAGGGATTCTAGTCAAACGTGGTTAGTCGTTGTGGTCTAGGAAGTTCACGTTGGACACTTAAGCGCATGATGCTAGAATGTAGGAGAAGGTGACCAATAGGGACAGTTTTGCATAGTGTTCAAGTTGTAGCTTATAAATACCAATTGTAAATATTGTATCAGACACATCAATACAATCAAACACATTTTTATGCTCATTTCTTCGTGCTTTCAATTTACTTTCACACATTTAGCTTAGTTCTTTTTACCTTCCACACTAAACACTCTTTGGAGTAGTTTAGGAACCCACAAGTTAGGTGGCAGAATCCCTCTTCTAATGTTATCGACTGATAAGGGAATCATTGTTATCCAAAGTTAGTCGAGATCACGGCTAATTTTACATCACCCGATAACAAGGGGTAATGAAATCTAAATAGATTCTAGAGAAAATTACATATTTACATTTTTTTTTACATGGTTTTCTTATTTATTTTTTATTTTTACTGAATCATACTTATGACAATTCATTATGAAAGAAGCAATATAAGAGGAAATAAGATGAAAATCATGGGGGTAAGAATAAGATAGGGACACCTTAGCTACGCTATCATCAACCCTATTAGCTTGCATCCTAACAAACTCAATTTTGAAATGAGGAAAAGTTTATTGTTTGAGACTTGATTTAATTACATTTGATATTTTTTATTTAAAAATTATATCATTTTCACTTAATTTTATGTAGTCATTATCTTTACTCCCTTTAGATTTATATCGTCATTGCATTTATATGTCTTGAAGTTTGTTATCATTATACTTATCATCTTAATATTAAAGGAGGTTTGTGTAATTTTTTGAACAAGGATTGTTGAATATAATTATATGTGGTTATTACTTACCATCTTTCGAATGTGCCAACTTTTTTATAAGACAAAATTATGTAGATAGTGGCGGAGGCCAGGGGTGGTCTCTATATGCCGGCCACCCCCAACATTTTTACCTTTTAATAGCCATTATATATAATTAAAACAGATGGCCCCTTTTATTTTGATATATTTACCCCTATTAATAATTTATTTATTGAAATGTATAAAGTTTTGGTGGTATCTACTTTTTTTCTGATTATTTGTATTTTCATTTTTATAATTTTTCTATTTAAAATTAATTTAAAAAATTCATTTTTTATCTATTTTTTTCTATGACTTTATCTAACAGTGATTGATCATTTAACAAAACATATGTAATTTTTTAGTGCATATGACACTATTTTTTAGTTAAAATATAACATTTGTAATAATTGTCACATATATTATATTTTAATTGATGAGTTGTTACACATTTTACGTTGGGAATGTTGGGATTAACTTGTAGATTAACATGACAATGACAATGACAATATCAATTAACATGACATGTTGGGACATATATTAACATGACAATGTCACATATATTATATTCCATTCTAATCTACAGCATGGACAGGTATCAATGGCTATAAGGCCACTAGGGTCTGTTGGGATGTTGGGAATGCCTCACCTGGGACCAAGTGCTTCAGCTCATGGAACCGGTTTTCAGGCAGCCACACCAAGTCAAACCGTCTGTCCAACCGCGGGCTATGGAGTAACACAGACTAGGCCGTTTGGGAATTATGTAAGGGAGCAGCCATGGAATTATATTCCACCTTCCTCGACTGGTTTGTCGTTCGGTCCGACTGTGCCAGAGCAGCCTCCTTATGGTCATTTGGGTTCGGTTCCTCGACGAGGAATTTTGTGCAAGACACCGGGGGAGTATTCAGGTGAGCATGTATGGAATCACTTTCCATCTCACACTGGTACTTACTCAGTTGTCCAAGGGATGCAATATCAGACTTCGGAAGGATACACAAATGAGCAGCAATGGACTAGCAATCCACCTCATATGGGTAATCCTACAAGGAATTCATACACGCCTGAATATGGCTATCAAAATCCTTACCAAGGGCATCGATGCCTTTCGGACATCCGGTCGTTGGAGGGAATTCCCTATCAAGAGTGGCAGCCGATGGCAAGCCTCTAGGAACTCAGTTAATCGATCCCAATATGATTGATGAGACTATTAAGAAGTATTTTGGTGTTCAACTTAAGCCATTAGACAGACCTGTATATAAGAAGTCCTATCCGGAGTGGGTGGACAAGATGATGTCCTTGCCGAGAGGTTTCAAGACTCCAAATTTCACAACCTTTTCAGATGATGATGGCAAGTCGACAATGGAGCACATTGGTAGGTTCACGGCTCAGTGTGGGGAGGCAAATCAAAATGAATATTTCAAGTTGCAGTTGTTCCCTCTTCTCTAACAGGGACTTCCTTTACTTGGTACTCTTCCTTGCCCCCCAATTCGGTCCAGAATTGGACAGATATGGAGAGATGCTTTCATGACAGGTTCTTCAGATCTTAGCCAGAAGTAACTGCGGCTGATGTAATGAATCTAAAACAACAAGTTGATGAACCAGTCGCAGAGTTTATTGAATGGCTCAGGAAGCTAGGAAGCCGTTGCAGTGTACAATTCCCAGAAATTGAGTATGCTTCCATGGCCATAATAAATATGCATCCGCATCTAAGAGAGAAGTTGGTAGCTCAACGGTTCCTAGACTTGGGTCAGTTGGCATCCGTAGCAACCCAGGTGGAACAGTTCATTAATGAAAAGGAGCATAGGAGGTCTAGCAGGAATAGGGGAACTCACTTGATATCCATTGTGGATACAGAGGGCTCAGATGACATAATGGAACTACCAGCTGATTCCACGACTGACATTATGGCAGCCGAGATCCTCAGAGGGAAACTTTATTCTTGTCCTGCTTTAAGGGCTGCTAAGGGCAATGAAGTAGACACCCCAGAACAAAAGACTGAGTATTCTTTTGACATATCAAAAGATGACCAGATATTTGACTACTTGCTCAAGGACAAGCAGATTCGCTTAGCCGAGGATCATAAAATTCCATCAGCTGAGAAGTTGAAGGGCAAGAAATACTGTAAGTGGCATAACTCCTACAACCATGCTACTG
Source organism: Sophora flavescens (assembly GCA_030762895.1). Taxonomy (NCBI): domain Eukaryota; kingdom Viridiplantae; phylum Streptophyta; class Magnoliopsida; order Fabales; family Fabaceae; genus Sophora; species Sophora flavescens. The sequence continues at coordinate 67,587,632 of CM061065.1, forward strand.
TGAACTGTGTAGTCTTCGAAAAAGCTATCTAGAAGGCCGTAAAAGACGGCAGGTTTAAGTTGTTTGACAAAACGGTTGCTGAAATGGGTGTGGATGTAGATCCATTTCCTAATATTGTCATCGGCATGTTCTCCATACAAGAAATGGAAGCAGTCGATCTATAAGTAGTGGAGAGTAAGGAACATGGTTGAAACAAGGGGGATCAAAGAGATCCAGTCGAAGGCAATAGAGGCATGCAGAAACCAAGTGCGTTCGAAAGATTGGAAACTCCTAGTGTGATAGCCGTGAAGAAATCGGTTCCTCAAAAGGTATCATGAAATGTACAGCCTCCAAGGTCTAGTGTGTTCAATAGGTTGGCTCAGCCAAGAGGAAGTAGTGGTGTTTAAGGGTTGGGAAAACAATTCGAAGTTGAAACCATCCATCCCCAAAGAGGTCACCAAACTAGACCCGGGGACAAAACAGCTAACTTAGGCCTATCGAATGGTAGGATATTGCCAATAGTTGACAAAAGTCCAATTCCAGAAGGTAAACGACATGTAGCCGAGGTCAACACGAAAGGCGGAATGACCGCTTTGACAATAGTCGTTAGAAACGAAGAAGACATGAAGCCCCAGAGGATGCTCAGACCTTCGGCTAAGGTAGAGAAGGAAAGTGGCAGGTAAACAAACCTGTCGTTGTGAATAAGCTTGTAAGTCCAGTATCTCACCAGTTGACACGTACCCAAAAGAGGAGGCAGCAGAGAAAGAAGTCTGTACAAACAATGAAAATGACTCTGCAAATGATAGCTGAGGCCAAGGACAAGGGCAAGAGAGAAATTCCGTCCGATGAAGTTGATAGGGCTTTGAAAAAAGCTTTTTGTTGTCCCCATAGTAAGGAGTTACCAATGCAAGACTTGAAGAAAAGAGAGACGGGAAGTAAGGAACTGGAGGATCAGTCGTTCACTGAGCAGGATGAATAGATTGAACAAGGTACTGGTACAAATTCTGTGGACAAAGTTAGCCTGATGCATAGCCTTGAGTTAGGAAAGGATGACAGCCATTTCGGAGGAAATGGAAATGCCAGAGATGTAATGGCCAAGGAGGAAATGGACATGATGTCATTCTTAGAAGAATCCTTGCTAGATACTCTCCTGGAAGAGGAGAATTCACCATCAGCCGAAGTGGACATTGTTAGCATCTTGCCTAGTGAATTTTGGGCAGATGAGAAGCAGCGGAGTATGTTGGAGGGTGATGTATGCACAGAAGAAGTAGAGTGGGTCATTTTATCTGATGAAGCTCTTTTGAGACCTGTGGGGATGGCGTTTGACAAACCTATAGATGAAATGGCCAAGCATTTGAAACCCTTATACATCAAGGTGTGACTGAATGTCAAAGAGGTCAGTCAAGTATTTGTGGATGGAGAAGTAGTGTTGAATGTGATGCATGTTACTACTTTGCAAAAATTGGGGAAAACTGAGAAAGATCTTGTTTCAAGTAACATGAAGATGACCAATTTCACTGGAGAGGCAACGGCTGCTTTGGGAGTTCTAGTGGCCGATGTTACAGTAAGGACACAAACTATTAGTTCTGCCTTCTTTGTGGTAGATTCCAAGACTACTTATTCAATATTATTGGGCAGAGACTGGTGTTGACAAGTGACTCCAAACACAAGAGGGGGGTGAATTGTGTTAGGGGTGAGCAAAATTGCATGACCCGCCCGAACCCTTCCGACCCGTTACTAATTTTTGTGCAATGGTCGGGTTGAAACGGTTTGGCGGGTTGGGCAGGTGGAAAATTCGGTTTTAGATGGATAAGAGCGGGCGGGTCCAGGTCTGGCTTATGTCACCCATCGATACCCGACCCGACCCGCTCATAACAAAAATAATAATAAATTTTTTTTTTATGGAGAATGGGCTGCCAAGACTGGATCTTAGATTTTTTTTCCCCTCTTCTGTTATATTTTTTTTTTGGTACTTAATTCGGCTGAAAGCCTTAAATTTTAATTAGGCTCGTTGGGTTTTTTTTTTTAATTTTTTGGAATAAAATTAAATAATTAAAAATCCTAAACCCGCCTTCAACCCCTACCCGGCCAACCCGCACCCGGCCAACCCGATGTATAGATGGGCGGGTTCGGATTCCATTTTTCTTACCTCGAACTAGAGGTGGGTAAACGGACTAGTCCGGTCCGTTTAAGTCCGATCCGCATAAGTCCGCATTTAAACGGATCGGACTTTATAGTCCGCATTTAAAATGGACTCTGAAAAATAGAGTCCAAGTCAGTCCCCGACTAAACGGATCGTCTCAGCGGATTAACTTTCGCCCCACGGAATTTATCTCGCCTCGCGAGAATTTATTTTGTGCAAGTACGGGCCCCCGCCAAGGAGCGGAAACATCAAAAAATGCAAGACATCAAATATAATTACCAAGTCCAGAAGGAAATAATGGCTAGAACAATTAGACCCCGAGCTCACGAGTGCCGGGTGAGTGTATAAGTGAGATGGGCTAGTTTTTTGGCCCAAAGGGCCTTTTTTTTTTTAAACAGACACGGTCATGGACGGTCCGCGACCGAGTCCGTTAAGCCCGCGGCTAAACGGACCGGACTCAAAACCCTTTTTGCTTTTTTGGACTCGCATTTTAGGGTGTCCAAGTCCGCGGGTGTTTAACGGATGTCCGACGTCGAGTCCAAATACCCACCTCTACCTCGAACCCACCCGAACCCGACAAACCCCACCCAAACCCGCCCGAACCCGCCCAATGCTCACCCCTAAATTGTGTTTTTCAAAAGCTTTGCTAAAATCAAACCTTTTTCCCTTTCAATATTTTATGAAAGCAGCTTAGTATAAATACACCTGCGATTAAAAACGTTTTGGTAAAAGATAAAACAAAAGTAAAAGAGATAGGGATAAGAAGATTGACACAGTGATATCCCGGTTCGACCACATACTACCCACGTGGCCTACGTCCGGTCCTCAAGGCAATATCACCAAGGGATTTCACTAAATCCCTAGCTTTTAAACAGCCTTGGCTAGAACCTTTACAACAACGAGAACGCCTCACATACCAGGGACATACTTTCCCCCAGTGATAGAGTCTCAAAACGTGAGATAACGACTCATAAGAATTCAGAAAAGGATTACAATCAGAAAGCACTCACAAGTGCAGAAATGAAACAAATTGAAACACTACAACAATCACCTATATGGTGTGTATGTCTCTCTCAAGTAATTGATTTGCTAGTGTAAGAGTATGAGAGTGATTTAGAGTTATGTTCAAGAATAGAGAGAAAGTTATAAAAATAGTTCAAATTCGTTCAAGGTGTTGTATGAACTTTCTCTGCAATAGACCAATATATATCTCTTTGAAAGTTAGGTCAAAACACTTGAAAACTCATTTTTATCGACTCATAATCGATTATTAGAAAAAGCATAATCGATTATTTTAGCTAAAGTCAAAAGACGCATGAAGAAATAGTCAGGTCATAATCGATTACAATAATCGATTACTTGGTCTCTGTTTGAAAGGTCGGACTATATCAAAATATATAATCGATTATGAAGCCTCTGACTTTTGATTTAAAAAAGCAATAATCGATTTCTTTAATACCATAATCGACTATAGTTTGAATTTTAAACTCAACGCCTCAGACAACATTAAATCACCATTAAAGCATAATTAAGCCATTTAAAAGCTGAGTTTAAAACGTGTTGAAAATAGCCACAATCGACTACCATAATCGATTATCATACTTTGAATTTCAAATTTAAAAAACCCAACAACTCTGTTATTTAAAGTCTCGTTTCAGCACAATTATGAGCTGCATAATCGATTATCATAATCAATTATTCTCCGTATAAATTGGTTTTTGAAAACTTTAAAGGTCTGAAAAAGATATGGTAAAATTAATTTCGAAGACCTTTTTCTAAAACAGATTTTTGTGTGTGTGATTTATTTTACCTTTGAGAGACATACCCATTTATATTTAATCTAAAACAAACAATAAAGTAAAAGACAATTTCTCTTTTTAACCCCGTATTTGTTTGTTGGTCCTTTTCACGCTTTTTGCAATGTGATCCTTTAGTTGAACTTGCGTGTTGGTCCTTGGACTTGAAAGATAGAGTTAGAGAAATAAAATATATCACACTTTTTAGTTTCACTCTACTCCTCCTCACTTTATGCAGTTAGAGCAAGCAAAAAATAAATCTTATTTCATAATTTTGCTCTACTCCCCCTTAAACATGCAATCAATAGAAGATTTGCCAATTCAAATTTTTCTCCCAGCATGCAATTATAAAATTCATATATCAATTTTACGTAGCTTCATATATCAATTTTACTTAGCTTATCTCCCCCTTAAGCATGCACTCATGTAACTCTCCCCCTTTTGTCATTATCAAAAAGCGGGAAAAGTATTATAATTTTAATATGGCATATATCCACTAAAGTAGTAGTCAATTTTAAGTTTGAGATATAAGCCATGGCATGCATATATCAGATACGTGCGGAAGAAAGAATGCCAGGAAGAATAAGAGTAATATTTTCAGATTAGAAGAATCAGTATGAATGCTTATCTGATAATCAACTTTGATTGATAATCAATTAAATAATCAATTATATGATTTCTGGAGTGGGGTTCATGAAATAATCGATTTCGATGATCGATTAGTACGTCTCTGTCAAAACTGCTCAAGGATCCAGTGGGGGCATAATCGATTCATGTAATCGATTTGTGTTTCTCTGTTAAATCTGCTCGAGGATCCAGTGATGTCATAATCGATTCCTGTAATCGATTAGTGCTTCTCTGTTTTGAGAACTGAAAATTTTGTCTTGGTATAATCGATTATGTCCTCTCTGCCTACACACTTAATAAGCACATTAGCAAACAACAAGATGTAATATGCATAGTTCAATCAGTGCATGATTGGTTCAAACTTCCTAGTTCTGTTCTTATGAAAAAGAAACTTTCTTTAGGTAGGGGTTTTGTAAAAATATTTGTGAGTTGGTTAGATGTTTCAACAAATTCAATCATGCAATCCCCCTTTTAAACATGGTCCCTAATGAAGTGATGCCTGATCTCAATGTGTTTAGTCCTTGAGTGATATACAGGATTCTTTGTGAGATTTATTGCACTGGTGTTGTCACATTTGAATTGTATAGTTTTAAGTTCTATTCCATAGTCATTAAATTGTTGTTTCAACCAAATTATTTGTGCACAACACTACCCACTGCAACATATTCCGTTTCGGCGGTGGATAAAGCCACACTTGCTTGTTTCTTGCTATGCCAAGAAACTAAGGAATTTCCTAATAAGTGGCAAGTTCCACTAGTGCTCTTTCGGTCCAATTTGTAACTCGCAAAATTGGAATCCGAATATCCAATTAGGGTGCAGTCAGCCCCTTTAGGATACCATAAACCAATATTTTGTGTGCCAATGAGATATCTCATTATGCGTTTTACCGCGGTGAGATGTGATTCTTTTGGGTTTGATTGAAAACGTGCACACATACAAACACTAAACATAATGTCGGGATGACTAGCAGTAAGATAAAGAAGGGATCTGATCATACCTCTATACTTACTTACGTCAACTGACTTACCATCTTCATCCTTGTCAAGATAACAAGATGTGCTCATGGGAGTGGATAGTTCCTTTGAATTGTTCATCCCAAACCTTTTGAGCATCTCTTTACAATACTTGGATTGGTTAATGAATATACCTTCCTTTGATTGCTTAATTTACAACCCAAGAAAGTAGTTGAGCTCTCCCATCATCGACATTTCAAATTCACTTTGCATGATTTTAGAGAATTCCTTCCGCAAAGCTTCGTTAGTTGCACCAAATATAATATCGTCCACATAAATTTGCACAAGTAAAATATCATGCCTTTTGTTTTTGATGAAAAAAGTTGTATCAACTTTGTAAGACTAAGTCCTCATTCATGTTTTGATGTATGACAAAGAAATTGTATTTCGCATAAGATTTTTGATTTTGACTATGTACTTATTACGTGTTAAGTTGCATGCAAGATCACTCATGAAAAAGAAAAATCAAGGATAAAACAAGCAGCTCGTGTCCACTAAAAATAACAAGCAGCTCGCGTCCACTAAAGTAACAAGAAGCTCGCGTCCACTGAAGTAACAAGCAGCTCGCGTCCACTAAAGTAACAAGCAGCTCACTTCCACTGAAGTAGCAAGCAGCTCGCGTCCACTGAAGTAACAAGGAGCTCGCGTCCACTGAAATAACAAGAAGAGCTCGTCTACTGAACTACAATATGGAGCTCAACCACCAAATGGAGCTCGTCTGCTGATGTGGCACATATAGCTCGTCTACTGAAGTACCACATGGAGCTCGTCTACTGAAGTAACAAAAAGAGCTCATCTACTAAAGTGGCATACGGAGCTCGTCTACTAAGGTTATGCAATTTTGACTTACTAAGATCTTAATGAGAAGCTCCTTCCACAGACATGGCATATAAAGCTCATCTACCAGTTGGAGCACGTCCAATTACCTTGTGTTAGTACTCCCGTCTGCTGACGTGGCAAATGGACTCGGCTATTTTTTTTTCTTCAAATAGACTCGGCTATTATTTCAGATGGAAACGGTTATTTTCAAGAAGGACGGAAACTCTACAAGAACCAACAGAATCTTATTTCAAGAACAAGAATCAAGAAAACATATTTTGTTAAATCAGATCCAAATCTGTTTTAATTGATCCCAACGACTATAATTTGTTTTCTATATAAAGAGGGATCAAAGCAACATTGTGATACAAGAAATAGAAAGAAGAAGAACAACAACCTTACTGCTTCCAAAAAGTGCTTCGTCGTTGTGAGAAAAGTGTGACATTACTTAGAACTTCAATTTGTATAATCAGACTTCTAGAGTCTTTCTTCTACTCAATTCTTTCTGTGAATTAGTGTGACTAAGAGAGGGTACCTCTTAGGATTGAACAAGGATAGAAGGGATCCTTGGGTATAGAAAAGCAAGTGTGCTTTCTGGTGAATTCTTGAGCAAGGAGGTTATCCTTGTGTTGCTGTAATTGGAATTTTGTAATTGCTGATTATAGTGGAGAAAACCACAGAGGTGTGGGACTGGATGTAGGCTTACCAGAGGAGGTAGACGAACCAGGATAAATAGGTTTGCGTGTTCTTCTCATCTCTAAACTCCATATACTTGTTATATTTACTTGTGTGTTGTGAATGAGTTTTAAGAATGCTTGTTAACTTGAATCTTTGATCTACAATCTGTGTTAAACTTGTTGTTACTTCTTATAATTCTTATTAACATCATTACTTGTTACATAACCTGATTCTTGGGAATTAAAATTGAGTGAAAACCAATTTTCTTTAAGAAAACTCTGTTTTGCTTTAAAGTGTGGAAAAGAAAAAATTTTCAATATCTCAATTCACCCCCCCCCCCCCCCCTCTTGAGATCGTAGCCACTACCAACAATTGGCATCAGGGATAAAACTCTTGCTACAAAGCTTAATAGCTTCAAGAGATGGCTACAAATGATATCCTGGGTGATGGGGCTTCACTCACTAGACCCCCTGCCTTTAATGGCTCCCAATACATGTATTGGAAAGAGAGAATGCTTATCTTTCTTGAGGCTGCAGGTTTAGATGTATTAGATGTTGTTGAAAATGGTCCCGATGTTCCATTTATTCTTGATGCTAAGGGAAATAAACAAACTAAACCAAAAGATGACTGCAATGATGATGATAAAAGAAGAGTTGGTTATAATGCTAAGGCAAAAAATATTATAACAGCTGCTTTGAATTATGAATAGTTTTTCAGGGTCTCCAATTGCAAAATGGCAAAGCAAATATGGGATACTCTTCAACTCACTCAAGAAGGAACCAACGATGTGAAAAGAGCAAGAATGAATGCACTAGTCCATGAATATGAACTCTTTCACATGAAGAATGGTGAGGAGATAGATGAACTGCAAAAGAGGTTTACACACATTGTGAACCAGCTATAAGGACTCGGACATTCAATCACAGATGAGAAAAAGATCAACAAGATAATGAGATGTTTGAGTCGTGAATGGCAGCCAAAAATCACTGTAATTGCTGAAGCAAAGGATCTAGACACCATGTAGATTGCTACTTTATTTGGCAAGTTGAAAGAACACGAATTGGAACTCAATAGATTGAAAAGTCATGAAGATAAGGAGAAAAAGAAGAAAGGACTCTCACTCAGGGCTCATATCTCCAAAGAATCAATAGAAATTGATGAAGATGAACACCTCGATGAAAGTGAAGAATCCAAAGAAGAAGACATGGGATTGCTTGTGAGGAAATTTAGAAGATTCATCAAAAAGAATAGAACCAAGAAGCAATTCAATTTTCCTACCAAAAAGAACACGAACAAAGGTGAAAGCTCTTCCTCAACAATCAAATGCTTTGAATGTGGAAAGCTTGAACACTACAAAAATGAATGTTCAAAGCTACAAAAGAAAGAAAAGTATGAGAAGAATGACAGCAAATAAAAGAAAGGAAGAAAGCCTAGGAGAGCATACATAGCTTGGGAAGAAAATTATATGGATTCCACTAGTAGTGAATTTGAAAATGAAGAAGCCAACCTATGTCTCATGGCAAATCAACAAAGTGATAGTGAAACCGAGGTAAATGATTCTTCTCCTACCTATGATGAGTTACAAGATGCTTTTGATGAATTGCATGAAGAATATGTTAAAATTGGTAAACAACTTATATCTTCTAGGAAGATCATCGTAAAACAATGTAGTGACTATACATCTTTACAAATAAAGGTTAAAGAACTAGAAGCTAAAAATTCACAATTACTTTCATCTAGTTCAATTTGTACCAAATGCACTACACTAGAAAAGGAAGTTGAAAAACTGAATACAACTCTATCTAAGTTTACTTTGGGTAGAGATAACTTGAATGCCATATTAGGACAGCAAAAAGGTGTGTATGACAAAGCTGGAATTGGATATAAGCCAATGGTACATGAAAAATCCTTTAAGAAGCTTTTTGTTGCACCTATTTACTCAACTAGTCCTTTTGTTAAATGCTATTATTGTCTAAAGAAATGTCATACGACTGCTACATGTAGACTTAGAAAGAACATTCATGTTGGCATTAAACAAATTTGGGTTCCAAAAGGAACTTATGTTGCTACTAACACCAGAGGACCCAACCATATTTGGGTACCTAAAGAAAAAGTATAAAAATCTGTTTTGTAGGTGTGTTTGAAGGCCAAAAGTTCAAGCTGGTGTTTAGATAGTGGTTGCTCCAAACACATGACCGGAGACATCACAAAATTTACATCTTTCACTCCCAAAGAAGGTGGAAATGTCACCTATGGAAACAACAACAAAGGAAGAATTCTTAGCGTTGGAACAATAGGAAAAAGTCCAGCAATCAAGATTGAGGATGTTCTCTATGTGGAAGGGCTCAAACACAATCTACTAAGTATAAGCCAATTATGTGATAAAGGCTACAAGGTTGGGAAATGACATTTTTGATGACGCAGAAACTCATGAGGATGAAGTGAAATCTCATGAAGGAAAGGAGAGCAACAAGGAAAAGGAAGATGAAGAGAGCAATAAAGATCCTCAAGCAGAACTTCAGCAAGAAAATCTTCATAACGAGTGGCAAGTTTTAAAAAATCATCCCCTAGACAATATCATTGGTGAGATCACCAAAGGGGTAACCCCTAGAAACTCTTTAAGGAATATTTGCAATACCATGGCGTTTGTATCTCAAATAGAACCAAAATGTGCTGCTGATGCTATTAATGATGAAAATTGGATTAGAAGCTAGATTAGAAGCCATAAGAATGCTCTTAGCCTATGCCTGTATAATGAACTTTAAACTGTACCAAATGGATGTGAAAAGTGCCTTTTAAAATGGAATAATACAAGAGGAAGTATATGTAAGCCAACCCCCTGGCTTTGTTGATAGTGAGTTCCCAAATCATGTCTATAAACTAACTAAAGCCCTCTATGGACTCAAGCAAGCTCCTAGAGCTTGGTATGAGAGGTTGAGCAATTTTCTCCTAGAGAAAGGCTTTAAAAGAGGAAAAGTTGATACAATACTATTTAATAAAACAAAAGCACACAATATCTTATTTGTTCAAATATATGTTGATGACATTATTTTTTGTGCTACTAATGAGTCTTTATGCAAGGAATTTGGTGAACTAATTCAAAGTGAATTTGAAATGTCCATGATGGGAGAGCTTACCTACTTTCTTGGACTTCAAATTAAACAATGCCAAGATGGAACCTTCATAAGCCAAACAAAGTATTGAAAGGAACTACTAAAGAAGTTTGGAATTGAAAGCGCAAAGGAAATGGCAACTCCAATGAGTCCAGCCTGCTACTTGGACAAAGATGAACATGGTAAATCTATAGATGTATCCAAGTATAGAGGTATTATCGGATCCTTACTTTATCTCACTGCAAGTAGGCCAGATATAATATTTAGTGTGTGTATGTGTGCAAGGTATCTCACTAATCCTAAAGAATCACATCTTACTGTAGTTAAAAGAATCATGAAGTATCTTTTAGGAACAAAAGAAATGGGGTTGTGGTACCCCAAGGGATCCACTTGCACATTAATAGGATATTCCGACTCTGACTTTGCTGGATGCAAGTTAGATGGGAAGAGCACAAGTGGAACATGGCATTTATTAGGAAATTCCATAGTGTCCTGGTTTAGTAAAAAGCAAACTAGTGTGGCCTTATCCACACTAAAGCGAGAATATGTTGCAGCTTGGAGTTGTTGTGCTCAAATCCTATGGATGAAACAACAATTAATTGACTATGGTGTTTATCTAGATCATGTACCAATAAAGTGTGATAACACTAGTGCAATTAATCTAACAAAGAACCCAATTATGCACTCAAGAACCAAGCATATTGACATTAGGCATCATTTTATCAGGGATCATATTCAAAGTGGTGATGTTGTGATTGAACATATAGATACAACCAAGTAATTAGCTGATATTTTCACCAAACCACTAAATAAGGAGAGTTTCTTCTTTATAAGAAGGGAACTTGGCATAATTGATCCTCAAAATAATTAATATCAGATGTCATTTTTGATAATATAGTCAATATGGCAAGCAAGGCAGCACAAGTTACTGAAACTTATGAAGGAAATGGGCAAGATGCTTTTATCAAGTCTCAGTTTAGACTAAGTGTCCTTAGGTGTCTGTAATTCTTTTTCTTATTTTAGTGTTTTGGATGTTTTGATGCATTGCATAAGTTCTGAAATGATTTATTATTAATGAATGCAAAACTGTTTTTCAGTTTGATTTCAATATTCTCCATAGTTTCTTTTTGATAATGACAAAGGGGGAGAAAGATGTACCATACAAGATGAACTATACAACTATTAATTCTGTCTTGCATTTGCTGTAAAAAAAAAAATCTCTGATATGTAATTTTTTTTTTCAAATACCTAAGTATGAACTGCTTTGAAAAGACATACTTAAACTTATAATAAATGCAAGATGAAATTCTTTTTTCATGATAATGATATGATAACACTTGATTTTCTTTTGAAAGATATCAATGACACAGGGGGAGGATGAAAATGACTCAAGAACCATGCTTACTGAACAGCTGCACTCTGATTCTTAATAACTAAGGTTAACTATGGTAAGGTTTGTCATAATCAAAAAGGGAGAGTTTGTAAGACTAAGTCCTCATTCATGTTTTGATGTATGACAAAGAAAGTGTATTTTGCATAAGATTTTTGATTTTGACTATGTACTTATTACGTGTTAAGTTGTATGCAAGATCACTCATGAAAAAAAAATCAAGGATAAAACAAGCAGCTCCCGTCCACTGAAGTTCCACTGAAGTAACAAGCAGCTCGCGTCCACTAAAGTAACAAGGAGCTTACGTCCACTGAAGTAACAAGAAGAGTTCATCTACTGAACTACAATATGGAGCTCAACCACCAAATGGAGCTCGTCTGCTGATGTGGTACATATAGCTCGTCTACTGAAGTACCACATGGAGCTCGTCTACTGAAAGTAACAGAAGCGGGCATCTACTAAAGTAACAAGAAGCGCTCGTCTGCTGATGTGGCACATGGAGCTCGTCTACTGAAGTAACAAGAAAAGCTCGTCTACTAAAGTGGCATATGGAGCTCGTCTACTAAGGTTATGCTCTTTTGACTTACTAAGATCTTAATGAGAAGCTCCGTCCACAGACATGGCATATAAAGCTCGTCTACCAGTTGGAGCACGTCCAATTACCTTGTGTTAGTACTCCCGTATGCTGACGTGGCAAATGGACTCAGCTATTTTTTTTCTTCAAATAGACTCGGCTATTCTTTCAGATGGAAACGATTATTTTCAAGAAGGATGCAAACTCTACAAGAACCAACATAATCTTATTTCAAGACCAAGAATCAAGAAAACATATTTTGTTAAATCAGATCCAAATCTGTTTTAATTGATCCCAACGACTATAATTTGTTTTCTATATAAAGAGGGATCAAAGGAACATTGTGATACAAGAAATAGAAAGAAGAAGAACAACAACCTTACTGCTTCCAAAAAGTGCTTCGTCGTTGTGAGAAAGGTGTGATATTACTTAGAACTTCAATTTGTATAATCAGACTTCTAGAGTCTTTCTTCTAATCAATTCTTTCTGTGAATTAGTGTGAATAATAGAGGGTATCTCTTAGGATTGAACAAGGATAGAAGGGATCCTTGGGTATAGAAAAGCAAGTGTGCTTTCTGGTGAATTTTTGAGCAAGGAGGTTATCCTTGTGTTGCTGTAATTGGAATTTTGTAATTGCTGATTATAGTGGAGAAAACCACAGAGGTGTGGGACTGGATGTAGGCTTACCAGAGGAGGTAGCCGAACCAGGATAAATCGGTTTGCGTGTTCTTCTCATCTCTAAACTCCATATACTTGTTATATGCACTTGAATATTGTGAATGAGTTTTTAGAATGCTTGTTAACTTGAATCTTTGTTCTACAATCTGTGTTAAACTTGTTGTTACTTCTTATAATTCTTCTTAACATCATTACTTGTTACATAACCTGATTCTTGGGAATTAAAATTGAGTGAAAACCAATTTTCTTTAAGAAAACTCTGCTTTGCTTTAAAGTGTTGAAAAAGTTTTCAATATCTCAATCCCCCCCCCCCCCCCCCTCTTGAGATCGTAGCCACTACCAACAAACTTTTCCTCTTTGAAAACCATTTTCCAACAAAAACTTACTCAAGCGTTCATACCAAGCTCTAGGAGCTTGTTTTAAACCATATAGAGCCTTTTTCAATTTGAAAACATGATTAGGAAATTCAAAATTTGAAAAACCTGGAGGTTGATCCACATAAACTTCCTTTTGTATAAAACCGTTTAGAAAAGTAGTCTTAACGTCCATTTGGAAGAGTTTGAAATCCATGATGCAAGCAAAAGCAAGAAGTATACGAATGGCTTCTAATCTAGCGATGGGAGCATAGGTTTCATCAAAATCTATGCCTTCTTGTTGGTTATACCCTTTAGCAACAAGCCTAGCCTTATTTCTAGTTATTATTCCATTTTCATCTACCTTGTTACGAAAAACCTATTTAGTTCCTATGATCTTTAGCTTTAGGGACTAATTCCCAAACATCATTTCTTTCAAATTGGTTTAGCTCTTCTTGCATAGCAAGAGTCCAATGTTCATCAACTATGGCCTCATCAATATTCTTAGGTTCAATTTGTGATACAAAAGCCATATAGTGACAAGCATGATTAAGAGAGTTTCGAGTTGTTACCCCTTTTGAGATATCACCTATTATATTGTCAAGAGGATGGTATCTAGATGTTCTCCATTCTCTTGGAAGACCGGAATGAGGTGTCTCTTCTTCTTGTGGAGGTGTTTGATCTACTTTGTTCTTCTCTTGAGTTCCTTTCTCCTCAAGAATAAGTGTTTCCCAAAATTTCTGCAAGATCATCAACACTTTCTTCCACTACAACTTTAGGGTTAGAATCATCAAAAGATATATGTAAGATTCTTCAATGGTCATGGTTCTTTTATTATAAATTCGAAAGGCCTTACTAGAATTGGAATATCCAAGAAATATACATTCATCAGCTTTAGCATCGAATTTACCAAGGTTATCTTTACCATCATTTAAAACAAAGCACTTACATCCGAATACATGAAAGTGGGAGATGTTGGGTTTCCTTCCCTTGTAAATTTCCTAGTGCGTCTATTTCATAATAGGTCTTATGAGGACTCTATTCATCACATAGCATGCGGTGTTCACTGTATCTGCCCAAAAATACTTAGGAAGGTTGGTCTCATTGAGCATCGTCCTCGATAGCCCTACAATTGACCTATTTTTCCTTTCCACTACCCCATTTTGTTGGGGACACCTTGGTGAGGAAAAATTATGCCCAATGCCATTGTCAGCATAGAAAGCCTCAAATGACTCATTTTGAAACTCACCACCATGCTTACTTCAGATAGTTACAATGTTTAATCCCATCTCATTTTGTATAGCCTTGGCAAGTTTACGAAAAGCATCAAAAGCATCATTTTTATGAGAAAGGAACAATGTCCATGTATAACAAGAATAGTCATCCACAATAACAAGCGCATAGTAAATACCACCAAAGCTCATAGTTCTAGAAGGGCCAAATAAATCCATGTGTAAAATCCGTAAAGGCCGATTAGTGGAAATAACATTTTTAGATTTAAAAGAGGCATTTACTTGTTTTCCTTTTTGACAAGCATCACACAATTTATATTTTTCATAACAAAGATTTGGTAAACCAATTACTAGGTCCTTGCGGACCAATCTATTTAGATGGTCCATGTGAATATGAGCCATCCTCATATGCCATAGCCAAGATTCATCCTCTTTACTAATAAGACAGCATGCATCATTTGAAGGTAGGTCATCTAAGCAAACCACATAGATATTTCCAATTCTTTGGACAATTAACTTTGTTTGATTATTAGAATTCATAACCTTGCATTTAGTATTATCAAACACAACGTTATATACTTTATCACTTAGTTGACTTATGCTTAACAGATTGTGTTTGAAACCTTCAACATGTTAACGTTTTCTATGGTAGGATTAGGACCTTTACCAACAGTCCCAATTCCCAAGATTCTACCTTTGTTGTTATCACCATAGAAGACATAACCACTTTTATTGAGTGTGGAGGAGGAGAACTTGCTTTTATCTCTCGTCATATGCTTGGAGCATCCACTATTGAGATACCAATTTGAGCTCTTTGCTTTCAAGCACACCTACAAAACAGATTCAGGTTTTAACTTTTGGTACCCAAATCATGTTGGGTCCATGAGAGTTTGTCTTGGGCATATTTTCCCTTTGTACCCATACTTTCTTGCCCTTCACATTCTTGTTCTTTCTAGCATTGCAAATGAAGGCAGTATGTCCTTTTCCACCACAATAAAAACATTTTACAAAAGGACTACTAGATGTGTTTGTTGGGCTAAAGAACCTTTTAAAAGATTTTTCATGCAACTTAGGGTGATAACCCAAACCGGATTTATCATAGGTTCCTATTTTATTACCTAGCAAGATATTTAGGTTGTCCCTTCCACTAGTGAATTTAGCAAGTGTATCATATAAATCTTTAATTTTCACTTTCAAAACCTTGCATTCACTACAACTTGAAACTTCATTATTTTTGTTTTCACATGGCAAGCACGATGAAGTCTTATTCAACAAAACTTGTTTTTCTTTGATTTCTTCCATTTCTTTATTCAAAAAGTAAATTTTCAATTCAAGACTAGAAAAGATTTTTCTTGATGAAGAAATTGTTTTTCTAAGACGTGTGGTTTCATCATTTAATTCTTCACAAGCAACAAGTAATTCATTATAAGATAAATCAAAAACAGTTTCATCATCCGTTACCTCATCATCGTCATCCTCGTGATTGGCCATGAGACAAAGATTAGCTTCTTCGTCCTCGGACTCATCGGTGTAATCTGTGTCATTGTCCTCCCATGCGATGTAGGCCTTTCTTCCTCTCTTATACTTTTGTGGCCTCTTTTCCGTTCTTTCATTTTTCTTTTGAACTAGAGGACACTCGGGACGAATGTGGCCTTTCTTTTGGAAGTTGAAGCATATTGGAGTACAAGAATTAGTTTCTTCTTCACCTTTATTTTGAGGGGTGAAGTTTTGACGAGCTCTGCCTTTGTTTCTTAGGAAACTTTTGAATTTTTGGACGATCAAGCTCATGTTTTCATCTCCATCATCAAGTCCTTCAAACTCATCAAATTCTCCATCTTCCACAGTGGATTTATGCATACTTGCCTTAAGAACAAGCCCTTTCTTCTTCTTGTCATTTTCTTCACTTTCAGTGAGGCGATTCAGCTCTAGTTCATGTTCCTGCAATTTACCAAACAAAGTCGCCAAATACATAGAAGACAAATCCCTTGACTCAGAAATAGCAGTTACTTTGGGCTGCCAAATTCTATTTAGACATCTAAGAATTTTATTTATTAAATCTTCATTTGAAAATGTTTTTCTAAGAGCCCTAAGATGATTAATTATATGAGTGAAACGTTTTTGCATATCTTGTATGCTTTCACCCTGTTTCATCCTAAATAGCTCATACTCATGGGTCATTGTGTTCATCCTAGCTCTTTTGACCTCGGTAGTACCTTCATGGGTCAATTGAAGGGTGTCCTACATCTCCTTAGCGGTCGCACAATTTGAGACCCTATGGAACTCATCATAGCTTAAAGCTGAAGTGATGATGTTCCTAGCTTTCAAATTGTGTTGGACCTTTTTCTTGTCTTCGTTGGTCTAGAGATTTCTTGGTTTATCCACCGAAGCACCATCAACTTCGTGCTTGGGGACAAATGGACCATTTTCCACAGCATCCCAAATATCAATGTCAAAAGCTTCTAAAAATATTTTCTTTCTTTCTTTCCAGTAACCATACCCTTCACCATTGAAATATGGAGGTCTGTTTACATAAGAACCCTCGTTACAAAAACTGTTTGAAGTCATCTTTCCTCTTGAGACGGTATCATCCTTTATATCCAAGAGTTAAGCTCTAATGCCACTTGTTGACAAGTGACTCCAAACACAAGAGGGGGGTGACTTGTGTTTTTCAAAAACTTTGCTAAAATCAAACCTTTTTCCCTTTTAATATTTTATGAAAAACAGCTTATTAGAAATACACGTGCGATTAAAAACGTTTTGGCAAAAGATAAAGTAAAAGTAAAAGAGATAGGGATAAGAAGATTGACATAGCGATACATCCTGGTTCGGCCACAGACTACCCACGTGGCCTACGTCTAGTCCCCAAGGCAATACCACCAAGAGATTTCACTCAATCCCTGGCATTTAAACAGGCGCAGCTAGAACCTTTACAACAACGAGAACTCCTCACAGACCAGGGACATAATATCCCCCAGTGATAGAGTCCCAAAACATGAGATAACGACTCACAAGAATTCATCAAAGAACTACAATCAGAAAGCACTCACAAGTGCAGATATGAAACAATTTGAATCACTACAACAATCACCTATATGGTGTGTATGTCTCTCTCAAGTAATTGATTTGCTAGTGTAAGAGTATGAGAGTGATTTAGAGTTATGCTCGAGAGTAGAGAGAAAGTTGGAAAAATAGTTCAAATTCATTCAGGGTGTTGTATGAACTTTCTCTGCAATAGAATGATATATGTCTCTTTGAAAGTTAGGTCAAAACACTTGAAAACTCATTTTTCTAGAGTCATAATCGATTATTTTAGCTAAAGTCAAAATACGCATGAAGAAACAGTCAGGTCATAATCGATTACAATAATAGATTACTTGGTCTCTATTTGAAAGCTCAGACTGAATCAAAATATCATAATCGATTATCTTAATCGATTATGAAGACGCTGACTTTTGATTTAAAAAGCAACAATCAATTTCTTTAATACCATAATCGATTATAGTTTGAATTTTAAACTAAACGGCTCAGACAACATTAAATCACCATTAAGGCATAATTAAGCCATTTAAAAGCTGACTTTAAAACGTGTTGAAAATAGTCATTATCGATTACCATAATCGATTATCATACTTTGAATTTCGAATTTCAAAAACCCAACAACTCTGTTATTTAAAGTCTCATTTAAGCAGAATTATGAGTTGCATAATCGATTATCATAATCGATTATTCTCCGTGTAAATTGGTTTTTGAAAATCTTTAAAGGTCTGAAAAAGATATGGTAAAATTAATTTCGAAGACTTTTTTCTAAAACAGATTTGTGTGTATGTGTGTGATTTATTTTACCTTTGAGAGACACACACCCATTTACATTTAATCTAAAACAAACAATACAGTAAAAGAAAAATTCCCTTTTTAACCCCGTATTTGTTTGTTGGTCCTTTTCACACTTTTTGCAATGTGATCCTTTAGTTGAACTTGCGTGTTGGTCCTTGGACTTGAAATTTCCCTTTTTCTCATCATCAAAAAAAAAAAAACCTGTCAAGGCATATATCCACAACTGGATCCATTCGAGTAGGTGTGTGCCTTCGACTCTGCATCAACGACTGATTATGTGGAATGATGGGAAGGCAGAGGTATTTTTGGAAGACAGGTCCTTTTACAGCAAAGGTAAGAGCGACGGAGGCCCTATTCTATTCACCTCATTTGGAACCTATCATTATACATGAGAATTATGAAGAAGGGACTTGGGAATCATGTGACTTGACCACAAAGGGTTTTGAAGTGAAAATGTCAGCGGAACCACGGCCTTTAGAAATTTTTAATGATCAGTAAGCCTCAAGTCATCAAAAATCTTCTCTAACGACTAACCATGTTTATGGCTGAGAGTAACATCATTGAGACAGGGTCAGTCGAGGGGGAAATGCAGAGTGTGGTGGAGGAAGTAACTGGGGGGCAGAATCATAATGATGAAGATGTGCCGCCTTCAGTACATAAGAAGTTACCAACATTCGAAGCCCAAGATACAATGATAACAGTAAATTTGGGTTTGGATGACGAGCCAAGAACAACTAAGGTTAGTGGTTTGTTAGCCGAATCTGATAGGATCAGGTTGGTCGAGCTCATCAAGTGATGCAAAGATTGTTTAGCATGGGATTACAGTGAAATGCCTGGATTGTCTAGACAATTGGTGGACCATCGGCTACCGATAAAGGAAGGTTTCAAACTGTATAAACAACCAGCTCGGAGATTTAATCCAGATTTGGTTCCCAAAATTAAGGCAGAAATGGAAAGATTACTCAAGGTCGGGTTCATTCAGACTGTCAGGTACACTGAATGGATCTCCAACATTGTTCCAATATTCAAAAAGAATGGCAAACTGAGGATTTGCACTGATTACCGAAATCTAAACTTGGCAACCCCTTTTATTTTAATATATTTACATCTATTAATAATTTATTTATTGAAATGTATAAAGTTTTGGTGATATCTACTTTTTTTCTGATTATCTGTATTTTCATTGTTATAATTTTTCTATATAAAATTAATTAAAAAAAATCATTTTTTATCTATTTTTTTCTATGACTTTATCTAACAGTAATTGATCATTTAACAAAACTTATGTATAATTTTTTAGTGCATATGACACTATTTTTTAGTTAAATATAACATTTATAATAATTATCACTTATATTATATTTTAATTGATTAGTTGTTACATATTTTACGTTTTTATTGAAAAATAACACCACATGTACTCGAAGAATTGTAGTCAAGTTTTGTTTTAATTTATTTTCCTTAACTTGTTAGAAAAATATTACATTTTATGCTTCCAATGTTTTCATTTTAGACTTTACTTGAATAATCCTTTATTTCATTAAAGTATTTTAATTTTTATATACTCGTAAGGTATAAGCTATTTGATTTTGGCCCCCTTTAAACTAAAGTTCTGGTTCCGCCCCTGAATGTAGAGAGACACATATACACAAAAAACTTAAAAAATGATCTTACACTTTTAAGAGAGTCATACTATTGAGTATCAAAGAAAAAAAAAAGAGCCATACTATTTTAAGCTTTCTCTCTTTATAAGAGAGATTTTATTCAGAATAAAAACAAATATTTAAAATAGTAGCATCATTTAAAAATCTTTTTTTCATCCTCTTAATTTCATTATTGTTTTAAAAAAAAATTGTTGAACCTTATCTATGCTTGTTAGTATTCTCATTAAATGTATTGTGAAATTGAAGGAGTAAAATAACAATTTAGTTAAATATATTATAATTTTGCATAATAAAAAATATTTAATAAAATTTTAATGCATGTAACATAATTAGTCGAATATATCAAACGTCGTTTTTATTGGAACTAGTTGAATCCCCCATGCAGCACGGGTGTGTAAAAATATACCAAATAATTGTTTTAAATGTGATTCTAAATATATAGGCATACGAAAATTATGTTACTAATATTTATATATTAAAATGATTATGTTGATTATAATACCATAACAGAATAGCATATGAAAAAAAAAATACTTTGATTTATGCAATAGAAAGTAGGTTATAAAAAGCATTAACAAAATAAAACATTTAAGGATATTTTTATATCAATTCAAACTTGTGCAACTTTCATGTTAACATTACATAAGTTCACATAGTGTATACAACAAAAACATAGCACATTAAAGAACTTTTCACATACAAAATACAAAACTAGTGTAAAAAATATTTTTAACATCGATTAAATTTGACTTTTAACATCGATTTTTGAACCGATGTCTATGCAGACGATGTTAAATGTGAGTGTTTTAGACATCGGTTTTCAACCGATGTATAAAGTGTACTTTAGACATCGGTTATTATCGAGAACTGATATCTAAAATGCTCTTTCAACTTTATATAAATCTGTTGAACAACAATTTAGACATCAGTTCTCGCTAATAACCGATGTACTTTAGACATCGATTATTAAGAGGAACCGATGTCTAAAGTGATGTTCAACAGATTTATAAAAAACACATCACATTAGACATCGGTTCTAATCTATAACCGATGTCTAAAGACATCGGTTATGAAAATAACTGATTTCTAAAATTTAGACACCTATTCTTGAAAATAACAAATGTAAAAAGTCTTTTTTTAAAATAAAAAAAGGATTTTTTATGGCAGTTTGGTCACATTCAACAAAATAAACATTAAAATGAACATAGGATATGAACTTAAACATATTCCCCATAACATTAATTCATTGTCAAATACAAACTTCAACTTACAATGTCATTCCTAGATACAAACTTCGAGTTACACAACAACTACATCTCTAAACTACCCTAAACTCATACTCTAACTCAGTCAATAAAAGAAAGAAAGAGAAAAACTACACCAAAAGAACTTTTCTTTTTCAATATTTTGACACACATCAAATATCTTCTCCCTTGACATCTCTGGTCTCTCTATTCCACAGCAATACATGATGGGAACTCAACTTCCTTGGCAAGTCTGGAGGAAAACTGCAGGAAAGAGAGAAGGGAATATTAACTTGCAGATCTTATTTTGAGTGATTCCATAGAACAAGTTTAATAAGAATGAAAAGTTGGGATGAATTTCCAATTGTTCTAAACTGAAAAAATTGAGGTTTTAGTTGATAGAAATAAGCACACCATTTAGTAAGTGGCTGGATGTGTTTTAATACTTTTAAACAAAGGATACATGTCAGTTCAATATAAATATAAGTCCAACTACTGGCACCTGAACGATTACCTTTTCATTATTAGAACACAAGTTATTAACAAATTTTTTTAGCTTCCATTATCCTGTATAATATGTGTGAAACTCATATTATTATAAAGTACAATCAACAAGAAAGCACAAAGTACAACATGATCAATTATGATAAATCAAATGATAAAACTTTAAAGCAGATAATAGAATACCCTTGTAATGAAAGCATAACTGAAGAGAGAGCTTTCAATACATATGGTCCATTTTGTTGGTGTGTTGATTGTTCATGAAGCCTTAGACTGGACACCTTAGAAGCAATGTACTGACAAAGATTCTTATGTTTTGGAGCCTGATCAGCAAAACCAAAATGATCAAAACACTTCATAATACACAGTACACAAGAATTTCCTTTTCTTTCAGTCTAGAGATCAATGCTTTCTTTTTCAAAACTAGAATTTTAACAATCAATTTTACTAAATCTGAACCCAATTGGTCATCAAAGGTCAAGAAACTTACAACCATACAAATTCTCAATAGCTTTACCAATAACATATACTGTCTTCTGTGTTGGAACATTAGATAACTGAAAGAGATCATTAGCAAATAATGCAGAAAGCAGAATCTTATGATTTGAAACATATAATTTTTGAGGATTAAAAAGCATAGCAATTACATACAATTATGCATCTTACCAACAGTGTCTAAGCTTTGTGCATTTGGAAGAACTCCAATGGTAGATACAGCCCCATAAGATGGTCGAACACCAAAAATACCACAAAATGATGCTGGAATTCTCACACATCCAGGGACTCAACACTAGCACAAATAACATATATTCCCTAGTTTCTGGTGTGATTGTTCTCTGAAAATGCTCAATTTTTTAAGAAGACTTACCTCTTCAAATGGATAAGTCAGCAATGCCAAAAAGCTTCACCAATCACCTTGAATGGTATTCATCAAAAGTGAAATCAGTACTGTCAATATCTACAGAAGCAGCAATGGACAATGAAGAGAGAATAATTTACACTTACCAGAATGCTTTTCATGGAGTAGCAGCCAAATTGAGCCAAGAAGAAGCTGAGAAGATAGAGGCAGAAGAAGGTGTTGTGGACATATTCCCTGATACAAACTACAAAGCATCAACTACACAAGTTTAAAGGGAGAAAAGAAAGTGCAGCTTTTAACACAACATCACCTTTGTGCAAATTGATCTAAGCAAGCAATTATGCATGTCCAGAAACAAAATTGAAAAACCAAAAGTTCATAAACTTTGCCATGGCAATTCATTAAGGCATCCAAGCCCATGAAAATAATAAGACATGTTTCTGAACTCAACCAGAAGCACAATTACTCACAAGTCACACCTCCCTGCTCCCAGAACAAAATCAATTAGATGAATTGTAAAATCAACATCTATATATAAAAATATAGAATCCACATAGCTATCACAATTACTCACAAATCCATGTTCTTAGTTATTTATTTATATAAAAATAGCATTTGAAAAATTCAAAGTTCAGTTACAAATAATTAATAATTAATTAATTAGTTAGCAATCAAGGCATCAACATATAGAATCCACATAGCTATCATAACAGATATTGTCCTGGTCTAACAAGTAAGAAGTAAGAACAATTATAAATATATTTAATACACTATGCATGTATAATGCAACTTAAAATATAACAGCACAATTTCAAAATCATAACTTCATTGAAATTTTAAAATATTTTAATATTATAGACAGTATCACATGACAATTCTTTTGAGAAACGGTAATTTTACTGCTACTTACTAAATTAGGAGGAATCCCAGAAATTTGTTGAAGCTTCCTGCAATCGGCCATGTAAAGCTCCTGCAAGTTACAAAATGGTTTTTTGAAATGTCTAAGGATGGAAGGTTGGAAAGGCAAATAAGATCGAGAGAATGGATGCTAAGGATAAATAATTAAGAAAAAAAAATACTCATATGAGGGGTGGGACTTACATATGTACCTATTTGTGCTAGAACAGAGATCGAGAGTTGAGAACGAAGAACAACATAGATTCTCTTCGCGATTGGGGTTCCTCAATCCTCAATTGCGAGTGAGAGCGTGAACGGTGTTTGTGATTGGGATCCTCGGAGGGAGAGTTGGTGGCAGAAATTGGGGGTTAGGGTTCTGAAATTTCAACAACAAATAAGAAACTGAGTGAGAGGACGAAAGCATACCAAGGTGCGAGAACTCGACGACGATGAAATTCCTCGGATTCATCTCAGAGATCTGAGTGAGAGAGTGTGAAGGCGAGAAAAATCAATGAGGGATGGTAGAGAGAAGGGGGTAACCTGAAGCTGGAGTAAGAAACAGATTTATCTCGGTGGCGGCGGGAGCAGCGGTTGACGGTTGCTTGTTGAAATCTGACACGGAGAAGATGCATTGAGAGGGTTGTGGGTAAGACAAAGCGGAACCGCGCGCGGACGTCGCGGTTTTCACAAAAAGGATATCATCTTTAAATAGTTTTGAAAATTTAACCATGTCAAAAGTGAGGTTAGATTTATAATTTATATTTTGCTTTAATTTTAGATATCGGTTGAATAGTATAATCATGTTAAAAAAAAATTAAATCAGTTAAAATTTTTGTTGCCATTAATTTTAAAAATATTACCGTCTTATTTTCTATATCGATTAAAATTGAATGGATGTTAAATCCTGATATATAAAAAAAAAAAAAAAACATATTTTACGGTAGCCATAACAAACACTTGCAAGCATAACATCCTGATGATTGTTTCACAGTATATGTAATTTGCTACATAGCAACAAAAATATTAATTCAATCTATTACCTCTCCTCCTTTATCTTTGGCAAAATCTTAGTTGAGGAATGTAGAGGTGATATCATATCAACCAAAGGAATATCACCATCATCTTGATATGGATTGTGGAAAGAAAAATGCTACACCTTAGTCCAGATTATAGATCATATTGATAGATTCTCAAAGTCAAACAACCTGCAGCGAGAGAAGAAAAGGAGGGGGAGTTAGAGAACAAAAGTGAAAGCAAAAAAGAAAATTTTCAGATTAAATTATTAAATAGAAAAAGAAGAAAATCATTCAATCTAATCTAATACTATATAATAAAATTAAAAATATCTGAAAATGCAGAAGAATGGAATATTATCCCCCGATCCGTAGTTGGGTATATGATAGAAACGAGTCTGGGAGATGACTTCTGAAACAATCATTTGTAGATGGAGTTGAGTAGTTTATATCGAAAGCAAGCAACATTGTGATTATGCCGAAGAGGGGGTGATTAGATGTCCATGCATAAAGTGCAATTGTATGACGGTTTTGAGTGATGATGACGTGAAGTTACACTTATACAAACGTGGGTTCAAACCTAATTATTGGATATGGACTAGTCATGGTGAGGAGTTGCCGGATATTGATCTGAATGAAGTTGGTGGTGACGATGTTGACATGGGTCCATCAGGTAGTGGCTTACACGACTATGTCGAACAACTCCAATCAATGCATATGATGGTGGATGATTGTCTTGGGCAACATGGGAATTTTGAGGTGGATGAGTCTGATGACATGGAAGAGCCTCCTAATGAATCGGTGCAGAGATTCTACAATCTATTGTTAGAGACAAATAAGTCGTTATTTGAAGGGGCGTCAGATTCAAAATTATCAATTTGTGTTAGGCTTATAGCTTGCAAGTCCAATTGGAATGTCCCCGAGCAGTGTTTGGAGTTTTTTTTTGTAAAATGCTTCAAGATGTGACACCCTTCAAAGAGTTGTTGCCAAAAACTTATTATGATGCGAAGCGGTTGGTGTCGAAAATAGGGTTGAGGGCTAAGAGGATTGATTGTTGTCCGAACGGGTGGATGCTATATTATGACAATGCTTCGGGCACAAATGACAGCATGCTGGAAGAATGTAAATTTTGTCAGACACCCAGGTATCGCGTTCAAAGTAGTGACCATAGTAAGAACAAACCAGTTCCTGCGAAGGCAATGTTCAATCTGCCAATAATTCCAAGGTTGCAAAGATTGTTTGCATCAACGCAAACTGCGGGACAGATGAGGTGGCATTATGAAAATAGAGGAACTACGGGCGTTATACGCCACCCTTCTGATGGTGAAGCCTGGAAGCATTTCGATCGGGTACACTCTGATTTTGCAGCAGATCCTCGCAATGTACGACTTGGGCTGTGCTCAGATGATTTTACCCCGTACATTCAGGTGTCAGCCTCGCCATATTCATGTTGGTCAGTGGTTTTTACACCGTACAATCTTCCTCTCGAGATGTGCATGTCAAAACCCTATATGTTTCTGACTAGTCTCATACCGAGACCATCTAATCCAAAGGCTGGGATAGGGTTAGGGATCTTCCTAAAGTCATTGAAGCAGGTGTGTCAAAATTACCAGGGTATGGAGAATGGCATAACTGGACAAAATAACGTATTTTTTGGGAACTACCATACTGGAAGGATAATCTGTTAAGACATAACCTTGATGTGATGCATATTGAGAAGAATTTCTTTGACAACATTTTTAACATGGTTATGAATGTGTCTGGCAAGACGAAGGACAATGAGAAGGCAAGGATGGACATAGCTCTGTACTGTAGACGAAAGGATTTGGACCTGAAGCCGTAGCCTAATGGAAAAATGGTCAAACCAAAATCTTGTTACACTCTAACCGCCGATGAAGCGAAGTCAATTTGTCGGTGGTTAAAAGACCTTAGGACCCCTGATGGTTATTCCTCTAATTTGGCACGATGTGCTGATGTAAAAACGGGGAGGCTTCATGGGATGAAAATTCATGATTGTCATGTATTCATGGAGTGTTTGCTTCCTATTGCTTTTGGCTCGCTACCCCCTCATGTTTCGAACCTGCTTACAGAAATCAGTCATTTCTTCAAAGATCTATGCTCTGCAAATTTAAGAGCGGATGGTCTTACGAAGATGGAAGAAAACATTCCAATAATTCCATGCAACATGGAGAGGGTATTTCCCCCAGGATTTCTTGACTCAATGGAACATCTCCTTGTCCATCTTGCATATGAAGCGAGGCTTGGTGGACCAGTACAATATAGGTGGATGTATCCGTTTGAAAGGTAATTTCATTATATTCTGACATTAAAATAATTAGCGTCCCTTGAATAATGACTTGTCACTAATGTTTTTTATTACTTAGATTCATGGGTCACTCTAAACGATCGGTTAAAAACAAGGCTAGGATGGAATGATCAATTTGTGCGTCTTACTTACACTGTGAGACAACTGATTTATGTTCCCACTATTTCAACAACTTCATGTTGGCCCCGAGAAATATTAGGAACGAGGTAGATGCTTATAGTGCAGGGTATCCTTATATGCTATCCGCATTTAATCTTCCTAGCCGTCTAGCAAGGAGCTTACTTACTGGTTAAGTGATGAGGAGTATGCATCGGCCCATGTTCATGTCTTGATAAATTGCACAGAGGTGAAACCATACCATGAGTAAGTATCAACGATCCATCTTTGAATTAATGTATCACATGTTATATGAATTTCTCCTTTAACACATAGTACACATTTTATTTGTCAGTGTGTTCCTCCAAATTAATCAATTAAGTGAACAAGATGCTTCTGCTCGTACACATGTAGTTTTTCCTGAATGGTTCAAGCAACAAGTAAGTGTCATATAACTTAGCAAACAATATATTAACCTTAATTACCTCTTGAAAAAGTAATTATTTAATATGACTTACCTATTCGTAGGTGTATCAACAACCATTAAGCGTGACTAATCAACACTTGAGAGATTTAGCGTACGAGCCCTATAGTTGTGTTAGATCATGGCATACATACTTTGTTAATGGGTACAAATTCCACACAGATGAATGGAACGTGGGAAAAAAGACAATTAATAGCCGGGTTATCGTACAAGGTGAAGGTACTGGTGATTTTTATGGGGTCATAAAACACATATACGAGTTACAATACAATACTACCACTTATCCTAAAAAAGTAGTCTTATTTTATTGTAACTGGTTTGATCCATCGAGGACGAACACAAAGGTGGATCCCAAGTATAGAACTGTGGACATTCGCATGGATAGAAGATATCAACAGTTTGATCCGTTTATAATTGCTCAGAATGCAAAACAAGTTTATTATGTCCCTTATCCAGCAATGTGAACGGACAAACGAAGTTGGTGTGTTGCTGTCACTATCAAGCCTGGGGGTTGCATAGAAATCGATGATGCAGAGGATGAGATGCCCTTCCAGGCGGACGAGTCATCACATGTCAATGAAGTAATTGAGGTGGAGCGTATTACTGCATGTTGGGATCTGCAAATGAAGGGGAAGAAGTGGTCATTGGTACTCGGTCATCGATGCATGCATCATCCGAGGAAGAAATCCAAAGTGATGACTCAATGCAAGAAGAAGAAGAGTCAGACTTACAATCAGATGACGATACTGAGTCTGAATAGGAATTTTACTGTTAAGTTATTTTTATTGTATTTTAAATATTTGCTTATGCAATTAAATGTAAGACTTGACAAATATTGTTGTATTTTAAATATTTGCTTAGATTAGTCTGTTAGATGTCGATTGATTTATTGTTTTTACATTGATTTATAATTATGCTATAAAAATAGATATGTCAGCATCAGAAGGACGGCCGCCCCAACCCCACCTCCAAGCGGTGATAAGGGGAAGGGGAAGGCTAAATGGGGACGATACACCGTCAAGTTCCAGGTGCTTGCTTGTTTTGCTGCAGGTCCCTCAGCACCCACCGCACCCACCCTGATCCCTTCCGCACCCACCCCAGCAGCACCTACAGGAGCCTCCCCCACCCGTTCTACACCCTCCCCCACCCATTCTACACTCTCACCGACCCATACTACACCATCCTCTACCCATACTACACTATCCCCGGCCCACACTTTGCGCCACGACGCGCACTAGCCGGCGACTCGCTGCCCCCTAGTGGACCCACACCACACCCACACCCAGCGCCACCATCATCATCGACTGCGCCGGACACACAGCCAACAGGATTATCATTTATGCCGACTCCTGGGATGATGCCACAGCCGGACACAGCCATTCCATCCTCATCATCCGCGCTCGCATACGGTCATGACACGACCATTCCATCATCATCGTCTGTGCATCAGTCGGCCGCGACGGAGGACCTGCCTGAGTGGGCCAGGGTTCCCGCACCTGAGGATCGACCATGGATTCGACCTGTTTCTGGATCGTAAGTTTTATTTAATTTAATGTTTTCTAACGTTGACTATTTTAGTTACTATTCAATAAGTATATATTTGTTGGTTGTCATGTTGCTGAATTAATAAAATTATAAATTTTCCAGCTTCATCCCATCAAAAGTATGATCGAAGCACATTACCTACGCCATCAAGGCTCAGTATCGTAGCTTCTGGCCATCATGGGGGGTGATCCCTGGGGACAACCGGGATCATATCTTCAGACGATTCGGGGTAAGCTGTTGTTTATTATTTCATGTAATTTTCCCTTTATTTTTCACGCATTTTATATATATTTTTGTATATTGTTATTAATATTTTTTCTTTGTTAACAGGAGCTTGTGCGCTGGTTACCGGAGCATGCCTCAGAGATACGTGCTATCTTTGACGACCGAGCAGCTGCTTGATTGAGGGATATGATCCGGGAGCGTAGGGAGACTTGAATACATACGGATTACATCGAGCCCAACATCTGGCCCAACTATGTGCATACTGGGACACTCCAGCTTACAAGCTGAAGTGTCAGCAGGCGAAGAGGAATCGGGCTTCCGAGAAGGGTGGGAGCATGCACACTGGTGGTTCAATTAGCCAAATGCAGCATGCCATTAACATGGTATGCATATATAAATAATTTTATTTATAAACTGTATATTTTTATTAAAAAATTATTTTATAACTAATTGATTTTATTTGTGTGTCGGTTGCAGGCAAGAGAGCTTGCCCAGTCCGTTAATGTCCCCACGGTCTTTGAGCAAACACATATTCGATCGGACAACGGCAAATTTGTTGATGAGAGGTCGAGGCAGATAGTGGTGAGCTAAAGTGTCTTTTTACATTTAAAGTATAGTTTATTATTTATATATATAGTTTAATAATATATTGATTGTAATGTATTGATCGCAGGTGGAGTACAATGTCAGGTTTAGTCAGGTAGCATCTGAGGCTGCCTCCTACTCTGGTGCCTCGAATCCTTCTCAGCTAGACCCCGCCGAGGTTGAGCGACTACAGACCCAGGTCTGGATGGATGTGGCAGGCGGGAAGAAGAAGGGGCGGATTTGCGGTACTGCAACCCTAGCCAAGTCCATACGTCGGAGGTCGACGCTGAGCTTGACCATTCGGGGGCATCCTCCAACTCATAGGACACGGAGGAGGTGCAGCGGCTGAGGCGGGAGGTGCAGCAGCAGAGGGAGGTGAACGAGCGCATGATGCAGCAAATGGAGACATTCTCTACGGCCATGACCGCTGTGCTTGATTTCCTCCCACCAGACAGGTGTAGCGCTCTGCAGGGTGTCCTCCATGCCAGCCAGCCCTCCACTACTTCTACCAATCCACCACCGTAGCCGAATGATCCCGGTCTGTCTTCTGAGCCGCAGCCTGATGGTCATCTGACGCCGGTAGACTGTCCCCACCAGGACAACGATGACGGATATTATGTTGATGAGTATTATGATAGTTATAGATGTAGTAGAGTTTTGTAGCTAGACGGATATTTTATGTATGGATTATATGTTGAGTTTGTTTTTATTTTAAATTACTTTTAATTTAATTGCTTTTTAAATTTTATTTGTAATTTCAAATTTTTTTTAATTAATAATATAATAATAATTAATTAAAATAAAATAAAATAATAATTATTAATTAAAATATAATAATAATTAATAATTAAAATATAATAATAACTAATTTTCAAAATATAAATTTAAAATTTAATAAAAAATTAG
The DNA here is from genome assembly GCA_030762895.1 of Sophora flavescens. Classification (NCBI taxonomy): domain Eukaryota; kingdom Viridiplantae; phylum Streptophyta; class Magnoliopsida; order Fabales; family Fabaceae; genus Sophora; species Sophora flavescens. Next base: position 67,618,206 of record CM061065.1, read on the forward strand.
TTAAAATTAATAATTAATTATTAATATAAAACAAAACAAAAATCAATTAAAAAAATTTAAAAAAATCAATATAAAAAAAAACCTTGTTTCCGACGGACAATTCTGTCGATAAATGTAGTTTAGATTTTCCGACAGAAATGCCCGTCGGTAACTTCCACTGACACTTACCGACGGATATGTCCGTCGGTAATGAGGGGCTCTGTGTGACCAGTTTTCCGACGGACAAGGCAGTCAGAAACCCTTTCATATGCGCCTAGTACCGATGGAATTGGGTCCGTCGGAAATGTAGTTTTCCGACTGCTTTTCGTCTTTTCTGACGGTTTTAGGCCGTCAATAATACCCTTTTTGTAGTGTTCCTCTTCTATTCATATATTTGTAACAGCTGACATCATGTAAACTCTTTTTGCTTTTGCTCTTTTCATCAGATGTTCTTTTATTACATTGTACGCAACTTATTGACGGACAAACACTTGGGTCTGCACACCATTCTGGTTAGTACTCTAATCGTCATTGATGAATGAACTAAATTTAAGTCATAGGAACATTTCATTTTTACATTGCATTTGGATAAATATCCATTCAGTATTAGAATATTTTACATTTTATTTTTCGAGTAAGTTGGTTGAATGGAGCTTAAGTTATTCATTTGATAATTAAATGGAAAATTTAGATTTTGTTACAGACATTTTTCTCATACATGGATAGATTTATATGAAGTTCTATTAGAGTATTACTCAAGGCAGTTCTAATTATAATGCTTCATATTTAATTTAATAATATATTTTTTGAGCCAACAGAAACTACGATTATAGATGGCACATATTACAATTTCGTTAGAGTAATGTGATACTCCCTCATGAATATCTAAGAACTTCCCCTGATATTGATTGAAATCCCCCACTTGGGCAACAAGTTGAACATGCCATGTGACTGGAGTCCAAATGAAATGCTTTACCTTTATATGTTTTTGTAGTTGTACTATTAAGAGTATAAATTGTCCTAGAAATTTTTAATCAGTTGGTTCGCCGGCTAGTTCCAAAAGGTAGAAATTAATCTAAAGTAGGTTCCTTTAACATGCCTTATGATAAAGAGTCTCAAATAAGGCATGTGAGATTTACTGTGGCAAAAGTTTCTCATCTTGATGGATGGTATTACCTATTTGCAACTTCTTTTGATGCTCTTTATCATAAGGCATGCAAGTCCTACCTGAGCACTCCAATTCTCAGTTACCCTATGAAGGTAATTCACGGTAGCTTGGATGTGAATTACATATATCTATAATAGAAAATTGTTGATACAAGAACAACATATTCAACTTTAATCCCTATAGAGAAAATTGTACTTCTTTTGAGTAACTTTACATTATTTGTGCCTTTTATCTTTGAACAGAAGTCTGCTGCAAAGGCAGATTCAAATTATATTGGGTTACATGGATAAATTTGCTGCGTGGTGAATGGAGCAGGGCATGGCCACAATGAATATAATTAAATTTCATGCGGGTACTCTTGCCAATTTTCTTGATGTAGGTGGGAATGCTTCTGAGAACTAGGTAATGTTTTAAAGTTAGAATTCCTCCCAGTGTTGTATTGGACGTAGCTCCACTATTATATAAGATAATTGATCTTATTTGATCATTTATTAGATCAATTTGTAATCTGCTGGTGCATTAACCTGAACTTTACCCCAAAAGGATGAAATCAGAGGAATATTGATTAGCTGTTTCTATATTATTATCTTAAATGATCTCCAACTTATGATGATTTTGTTATTTAATTTTTGAAATTATATAAATCAGGTGGTTGCACCATTTAAAATAATGACTGCTGATGACAAAGTGAAGGCAGTTTTGTTTAACATTTTTGATGAAGTGTGATGTTATAACAATTGGAATAGTGAATGCTGCAAATCAGGTTATTAAAGTTATGTCTTCTTTACCAACCCCAAGATAAATAAATAAAATTATGCCTTTAAAATTGTTTATGCTTTGGCCTACCATATGATTGGAAATGACAGGGGTCTCTTTGCAAGTTAACTTTCTTTTTTTTCTATTCTCATTACAGATAGAATCAGCTCTTTTTCTGCCAGATAGTGGTCCTCTAGGCTACAAACAGAGACTTTAAATTAGTTAGGCATCATTCCTTTTATTTCCTTACTTTTTTGCTTTCAATACTATCCTATTTTATATTTGAAATATATTGTCATTGTTGAAATAATATTGCTTTCTTTGCAATTCGATTTCACAAAATGAGTTTAGCTGTTTACCTTCATGAATAACATGTTTCATAAATGACATGAGTGTAGTTGTTCAGTTTCAATAAATGTTGTTTCGATAAATCAGCTACTTTTATGGCTATGTCCCTTGTTTTCTCTAGCACTTTCTATTTGGATTTTGTTGAGTTTACCCTCATTAGATTAAATTTTTAGATACAGTGGAATGTATTTGTATCACAACTTCTTGAACCATGTTTGCTACTATAACCTTATCCTTTTTCTGATCTCATTGTGAAGTTTTGACCAGGAGAAAAAATGGCCAAAGTTTCTATCTTTTTGGTGGGGCTTATGTTATAACACTGTTGGGTAGTCATTATTGAGGCAAAGTATTTGAAATATAAATATCGGAAACAACCATTGAATACATCAAGGAAAGAATTAACAGGATGACTTTTGGAAGATAAAATTGGCCAAATGGTGCAGATTGATCCTGGTGTTGCATTTGCTGATGTAGTACCTTATTGGTAAAGTTGCACTTTGTTTTAATTCTTTGGTTAAAATTAAATATATGTGTCAAATAGAAGGAATGTAATGTATGTTTTTTTCTCAAAATTTAATTTTTTTTTGGCGCAGGGTTTCTGCTAAGTGGTGGAGTGTTCCAAAGCAACAGGCCTCTGCAAAGAATTGGATTAAGACCGTGAATGATTTCAAAAGGGTGCTTTATCGACTAGAATATGGGAATTCCAATGATTTATGGGATTGATGTTGTTCATCGCCATAGCAATGTCTATAAGGCGACAATTTTCCTCATTATTTTAGACTACTCTATTCAATTGTTTTTGACTTTATCAAAGGCGATGTTAATGTTGAACATTTTAATATCACCATAAGTTAGTGTTATTTTATATACAAGTTACAAAACAATCCGGATTAGATAGCATGTTTTTAGGGTCCGTTTGGTGGTTAGGATAAGATAGGGATGGATAGGATAGAGGAGCAGGATAGGATATGAGCAGGATAAGCTCTTATCTTGTCCGACATTTGGTGACCACTAGATAGCCAATTGGATATCATTATGATTTTAATGTGAATTTAAAAAAAAAATTATTCTAAGTGTTTCCATTTTTTTAACAAGTTTCCATTTCTTATTATATTTTAGTTTTTAAAAATTTTCATTCTTAAAAATTATATAAAAAGGCAAAATTATCCTTGTGATAAAATCATATATAAATTTGTAAATTTTAAAAATATTGTTAACTTAAAATAAATTTTATATAATTTTAAATATTAATTTTTAATTTTTTTTACTTTACATATAGTTAAATTATTAGAATATTTTCTTATAATTTTAGTTTATTAAAATAATATAAAATAACAAAATTAGTATCGTGACAAAATAAAAATAATTTTTAAATTAATTACTAATATTTTATTATTTTAAATATTTAATTTTTTTTTTGTATCCATGTTATATTTTATTATACTTTAATTATTTTATATATAAAATATTTTTTTATTTTTTTATAATTTAAATCACCCTATCTTATTCTATTGAGCTCTAACACAACCCTCCCCTCAGATAGAATTTCAACTAGATGGACATGATAGGATAGGTGACAGAATGGATTTATCCTATTTTTCCGGCTCACCAAATAACAGTTTTAGGCAGGATATGATAGCTTATCATATCATGTCTTTCTTAGCCTGACCACAAAATGAGCCCTTATTTGATTGAGGTATGCTTTTACTTTTGTTATTGTTGAAATAACCAAAGTTAACACAAGAAGGGGGGTTGAATTGTGTTTACCAACATTTTCAAAAACTTTGAAAGTTATTTTCGCAGGCGCACCATGCAAAAAGAAGACAAAAGAAGATTAGACGAGTGACACGTCTAATTTAAGACACAGCACACAAAGAAGAGTAAAAACAGAGTTTCATATTCACAAAAATAACTCCTCAATTTAAAAGCTTAAACAAATAATAAGTAAGAAAATTAAATAGATAAGGGAGGAAGAATATCACTCGAGTTTTATACTGGTTCATCCCAAATCCACATGGCTACGTCTAGTTTCTTGGCAGCACCAAATTTACACTATAATTGATCAGATTACAGTACAAGTAATCTTTTCACACCTCTCCAGGCACAAACTTAAACAAGTATTCTTTGCTCACCTAGCCTCTTCAGGCTCAACACAGTAAGGAATAAAGGTTTTGTATAATTAATACAACTTGCAAATCTTTCAGATAACACTCAGAGTGAAATAAATATGAAGTGTTAAAGACTGCGAATTAATATCAAATAATTGAAGAAGTATTCAATGAAGGAATGAAGAAGTAAATGAAGTGAGTAAATGCTTCTTGCGCGGTGTTCTTAATGATATTCAATTTCTTATCTTCATCTTCATGTTTTGGTCTATTTAAAGACTTCAACCAATTTAATCCATTAGGCACAGCTTCAGGAAGTGTGTTCTTTTGATTTGCGCTTTTGGGACACCATTAATGCCAGAGAGTCGTTTGTGTAGACATTAAATGCTTAGGAACGTTGAGCTTTGATAAGGTTGTCCAAGAGTACACTTTGTTCTGAGCAACTGTTGTATCAGAGTTTGCAGCAGCAGGCTTCTTGTACTTGCAGCAAAGAGCTTTCCTCTTTCGGTGCAACACTCAGTTCACTTTCTAGAAAGCACTTTTACTTTTTACTAAAATAGCTAAAAAGTTATCGCTGTGGTACAGAGATTGCGTGTTTATTCCTTAAAACCTTGAAACAAACGTTCTTTATTCTTTATCCTTTGTGCTATTGTCCAAAGGTCTTCGAGATCTTTAAGGAAGGCATTTAATTTGAATAAGGTTGACTTGGACTTCATTTCTGACATTCTGTCAATTTAGCAGTATTGGAAATTTAGACGGGTGCAAAGCAATCCAAAAATTAGACGGGTGCTTGCACAGTCCAAAACTAGACGGGTGCTAGTGCAATCCAAAACTAGAAGGGTGCTTCACTGGATCTTCTTCAGACAAATGCTTCTTGCCACGTCATCAAGTATATTCCAATCTTGACTAAGTGTTGAATTGGTCTTTGACTGTGTTGACTGAATTATTAGACGAGTGGTTTTTAGACGAGTCTAAAAACTGTGTTATACCAGAAAGTAGACGAGTCATAAAATAGACGAGTGATCTTAAGTCCATTTTCCTACACACTTATCAGACATATTAGTATTTTCATACGGTTCAATATTATCATACTTAATCTATTTGGATTCATCAAAACTTAGAGAATCTACACATGGAATGTGTCTTGGACCTATGAGGTCTCCATATTCTCCCCCTTTTTGATGATGACAAATAACTTTGCTGATTTTATTGAACATCAAAAAGCAATAAGAGAAATTTTTTAAATAGATATAATTGTTCAGAGTATGCTATGCTCCCCCTTTGTTTATGCATCAGATAAAAAACAAGTATCAAAGCAAACAATAAGGTTATGAGAGCTTATTTTAGATTCAAATAGATCATATGAGAGAGAAATCAAAATTTTGATAGATATTCATGAACCAGATATAATTTCTGTTATTCTCACATCTGTTGTACTTATGTTTTTATATTTCTATTTTTATATTTCCTCCCCCTTTTGGCATCAATAAAAAAAAGCAAACATATATATCAGAGAGCCAAAAGGAATACCAAAACATAATTTCATTCCATATAATCAGAGTCAAAAAGAGTACAAGTGATGGACATCACTGACTAGTACATTACATGACTCAAGAAAGAAATGAAAAAGACTAAATCTTAAAACCTAAGAGCTAGGACCTCCTTGACCCTTAAAGAGGGCTTCCATCATTTTCTGCATTACTTCCTGCTGAGCTAGCATCTAGGCCTGAAAAGCAGCTTGTTGAGCAATTGATTCATCCTATCTTTGAATGACAGTATGCAAACTTGATGTCATTTCATCCAGTTTTTGATGTGCAACAGGATCATGAGCAACTACCTGAGTAGTAGAGGTTGAAGTGGCCAGTGCAGTTGCAGATGTAGATGGTAGTGCTTCAGGTGGAACAATGGTCTCCGGTTTAGGATCTATTAAAACATATTTATTGCTAGAAAGAATTTCATCAAGAATTCCTTGAAGTTTTTAAGATTTGAGAGGGGAGGTAACAACAAATAGAAGGAACTCATAAGCACACTTGGTGAGATTTAAATAGGTAATGGGGGTGGTTTGAGAGAATTTTAACAGAAAGAAAGGGAAAACCATAATGAGAGGAGGTATGGTATAGACAGACGAAGAAAAAGGGTAAAGAGCAAAAGCTTGACTACATCTTACAGGAATATTTTTCTTTTCTTCTTCTTTCAAACCAGAATTGGAACCACATCTCCACTATATATCTCTGACCTTTAAGAATTTGTGATGGATTTCAGTTGTGAATAGCTTCTTCCTCAATTTACCTTTGTTGTCAGTCAACTTGATAAGAATGAATTTTTGTTCTCCAGGTAAACTGATGACTTTCTGCTTTCCTTGTAGAGCCGTGGAATCAGGCATCACTTTGATCTCAATGCTTGGCTTCATGAAAACATGAGGCAGAGGGATCCATGCTCTTGGAGTCTTTTGTTTTCTGGCCAGCTTTATACACTGCCTTTCAGCTTCCAAAGATGCAACTGCAGCCAAATCAGTGGCAGACAGAAAAAGTGAAGCATTCATCTGAGACAGAGACAGGTATGGTTCTGGAGTATGAATGGTAAGGTGGTAGAGAGGCCAAAGGAAGAGGGTTGTGTCTAGGTGGAAATGGAGGAGGTGTGGAAGGTTTAGACACAAGAGGTGTAGTGTCAGACATTGGTGGTTATGAAATAATGGGATTGGATTCAGAAACTTGAATTTCAAGTGATTGTGGTTCAGGGACAGAGAATGGAGGTGAAGGTTCATGAATAGGTGGGGATAAAGGAAGTGTTGGTTGTCTAAGGGGTGATGTATATGGAGGAGTTGGAATTTTTGGTGAAGCAGGTGGAGGAATAGGGGTTTTCTGTTGAGGTTGTGATGTTAGTGATGGTGTTTTCTGTGGGGGTGGTGTTGGTGCTCTCTGTGGTGACAGAGCAGGAAGTGGTGATGAAGGTCGTGGAATGAAAGTTGTTGTGGGTGAAGGTAAGGTTAATGAATGTGATGGTGATGGAATTTAGGTAGCGGATGGTTCTGTTTGTTGTGGTGGAGGTGATGATTCTCTCTGTGGTGAGGGTGATGGTGAGGGAGTAGGAAGTAAAATAAGCTTCCTCTTTGTCGCAGTAGTCCTCTTTTTCTTAGGGATCACAACTTCTTCTGGTTGAGACTCCCCCTCAGCTTGCACAACTTTCTTCCTCTTGAATACCTTGGTAACATTTAGTCCAATGGGGACAAAGGCACATGCAGCAGGCTGATCAACAACAATTCCAACAACAGGTTCAACATCCTGAGTAATGTTTTCAACAGCATTATGAGAAACAAAGGCTTCAGCAGATGCTTGAGCAGATGACTCAGAAATTTCCCTCTTTTTCCTCTGTAGTTGAGGCCTTTCCTCCTCAATAGGCTGCACAAAAGGTTCAGCCTTAACAACAGGAATAGTGAGAGATTCTTCCGCTTGAGCAGCTATAGCAGGTGCTGATGATGATGATTCAACATTTAGCTCAATAGTCGGGGTCAGAGTAATCTTCATCAAGGATAGAGTTTTTGTAGTGATCTCAGTGCAGAGATCAGCAAAACAAGTACTTCTTAAATCCAACTTGCTTGCCCTAAAAATTCTCGTCATGATCATACCATAGGGATAATCCTTATCCTTTCCCTTGACAGCCTTTTCCATATGAATGAAGATCAAATCAGTAATATCTATCCTAATATTCTGGACTAGATGAAAGAGAGCAAACTTCTCTATTTTACTGACATGATTCCTAGACCCAGTTCTAGGCATAACACAGTTTATGATAAGGACATGACGAAATCTTGCCTTAGGAGACAAATACTTGGAGTCTTTATTTGCAGGTCTTGCAACTCCATACAGAACTAGATTCACATTTACTTCTCCTTGGTCCTTCAGTCTATTTTTGTAATACGCAGCACTTTCTCTTGGGAATTTTGTCACTTCAGCGAGTAACTCATGGGTTATGAAAACGTGGTACTCACCCACATCTCCAGAAATCAAGGAGGTTGTGATGTCCTTGGTGATCTTCGCAGTGGTCCAGAAATCCCTAACAAGAGCAGGGAAGACAAGATCTTGTAGTTGAAAGAATGGTAGCCATCCAGTATAGTTGAGTTCAGGAAGAACATCCAAACCCTTGCTTCTGAGTTCATCAAAGTTAGGGACCCTTCCAGGGTGCACTTTCTTCAGTTTAGTGATAGATAGCTCGGTTATCTCAGCCAGAGTTTCAAGAAGTCTCTTGGGTGCCATTGATTCAAAGAAGAAAAGTTTAGGGTTTTGGTGAAGAACAGTTTTGAGAGGTTGAAGACGAAGAGAGTTCAGAGAGAGATTGAGACTTGAGAGCAAAGATTGTGAGTGGGAAATCTTTGAAACGACACTGGTTGTTTTGTTAAAACGATTGAGTGCTTTTTGCGTTGGGAACAAGGGGAGAGAGAGAGAGTGTGTGTTGCCATAAACAACAAAAAATTTCGAAAAGATAGTTGTTAACAAAATGAAACGTTTTTAAGAAAAGGATGGAAATTTTGCAATGTATACGTGTCTCAGTCAGGGTTTAGCACTAAGTGCTTTTAGCCATGTCATCAGACGCAGATGATCCTACACCATTATTAGTATGGTCCGCATCACCATTAACAGCTCCAATAATTCTTTCTGGAGTTCTGTCACCACCGTTAGTTGGACGTACTCTTCCTCGAGCCATGATTTTGTTAAAAGAAATCATCCGCTCTTATTAGTATGACATATAATACTACATAGGCAAGTATATAAATACCATATGCCATACCAATAGTAATGTTTTTTTTGGCATCGGTTTCGGACACTCTACCCAACTTCTAAGCATAGTTAAAATCCGATGTGGATTCAACTAGACACGGCCAGTAACAACATCCTAAACCTTGCATTCCGATCAAAATCAAACTGCTCTGATACCAAATGAGACACCCCGTTGTGCCCCGGTGTTTTACTAGATTAATTCCCTCTTAATTCATTTCTTAATCGTGCGCTTAGAGTGAAAAATACATAAAAATTAAAAACTTAAATTAATGAGCATACAAACTTCAATTACTTAAAACTTCATACCATGATTATATTACGAATACAGCCATATGTCTTATACACATTACAAAACACTGTTGAGGGTATCCTCTCAGTAGGATCCCTCACAGGCATAAACTTAAATAAAAGTCATACTTAGTGGAAATATATAAAAATACTTCTTAGACACACTGACCATATTATCTATACTCTAATCACCATGGGTCACAGCTCGAGCTCTAGCCTCTAGTTCGTAAGGAGTTCCATCCAACTCTTCAGCAACCTCCGTTTCATAGAGTTCCGTCCAGCTCCTCAGCAACATAATCCTCCATCGGGTCTTCTAACGTAAATAAAGTAAACGCACAAAAATACAGAAATATAGGGGATAAGAAGCAATTCTATCATCAAAAATCGGAAAAGAGTCATAGCATATTATACATTAATTGTCACAGACATAATATCATTCAACACTAACTATCCTCTATAAATCACTATACCAACCTCTACCCTCACTCATGCAATCTAACACTTTATGCTGACGTGGCCACTACCATTTCCTTCACGCATTCCTCGTGGGGAATGTCAGTCAGTTGTTCAAGCAACGGGTTCCAAAGTACCGGTGCATATTTTCTTCCATGGTGAGAATGCTCACGCAAAGCAATGACACTATAGCTACACGATGCTCCCGGTGCACACCCCTTCCACTCCCGGGGGTGCTCAATGAAATTCAATGACACTATAGCTGCACAACCTATTTCTAAGGTGGAACGATCTAGAGAGAACTCTTGACCTCATTTATTATATTACCAATACACGGTTGTGAACAGCAACACCAACATATGAATTTGACCAACCCATTATAACAACATCCTAGTGCCTTAACCTTTCATCAAAGCCTCAACTCATACTCTATGTCACAACACCTCTTTAAAACAATTCATTTAGGTTAGGCATCTTTAAATCACCATTATTCTCACACCCAAACAATTATCTCTCGAACAACATATATCTTTGCTTACAATCCACTAAGCACAATATTAAAAACCAGGCAGATCATGCATAACATCAAGAAATATTCAAATATCAAAGTATCACATAAAGCAATTCAATAATAATAACAATAAAGTCAGACATCATCAAATACTTAAAATCAACCTAATGTCGATAAACCTACAATCCCCGAATCACCATTGGTTTTACAGAAAAAGTTTCCAATGTGATTTTGGTCTTGTCGATTACTCGACTACTGGTTTAGGTCGCCCAACACAAATATTATATAATATACTACTTATCGATCCCGACGACAGAGTGATCCTTTCCCCCACCTGGGTTATCACTAGAATTCTAAAATTGACGTTTCTCGTTATCCCGCCAGACGTTACCAATTCCTCCTTCAATCAAACAATACAATAACAATTAATTCAACAAATCCTCCCTTAACCATTTTTGTTGGATTCGTCCAATAAATTCATATGAGGGATAGGGTTCTTTTCTTAACCTAAGCTTTGTGGTACTAGTTACTTAGGTCCTAGGTAGCCTAGATAAATTACCATAACTTGGAAACATGAGCATAATATTCCAACCTCACAGTTTACTAAGTTTCGGCCATGTATAGGAATCTAAGCTAGGGATTTTTGTTGAACCTAAACTCTTGGATTTAAGCTATAAAAGTATTATAGAACCTAAATCAAGTACTAACTTTCAAAACAAACAACAAAACACCAAACCCATTTTACTACATAGGTTCGGCCAATTAGGGTTCAATAGGAAAGAAAATGATTTTTATCACATGCTCTTGGATAATGAAGGTAGGAATCATATCTAGATCATAGAAATTGGTTTCATATTTTTATGATTTTTCTACCGTTTTTTAGAATTCTTTAAAGTTCTAGATCTAAGAAATGGAAACTCAAGAATATGAAGAACAAGAGCTTTAAAAGAGAGGAGATGATCATGTTACCTAAGTTAAGAGGGTAAAAGAAGAATTGATGATGATCTTGGCAAGCTTGTTAATGGAAATCACATGGAGCTCTTGAAAATCAACAATGGAGCTTATGTGTTAAGTGTGAAGAAATGAAAAACAAAAATGAAGAAGATGAGTGAAAGGGGAGGGATAGCTGCGGTTTTGGGGGTTAAATAGGGTAGCAATTAGGCCTTGTTTAGTTCATTAGAATTAGATTAATGGGTTTTGTGATTATTTAATTAATATATGATTAACCATAGTTAATAATTAACTTAACTAAGGTTATTTTGCTAACTATAGTTAATAAATATGTGGCTCACATTATTTGAGTGGTGTGGCTGCTCCTTGTCCACATAAACTAACCATGATTCCTTAATTTCTAAACGTCGGTTAGGTTAAGCTAAAAGGGCATTTTGGTCATTTCGCTTAAAAACTTATAATTTATAACATTAATTGCATCATAAATTCTTGATGAGTCATTCCATATCTCAGCTCCTTTGGTGTCCCGAATAAAAGCGTAATATTTCGTTTTTTGTTGAAAATTTTCAAACTAACCAAACTCGTTGGAAATATGGTTTAAATATAAACCATTTCGTTCACGAATCAAAATTAGGTTTTCTGATCATTAAAATCTTATTGTCGGTGAAGACACCGACTGTTTTCCGTTCGAACTTTCACCAAAATTCGTCCGAATACACATAATATTTTATTTCTAATCAGAAATTTGGAAAGTAGGATTCCTCACGGGCAAAATATAAAAAATCTACAAATTTCAGTTTTTGGGGTCAAATTAGGGTTTTCTGTCAGTATAAAATTATACTATCAGTTAAAAATGCAGATCGATTTCCGTCTGAGTTTTAAACACAAATTTTAACTAGAGATTCCTACCATATATAAGGTTCTAGATATGATTTTATTTTCTCCAAAATCATTTCCTAAGTCTTAAATAAAAATATAAATAAATATATTTTTACTGTTAAAACAGCATAATTAAAAACAGGTTGTTACAGTTTGACTCAATCAATATTTGCCATAAGACAAAGATTTGCTTCAAGTTCCTCTTCTTCACTTTCAGTGGAGCTTTCATCAAGATCTTCCCAAGTGGCCATCATTTCGTTCTTCTTTTATTGAAGATTTTCTTGGGAGGTTGCTTCTTGAGTTGAGGGCATTCTGCCTTGATGTGGCCAGGCATCTTGCATTCATAGCACACAATGACATCTCTGTCATTTGATCCACCATCTCTGTTGTGTTTTTCTTTGTTGAAGCGCCTGAAAGGTTTGTCCTTTCTGAAGTTTCTTTTCTTCCATAGCTTTTTCATTTTTATGGTGAAGAGAGAAAGTTCATCATCTTTATCATCAGAGGCATCCTCATTTGATTCCTCGGATTCTTATGAAGACTCTTCTACTTTGAGAGCTTTTGAGACTGCTCCTTTAGATGACTTCTTATCAGACTTGAGGGCAATGGATTTGTTTTTCTTTCCATTGTTTTCTTCAATCAGCTCTTGTTCATGGATTTGAAGAGTACCAAGAAGCTCATTTAACTTCATTGTTGTCAAGTCCTTGGCCTGGGATACAACAGCTACAAGAGGTCTCCATTGTTTTGGAAGACTTCTGAGAATATTTTGAATCTGTTCATCAGTCTTATAAGTTTTTCCCAGAGATTTCAATCCATTGGTTATGGTTTGAAATCTTCCATACATTTGACCAATAGTTTCTCTTTCTTCCATTTTGAACAACTCATATTTTCTGACCAACATGCTGACTTTGGTCTCCTTGACCTTGATGGTTCCTTCATGAGCAACAGCTAGTGAAACCCACATTTCTTTTGTAGATTCACAAGCACGGACTTTTTCAAATTATTCTTTGCTTAAAGCACACATGATTGAATATCTAGCTTTGGCATTTAACTTCCATTTTGTTCTTTGATCAGTGGTCATGTTTGCTTTAGGAACTTCAGATCCTTCATCATCTATAGGAACAAAAGGGTCTTCTTCAATGATATCACAGAGATCAGAGTTAGTGGATTGCGAAAACCACTTCATCTTTTCTTCCCAGCAGATGTAGTCCTCTCCATTGAAGTATGGAGCTCTCGACATTGAGGATCCTTCTCCAGCATGGTTCTTGCTTGTACAGGCTTCTCCTGCCATTTCCAAGATCTTTTCATCTACACTGTTAAGTTCTCAACCCAGAGGTCGAGCTCTGATACCAACTAAAATAACCAAAGTTAACACAAGAAGGGGGGTTGAATTATGTTTACCAACTTTTACAAAAACTTTGAGAATTTATTTCGCAGGCACACTAAGCAAAAATAAGACATCAGAAGATTAGACGAGTGACACGTCTAATTTAAGACAGAACACACAAGCACACAAAGGGGAGTAAAAATAGAGTTTGATATTCCCAAAAATAACTCCCCATGTTAAAAGCTTAAACAAATAATAAGTAAGCAAATTAAATAGATAAGGGAAGAATAATATCACTCGAGTTTTATACTGGTTCTCCCCAATATCCACAGGGCTACGTCCAGTTTCTTGATAGCATCAAGTTTCCACTATAACTAATCAGATTACAGTACAAGTATTCTTTTCACACCTAGCTTCTCCACGCTCACACTTAAAACAAGTATTCTTTGCTCACCTAGCCTCTTCAAGCTCAACACAGTAAGGAATAAAAGTTTGGTATAATTAATACAACTTGCAAATCTTTCAGATAACACTCAGGGTGAAATAAATATGAAGTATGAAAGACTGCGAATTAATATAAAATGATTGAATAAGTATTCAATGAAGGAATGAAGAAGTAAATGAAGTGAGTAAATGCTTCTTGCGTAGTGTTCTTAATGATATTCAACTTCTTATCTTCATCTTCATGTTTTGATCTATTTAAAGACTTCAATCAATTTAATCCGTTAGGCACAGCTTCAGGAAGTGTGTTCTTTTGATTTGAGCTTCTGGGACATCATTAATGCCAAAGAGTCATTCTGTGTAGACATTAAATTCTTAGGAACATTGAATTTTGACAAGGTTGTCCAAGAGTGCACTTTGTTATGAGCAGCTGTTGTATCAGAGTTAATTTGCAGCAGCATGCTTCTTGTACTTGTAGCAGAGAGCTTTCCCCTTTCAGTGCAACACTCAGTTCAATTTCCAAAAATCACTTTTACTTTGTACTAAAACAGCTAAAAAGTTATCGTTGTGGTACAGCGATTGCGTGTTTATTCCTTAAAACCTTGAAACAAACGTTCTTTATTCTTTATCCTTTGTGCTATTGTGCAGAGGTCTTCGAGATCCTTAAGGAAGGCATCTAATTTGAATAAGGTTGACTTGGACTTCATTTCTGACATTCTGACAATTTAGCAGTATTGGAAATTTAGACAAGTGCAAAGCAATCCAAAAATTAGACGGGTGCTTGCGCAGTCCAAAACTATACGGGTGCTAGTGCAATCCAAAATTAGATGGGTGCTTCACTGAGTCTTCTTCAGACAGATGCTTCTTGCCACGTCATCAAGTATTTTTCGATCTTGACTAAGCGTTGACTTGGTCTTTGACTGTGTTGACTAAATTATTAGACACGTGGTTTTTAGACGAGTCTAAAAACTATGTTCTACCAGAAAGTAGACGAGTCATAAAATAGACGAGTGATCTTAAGTCCATTTTCCTACATACTTATCAGACATATTAGTAATTTCATATGGTTCAATATTATTATACTTAATCTATTTAGATTCATCAAAACTTAGAGAATCTACACATGAAATGTGTCTCAGACTTATGAGGTCTCAACAATTGTTTCAAAATTATGCTTCAAAGATGCATATAAAAGTTACTTACAATCATGTTACTGTAGAAAATTGGAATCATGGTAGGATTATATTTACAATTTAACCCCCTTCCATTCTATTTATTGTTTGGGGTTTTGACTGAATTGCCCGAGGAATCATAAATTATTCTAAGAAAGCTTCACTTGAGGACAAGTTAAGTTTGTGTAACTCCTTGTTAAGGGCTACAAGGAAGAGGTTGATAATATTATTGTCAGTGTATACCAATTAAATCCTTAAAGATATTTAAAATTGATTTTACATATATTCAATAATTATTTTAGTGCAAAAGATATGACATAGTATTAAATCGGCTAGATTATACTTTTGATAATTTATTTTATTTTTTAAATTCGATTTGGCCCTCCATCTTTAAAAGGATCCGTTTTGGTCCCTAAGTTTCAAATGGTAACCAAAGTTACCCTTTTCGTTACCTCTGTTTTTAACGTTGTTAATTTTAGTGTGCGTGGCAGGTGAGTTGGTACGTCCTCCACATGGTAGTATATGTTGGAGCTATGTGGAGGACAAAATTGAATCCAAATAAGAAGGTAAAGGACCAGCTTGAATATTTAGCTCTTATTACCTTATACACCACGCAATAGGTGCATCTAATATAAGAAATGAACATTTTGATTCGTCTAATATGCTAATTTATTGACTTTCTTAAAAATATCTTCATTTGTTGTCATCATACAAATGCAAAAATCTATTAAGTTTGCATGAAGTATATTTTCAAGAACACTGGTTGTATAGAAGGCATGTTATCCATACATGTACTGGTTGGCAGAACTGGGTGAATGGAGTGATAATTCATGGTGTTGGAATCTAACATGGAGACGAAGATTTTTCGTATGGGAGGAAGAACTTTAACAGAATTTGATGAATGTACTTGCTGGCCATTGGATTATTAAAGGGTTAGAGGACACTTGGTGCTGGAATGGCAAGACTGATTCTTATTATACTATAAAGGAGGCATACCAGCTCATCATGGAAGTGCGGAATGAAGCCAAGAGTTTTCCTTTCAAATTGCTTTGGAACACAAGTATACCGCTGAAGGTGGGAGCTTTTTGTTGGAAAACAATCCAAGATAGAATCCCAACTACTATGAATATGCAGAGGAGAGGAATTATAACAACAAATACATCAGCTATGTGCTGTTTTTGTAATTCTGAAATTGAGTCAACTTCTCATCTTTTTTACATTGTAGATTCTCATACTATGTGTGGATGTACTTGTATAATTGGATAGGAGTTGAAACAACACTGTCTGGTAGATTGGATGATCTGATGTTACAACATAATGGGTTGATTGCTGGCAGGATATCGAAGAAAGTGTGGAGAATGTTGTGGTTTGCAACTATTTGGTCCTTATGGTTACATAGGAACGACTTGATATTTAAACAAGGCGTTTTGGATTTTGATAAAGTGGTGGATTTAATCAAGATTAGGGTGTGGTCATGGTGCAATGGAAGACTAAATAAAGGGAGATTTTCATTTCTGGACTGGAGCATCAACCCTTTGCAATGCTTACAAACCAACTTGTAATTAACTACACTGGTTGGTGGAATGTTCATGTGTAGGGTGTGGACAGGGGCATATTTTGAAGCAGTTTGGGAAGGAAGTTTTTTGGGTTTGAAATTACCACCTTTCCCATTACTTGCCTGGTCTACGGTTTCAGTCAGAAGGGGTCAATATTATTTCGGCTGGTTGTAGCAGGTGGCGGTAAATAGGTTTTTAGAAACTCAACTACTGTACAGGCTGGGGGAAATACTTTTATTAGTATTTGTTTTGAGTTTGGGGATCTAGTTATAACATCAACCTGTTAGAAATTGATTTATGGGTTGATGTGACAGCTGGTTACACAAATTTATCTCTTTTGGTTACAATTGTATATGGGTGAGTACCCCTTGTACTCTTTTCTATATACAGTTTGCTTATAAAAAAAAATTATATAGGTGTGTAAAGGGCATGTTCTTTTCTTGGCCTCGGATTTTTTTAAAAAAATTATTCTTAAGATGCTTCTTAAAATTGTATCCTACACTCCCTTGACAAGATCACGATGAATGAATAGAGATTATTTATGCTTTTTATAATTATGCTTATACTATGGTATTTGGAATGATAAACAATACCTATAATTTTTTTTGATTTCCCTGAGTATCCTCCTCTGCCATTCAGTCATTGTTCTTGAACATTTTTAAGTTTTTTATTCCTTGGTTACACTTTTTTTTTTTTGTGTGTGTACTAACCGTATTTTCTCTATATATTCATAGGCATACTCATCATAGGAAGTTATACTATGAGGAAATTACATGCTTTTATTATACTCTGTTTTAACTTTAGTGGTGATCTTTTTTCCCTTTTAATTTCGAGGTTCTTTCTTTCATTTCGGTGATACTATTTCACTTATTATTGGATTTTAGCCAAATTTGTGAGTGTATAATGTTGGGTTTTTTATTTCTTCTAAATTAATAGAATATTGTTGATATATCCACAGTTTATAGTCACTCTGGGAAGTAAAACACCAAGGAAACCAGGTTACGAATATCTACTATTCAAGTACTTCTCAAGTCTGCATTGAAGTCTCTATATTTCTGCATTGAAGTCTCTATATTTCGTCCTGCATTAGGAAAAATTAGAAGTTTGGGATAGATTGCATCTTTGCGTACACCGACACCAAAGACAAAATTCTCAAATCTGAATTTTTTCAAGGAATTTTTTAAATCTGAATTTTTTTTAAGGTGACTCACAATGTTATAATAAATTCTTCGTATTATGTCATTGTTAAAAAATTATAATACTCTAATTTTTTTTAATTAGGTATACCATCTAGAAACATACTCTATTGGATGGGGTTCCACAAAAGTAACAGATACAATCCAACTTTGAAACATATTAAAAAGAGAATTGTTTGGCTCAAAAGATTAACGAATAATGTAATAGATATAGAGTTGTATTAGTTATGACAAATATAAATAGTTAATCTATATGTGAGATGTAAATAGTTATTGTATTAGTTGTATTAAAGGGTAATGTATGATGATTCAGTTCAACTCCATTGATATTTTGAATGTTTCCAAAATATAAATAATTGAGCTGGATGTGCCAAAAAAAATTGAGCTGGAGTGTTAGATTAGATTAGTGTTTTGAAAATTTTGGATTTTTTTTTTAATTTTTTGCCTTTTTTATTTTTTTCGTTGTATTCTACAGTCCATATATTTTATTAACTTAATTGCATGATGATTAATGCTTTCATTACCTATTTCTCTTTTTGCATGTTAATTTATTTAACATATATATAGGATAGAGTGTAATAATAAAAATTGTTTGATAAGTCATAACAGTATAGTTTATGTCTTTATTTATATTTAAGGTTATAAATGGTTAAAAAAAATTATTAGTAAACATAATGATGGTGATGCAAACCTAGGATGGTCAACTTTGACAAGATGAACCAAGCTAAATATGGAACAAGAAGAACCAAATTGGAATTTGTTAAAAACTTTATTTTTGTTGGTGATGACCTTTCTGTCTTGTTGTTGGTGTATCTTGAGATCTAGACATCCGATTGAAGAACTCTTTAATGCATTGGAAAGTTAAGGAAATCATCTAAAGTTGTATTTCTAGTCTCAAGACCCAATCCAGCTTCTAACGAGATGAAAACTGGGCTGGAAACTGACTACGAAATTCAGGACGGGATTCACTTGTATTTTGGGCTTTCTTTTAGAGGCACAGAGGGTCTTCGGCCATCTTGGCCTTTTAGGGTATCTAGTGCCTCCTTTACTTTATTTCTATAAATAGGGAATGTATGAACACTTGAAAGGAAAAACTTTTGAGTGAAATTTGGATTTTACTCCCTTGAGTATTTTCTAGAGCGAGGCTTGTGCTCCTCTCCAAGTTCTTGGTCAAGAACTTGCTTGATTATTATCGAAGAGTGCTTCTCTTTGTGGTGAATCTTCCCTAACTTATCAATCTTCCAATCCAATGAATGATTGTGGTGCTTTCTTTTCATCTTCTATCTCATCCATTTACATCTTTGTTTATCTTCTTTATGCTTAATTCCCATGCCCCTTTATATGCCTTCCTTATCTTGTTATTTCCTTTATAGTTCCTTTAATCTTTATCTCCAATATTGTTAGTTAACTTTTTTGTTATTTGACTTCCGGTATTTGAGATTCCAAAGAACCTTTTCATCTTCCTCTTTGTTCTTTGCAAATAATCTTAAACAAGTTCAAGGATAGATCCTAAATCTTTATGATTCCTACTTGGATCATATCAGATGGGAAGAACAGGAACCTGTGCGAAGCCATATATTTCAATTTTTTAAGAGTATAATGAATGTTATGGTCATGCTGGATTCAAGGTTTTAAGGTGACATGCATTTACTGTGTTCAATGCCACAAAATTTCATCAATAGCCACGTAATTTTTAACAACTAAAATAAAATAAAAAATACTAAGAATACTTTGCATAAAAATACATGATTTTCAACACCCTAGTTCAGTGTCGTTGGTGTTTATAATAGTCTGATTTCATATTTTTTTTAATGACTAAATGCTTAATTTGATCCCTAAAAAAATCCAGGGATCACTTTTTATCCTTAAAAAATAAATTAATCGATCATTCTCTTATATTTATAAACACAAGACACATGTGTCCCTCCATCCAATTTCAGTGTCTATTTACTTGCTTACCTATCACCAAAATTATCGATCAAACATTCACATCTTACTCAAATGACTAAAATAGTAATTAAAATACCAAAAATAGAATGCACACAACGTTAAAAAAATTAGAAGCTCGGATAGAAAGTCATGTCAATATATTTATTTTACATTTATACACAACATAATCTTATTAACGTAATGATACCCGACATTATGAAGTCATATTATAAAGTCGCAAAAAATATCGATTAAAAATATCCGACATACACAAAGGGACAAATAAAATATTATACACCAAGAACTGGAAAAAGACGAGAAAAACATTAGAAATACGGCCAAACAAGCACATAATGTTCATTATTCTTTCAGTAAATAACATTGTTATTGATTCTTAGTTTTTTTTTTACAAAATATTAGTATGTTAGTTGTTAATTTTTCTAATTCTTAGTAATTATTAGTATAAAAATTTTATTTTCTCTTCTTAACAAGGAGAGTTTTCGGAATTGCCTATGATGAACTCAGAAATCTTAAGTAATGTGTTTAAGTGTAATACATAAATATAAAAATTAATTTAATATTTATGTTTATACATTTAAAAATATATTAATATAAGAAATTAAGTGTTGTATATTGATCGTATAAAGCACTTTTACATTGATGCCCAAGCAAATTCCACCAAGTCATTATTTGAATTAATTTTATTTTATTTAAGGGTCTTGTTATGGTGTCTTTGAAAATTCAACTGCTTTGGTGCAGTTTTCATATTGGCTAATAGATGGAAAAGTAGCATTTATTGATGACATATATTGTGCAGATTATCAAATTTCAGCTTTTACATTTTTGTCCTTCAATAAAAAAAAGGATCATGCTAACGAGTGTCCTTAGGACACTCTTTAAGAAATTATAAGAAGCAAGTTTTCATTGGGAAACTCAGGGGCACTCGTTAACATTTCCCAAAAAAATTTACCCTGATAATTTAAAATATCAAGATTATCGTAAATTAAATGTAAAATATATAATAATTATGTAAAACTGAAATTAAATTTGGTTGGATTAAATTAAATTAAAAAAGGTAAAATTAGTGGATTGGTCCTTAAGTTTATTTTTTTTTGATTTAGTCACATAATTTTATTTTGTATCTATTAAAATAATAATTAATAATTAAAAAATAAATTAATCCACAAATAAATAAAAAAGATGATCCAGTGATGCGACGCTGTGGGCTGAGATGATGACTAGCGATAAAACTCATCGGAACTGACTAGAAGGAGACGATCCAGTGGGCGAATCGCAGAGAGAATATCAAGGAAATCATAAAACTTAGGGTTGCAAGAGCTGTAACTTTTATAATGCAAAAGTAAATTTGACCGATTCTACATCTCTTTTTATTTGAAATATAGCGCATGAGTGGGTGAGACTGTAAAATAAGAAATTATATTCTAACCACCCAAATAGACAACTATACGATGACAATCGTATATATGAACGGTAATTCATTTTTTTTTTTGTAAAAAAAATATTTAGCTTTTTTTATTACTAACATTTTTTTTATCACAAACATGTAAATATATGGTTAATCACGTGCAAGTATTTGGTTAATTCAGTTCATTATATAATTAATAGGTAAAACTTATAATATTTTTCTACAACCATGTAAGGTGAAAATATTTGCACGTGATGATGATTAACCATATATTGAACTACATTAACTAAATATTTATACGTGATTAACCAAATATTTATACGTTTGTGAAAAATGATTGTAAGTTTCAGGATGATCCATTAATCATATAATGAACTGAATTGACCAAATATTTACACGTGAATAATCAAATATTTACATGTTTGTAAAAAATGATTGTAACCTTAAAAGTAATTTTTTTATTTATAAAAAGCATGACTCCAATAAAAGGGAGTTTGGATATAGCGCATTAGTGGGAGAGAAAAATTGTAAAAGGTAGTTGCTTTTTTATTTGAAATTGAAATTTTAAATAGAAAGATAACTTGTTTTTAGCCTGGGTCGTGGAGATTGAGTGGAAAAAAGAGGTAAATAGTGGAAGAATAAATATAAATATAATAAAATAATATTGGAAAGTAGAAGATCCAGGAGGTTATAAGCGGGAACAATGGGAAAGACACTTATATGTCTATGATTGGATGTAATGGCTATGATTTGCTCCTCACTCTCACATAAATAAGGTATTCTCACTAGATATGTCTCCTATATATATATATATATTCTTTCTCACTATAGGAGTGTGTTATTACAAAAAATGAGAGAAGTAAATCTGGACCTTTGGATCATACATAATGGTCAAGATTAGAATATAAAATCATGTGACTTTTTTAAGTGATCACATGACCACCTACTAACTTCTAATCTTGATCATTCATGTATAGTTTAATAGCCCAGATTTGCTCATCTCACTCTCATAGTAAAACATCACTCTCACTTGAGTCATCCTCATGTAGGGGACATACTTAATAAGAGGATCTTATTTATGTGAGAGTGAGGAGAGCAAATAATAGCTATTAGATCCAATCATGAATATCAAGATTAAAAATTAGTTAAAAGATTAAAAAGTCACGTACAAACTTAAAATACTCCCATGCAAAACTGTAAAAGGGAGTTGGAATATAGCACGTCAGTGGGTGAGTAAAACTGTAAAATGCGGTTGCCTTTTTTTTTTAATTTAAAATTGAAATGTTGAATAGAAAGCTAACTTGCTTTTAGCCTGGTTTGTGGAGATTGAGCTGTCAAAAGTGAAACAGAATAAATATAAACATTATAAAATAATATTGCAAAGTAGAAGATTTAGGAGGTTATAAGTTTTGGGTATTATATATATATATATATATATATATATATATATATATATATATATATATATATTAAAAAAATAGGACCCATTGACATCTATGTGTAAGTCTTTTTACTTATACCAAATTTGGATCGTCATTATTAATTAATCTAACAGCTCAAAATAATTCAATAAAATGTTATAACAAATTAGTAAGTTAGTCACGCGACTCTCTCTCTAGAAAAACATGATTCTTCCTTTGTCTCAAACGATATGGAGCCCTGCTGTCTGTGAACACTCCCTCTAGGAAAGTCTCTGCCTTCTTCTTCCTTCCATGACTCCAATGATACAGAGCTTATCTTCTTCTTAATATACATAACAACAGCATCAAGTATTATTAAGAAGCTATAAAAAAAAAAAAACAATTGTTGAGGAGTTGTCCTCAACTCCTCATTAACAGTGCTATGACCGAAATGTTAAAGCCCTTCAAATGTTAAAAGATAGTTGATGAAATTCCTTTTCTTCTTCTGTATGGTACGAGTGTGCTTATTCTACTGTTAGGGAATTTGTACAACAATAACTTACGCTGCAGATATGAAATCCAATGTAAACATGTGTGATCGTATAATTAAACAAAACCCGTGTCAAAAGTGTTCTTTCTGCGTCATCCAGAGCCATTGAACGTGTCCAGGTATTCAAGATTTCGTTTGGATGCCGTGGTCAGGAGTGTGTTGTTTATAATCATTGCCAAAAGCATGTGAGTGAAGAGGATGAATGTTGCATTTGAGGTATTTGATAAAATACCTAGCCCAACTGATTACAAAATCTTTACTTTCTCCCTGATTTCTTGTTGGGAAAGAAGCCGGAGATAACAATCTCTAATGAAGCAAATATTTTTTCCCTTCACCTATGCAAATAAATAGGTACAACAAAAATATTCTTCCACAGAATAATATCAATGGCGGAAAATAAATAGCAATGACACCACAATTTTAACGTGGAAAACTCCCCAGTGTAGGGATAAAAACCACGGGACCAAGTCTAGCAAAAACTTCCACTATAAATAATAATGGGTACACCAAGTCTTCCTAGAAATACTAGGGAACACCAAATCAGCAATACATCACCCAAAAGGTGGATACAAGCAAGCAACAAGAGAGAAACCCCACAACAATGAGTATAACAACTCAGCTCAAAGAGAAGGCAAAACAACAATATATTGATATCAAAATATTGCTCTCAATACCAGGAACAACATACTAAAATTTCATCAAGAATGGAGATAGTTTACTCATATGATATAGAGCACAAAGGGCCCCTTTTTTCTTCTCCTCTCTATTCGGTGTCGTTTCCTTTCTCTGTTGCTCACTTTTCTTTCACGTCAGGCACCCACTATAAAACCCTTTCTTTCCTTTTTATTTGAACTTTCAAGTTCCTTTTTTTTATTATTTTAATGCCACATGGGCTTGGACCCATTATTAACCATTCCCTTTTTTTTTTCTTTTTTTTACTTTTTATCTAGTGGGTCCCATTTAGGAGGGAACCCACCCAACAAATCTCCCCCTTCCCGACTAAGTGGGAAGATACTGCTCAACCATGCCTGCTATCTTTCTGCAACAAATCAACTTTGTCATAGGCAAGGTCTTTGTCATCATATCTGAACCATTTTCATCAGTATGGATCTTTTCAAGTGAAAATGTCTTCATCTCTAGCGCATTTCGTATCCAATGATACCGCACCTCAATATGCTTTGACCTGGAATGAAAAGTTGGATTCTTGCTGAGATGGATAGCACTGATCGTCACAAAAATAACATAAACTTCTCTTGCTTGAGGCCCAACTCTTGTAGGAATTTCGCATCCATAAAAGTTCTTTAGAAGCTTCAGTGAATGGCAATATACTTAGCCTCGGTGGTAGACAAAGCAACACATTTTTGTAATCTTGATTGCCAAGACACCGCTCCCCCGCAAAAGTCATCAAATATCCAGTAGATTTTCTAGAATCAACATCACCGCCATATCTCAATCTGTAGCCGTCTAACACAGGTTGACCACCCCCAAAGCATAAACATACTCTATAAATGCCTCTGAGATACCTGAAAATCCACTTCACTGCTTGCCAGTGGTCTCTACCAGGATTAGAGAGAAAACGACTAACAACTCCAACAGCATGGGCAATATCCGGCCTTGTGCATACCATAGCATACATCAAACTACCAACCGCGGATGCATAAGGAACCTTCTTCATCTCTTCTTCGTCTTTCTCACTTGTAGGGCATTGTTGAGAGCTCAACTTGAAATGACTTGCAAGTGGAGTACTAACAGGTTTGGAATTGCTCATGTTAAACCTCTCTAATACCTTCTCAATATACTTAAGTTGAGACAACCACAATTTACCATTCTTCCTATCACGAGTAATTCTCATGCCAAGGATTTGCTTTGCAGGACCCAAATCCTTCATAGCAAAGGCCTTGCTCAAATCTTGCTTCAGACAATCAATCTTCTTTGTGTCATGACCAACAATCAACATGTCATCCACATATAGTAAGAGGATAATAAAATCATCATCAAGGAATTTCTTCACAAACACGCAATGATCTGAAGTGGTTTTACAATAACCATGTTTCTTCATGAAAGAATCAAATTTCTTGTACCATTGCCTTGGTGCTTGCTTGAGTCCATACAAACTTTTCTTCAACTTGCACACAAGCTGCTCTTTTCCTTTGACCTTGAAGCCTTTAGGTTGCTCCATATAAATTTCCTCCTCCAAATCACCTTGAAGGAATGTTGTCTTCACATCAAGTTGTTCAACCTCTAGGTTCAAGCTAGCTGCTAATCCAAGCACAACTCGAATAGAGGACAGCTTCACCACAGGTGAGAAAATTTCTTCAAAGTCAATACCTTTCCTCTGATTGAAGCCTTTCACAACCAATCTTGCTTTGTACCTTGGTTGGGAGCTATTCTCTTCTGATTTCAGCTTGAACACCCACTTGTTCTTGAGTGCTTTCCTACCCTTAGGCAACTTCACCAATTCAAATGTGTGATTCTCATGCAAGGAATTCATTTCTTCTTGCATGGCCTTCAACCACTCTTCCTTGTGCACATTTACAATAGCCTCTTCATAACTTTCTAACTCTCCACCATCAGTGATCATCACATACTCATGTGGAGTGTATCTTTGGGAAGCATGACGCTCTCTAGTAGATCTTCTCAACTGAGGCTCAACTGGTGGCTCAAATGGAACCTCTTCAACTGGTTCATCATGGTGAGGTGTAGGGTCATCATTTGCATTCCCATCATCTACTTGTATATCTCCCCCTTCAACAAAAGTTCCAGTAGGGGGTTTAGGCACAACATCAATATAACTTCTGGCAACCGGTTTTTGTTTCTCAGCTTTCTCAAAATCTTCAATGGTTTGCTCTTCAAGAAATATCACATCCCGGCTTCTGATAATTTTTCTGTCAGCTGGATCCCAGAGTCTATAACCAAACTCTTCATGACCATAACCCAGGAAGACACGTTGTTTGGATTTTCCATCGAGCTTGGACCTCTCATCTCTTGGAATGTGAACAAAAGTCCTGCAGCCAAACACTCTCAAATGACTATAAGAGACATCTTTCCCTGTCCATACTCTGTTTGGAACATCACCATCTAGTGGCACAGAAAGAGAAAGGTTGATCAAATCCATTGCAGTTCTCATTGCTTCACCCCAAAAGGATTTGGGTAATTTTGCATGAGAGAGCATACACCTGATTCTGTCATTAATGGTACGGTTCATTCTCTCTGCAACTCCATTATGTTGAGGCGTCTTTGGAACTGTCTTCTCAAGCTTGATTCCATGTTCTTTGCAATATTCTTCAAACGGACCCCTGTATTCACCACCATTATCTGCTTGGACACATTTCAACTTGCTTCCTTTTTCTCTTTCAACACTTGCATGAAAGTGCTTGAAGACACCAAGTACCTGGTCTTTAGATTTCAAACCAAAAGCCCACACTTTTCTAGAGTGATCATCAATAAAAGTAACAAAGTATGAAGCACCACCAAGAGACTTACAATCCATAGTGCAAACATCAGTATGAACTAAATCAAGAACATTTGGCCTCCTATGAGGACCAGAACTACGAAATGAAATTCTATGTTGTTTTCCAACAAAACAATGAGAGCAAGTATTTAAAGGTATACCTTTCATAGGAAGAGAATTTTTCCTGGCAAGGATGTTGAGTCCTTTCTCACTCAAGTGACCAAGGCGCATATGCCACAAATCAGAAGAAGCATCTTCAACTGCATTCACTTCCTCCTTGCTTAACTTTCCAGGCATCCTGTAGAGAGTAGTGAGGCTTTCTTCTTTTGCCACCACTAGTGACCCTTTGGTGAGCTTGCATATGCCACCACCAAAGTAAGTATGATAACCCTCAATGTCCAAGGCTTTAACAGAAATCAAGTTGAGACGGATATCTGGAACATGTCTGACATTCTTCAATTGCAGCTTGCACCCAATGCTGGTTTCAATCCAAACATCTCCCATACCAACAATTTTACATACCCCTTCATTTCCCATTTTAACTGTGCCAAAATCACCAGCAGTATAAGATGAGAAGAAATCACGCCTAGGAGTGACATGGTATGAGGCTCCAGAATCAACAATCCAACTAGAATCATGGCATGCTAGATTTATAGAATTATCATCACAGACAATGTAAACATCACTATCAGATGCAACTGCAGTTGTGTCTTTATCATTTTTCTTCTCTTTGTCTTCATCTCTTTCTCTTGACTTCTCTCTCTTTAGGAACCTGCATTGTCTTTTGATGTGTCCCACCTTGCCACAATGATAACATTTCACTTCTTTTCTAGTCCTGGACTCGCTTCTTGACTTGCTACGACTGTCATATTTTTCATGCTTATGGAAATGTCTGGTTTGACTTCTCTCCCGTGACTCTGCAACTAGTGTTTCTGACTGAGTGGAGGTACCATTCAAACCACGCTCCTTTCTTCTAGCTTCTTCATTCAACATGCTCTCTTTTACCATTGACATTGTCAACTTCCCATTAGGAGCTGAATTAGTCAATGTCACAACCAGAACTTCCCAAGTGTCAGGCAAGGAACTAAGCAACAACAAGGCTTGCAACTCATCATCTAATTTAATATCTGATTCTTTGTCAAACTCGATTCGCATGATTCAAAAAATACTCATATGCTCTGCCAATGAATCCCCTTCTTTGTATTTCATATTCACCAGCTTCCGGATCAGAAATGCTTTATTTTGCACATTCTTCCGCTCATACAGCTCGGCCAACTTCTTCCACATTTTCTGGGCATCTGTTTGTGTCTACATGAGGATATACACTCAAATCCAGCCACTACCTAATCAAAGCAACTGCCTTTCTATTCATCTTCTTCCAATCACTTTCATTTTTATCCTTGGGTCGGGCAGTGTCTCCCTCAATGGGATCATACAAGTCTTTGTTGTATAACATATCTTCCATGAGTGTCTTCCAAAGTGTATAATTTGTAGAGTTCAGCTTAATCATATTTGGCCCTTGATTTTCCTCCATTTAAATGCACAGTACATAACAACCTAAGCTATGGATACCACTTTGTTGGGAAAGAAGCCAGAGATAACAATCTCTAATGAAGCAAATATTTTTTCCCTTCACCTGTGCAAATAAATAGGCACAACAAAAATATTCTTCCACAAGATAATATCAATGGCAGAAAATAAATAGCAATGACACCACAATTTTAACGTGGAAAACTCCCCAGTGTATGGATAAAAACCACGGGACCAAGTCCAGCAAAAACTTCCACTATAAATAATAATGGGTACACCAAGTCTTCCTAGAAATACAAGGGAACACCAAATCAGCAATACATCACCCAAAAGGTGGATACAAGCAAGCAACAAGAGAGAAACCTCACAACAATGGGTATAACAACTCAGCTCAAAGAGAAGGCAAAACAACAATATATTGATATCAAAATATTGCTCTCAACACCAGGAACAACATACTAAAATTTCATCAAGAATGGAGATAGTTTACTTATCTGATATAGAGCACAAAGGGCCTCCTTTTTCTTCTCCTCTCTGTTCGGCGTCGTTTCCCTTCTCTGTTGCTCACTTTTCTTTCACGTCAGGCACCCACTATAAAACCCTTTCTTTCCTTTTTATTTGAACTTTCAAGTTCCTTTTTTTATTTTTTTTATTTTAATGCCACATGGACTTGGACCCATTATTAATCATTCCCTTTTTTTTTTTTTTATCTAATGAGTCCCATTTAGGAGGGAACCCACCCAACATTTCTAAAGCCACTTAGTGAATGACAGTGTGTAATTTTTTCTCTCCTTTACTCGCATTTTTTTTCTCTCCATTCTTTTGCATGTCTGAAGGGATTCAAATATCTGCCACTATGTCAATCTCTCCAAGGGACATGACTGAAGCAATCATGCTTTGTTTCAGCCGATTGTTTGTTACATGGAAGAAAGTGGTAAATGGTGGGGACCCTGGACTTCATGGATGTATTGACTATCTAGAAGCACATGGCTTGATCAACGGCTTTAAATATTATGCGTTAATAAGGTTCTCGTAGAGGGTGTTTACAGACACGGGGGCTTTGTATTGTTTGAGAGAGAGGAAGAAAAATGCAGGAGAGGTTTTTCGAGAGAGAGAGAGACGCCTGAGACCAATGTTATTAAAATCGAATCGGTGATCGACTCGGTCAGGACACTAGGTTAATGAGTCACTGGTTCAACCGGGCGTCACTGGTTGACTCGGTTTGAACCAATATATATTAAAAAATTCTAAAATATTCATATATATGACAACATAATTCCATAGGTTCATACTCCAAATTCAAAATCATTACCATAAAAAAATATCTAATTAAACAAATATCAATCAAGCTCACAAATAACTAAATAACAATCAACAATCTCATAGGTAAGTAATGTATATATATAATATTTGCATACCATATATTAATTGTATAAATTTATAAGTAAGTTACGTGTATATATATAATATTTGCAAACCCTTTACCAATTAGCACCAGTGGTGCAACGGTAAGGCTTGTTGCTTCGTGAAGACTTAGGTTCGAGTCCCCTCACCTGCCTGCTGGACATCCTTGGATAGCATGCCCACATGCAAGTCTCTGTGTCAGCTCGATGGTTCTACCAGACCGGGTCAGCCGGTTGATGTCAGTACCGGTTCGGATATTCAACCGATCTGATACGTTTACCGGATCGACCTTGCGTCCGGTTGACACTTAATAATTTTTTGATTGAATTATTTTGAGTCATTAGATTAATTAATCTTGACGATCCAGATTTGGTGTAAGTCTTCTTGACTTACACCTGGTGTATGTGTGGGTGCGAAAAACTGTAAAAGGCTGTTTTTTTTTTAATTTGGAATTGAAATTTTGAATAGAAAAATAACTTGCTTTTAGCTTGGATTGTGGGAGATTGAGCAGAGAAAAGACGTAAAAAGAGAAACAGAATAAATATAAATATTTTGTCAAAAAAAAGAATAAATATAAATATAATAAAATAATATTAATAAGTGATGTACTCATGTCAGGTGTGACTTCGGTTTCCATATTGGATTTTATTTAGTAAAAAACGAGTAGATAAGATTAATCAAACACGTCAATGCGAAATTGCGAATAATCTAGGTAAGTTCCTACTAAAGTGAAGTTTCCACTTTCAAGCTGGTCTTTACATTGTCGGAAACAACTTATTTGAAATGTTATTTAGAAAATAAAATTTGATAATATTCCAACATCTGGTTAATTACATTTAAAATCATGATTAATATCATATTGAACTTGGTTAATGATATATCAAATCTTGGTTAATGAAACTCAATGAGTGGTTAATGAGTTATCTATCTTGATGTGCCCATTAACCAAAACGTCATTAACTACAATTTTAAATGTCATTAACTAAATGAGTGACCAAATGTTATCAAAAAATTTTATTCAAAAAACATTAGTGCAAGAAAATTTGACATGGAAAAATTTCATTCCTAGGGAGTGGGAAATTTCGTTGATAGAATTCCACCGAATTCTGTCAATATTAAAAGGTTACATAATATACCTTTTAGCTTTTTGACAAAACAAAATTTGTATGGGGACACTAGCTGTCTTGCACTTGCATTCGGGAATTTAGCTATAAAAGAAAGACATTCAACCAGATTGTATCTTCATCTTCCTACTAATCCCAACTTCTAAATGATGGCTAGCAGAAAAATGATGACTCTTATCATGTTTCTTGTCTATTTCAGTTCACAAACCTTGATTTACATGCCATCAACTACAATGGCTCTTTCTTTGAGTTCTAATACTGATAAGCTCGCTTTGCTTGCTTTAAAGGAAAAGCTTACCAATGGCATTCCTGATTCTTTACCATCATGGAATGATTCTTTGCATTTCTGCAATTGGCAGGGTGTTACATGCAGTCCCCGTCACATGAGAGTCTCTGTCTTGCATTTGGAGAATCAAACTTGGGGTGGTACTCTAGGACCAGCCTTGGGAAATTTAACATTCCTCAGAAAGCTCATTCTTTCTAATATCAATTTGCATGGTGAAATTCCCAGAGAAGTTGGTCGTTTAAAGAGGTTGCAGATTCTTGCCTTACGCCAAAATAACCTTCATGGGGTGTTACCTATTGAGCTTACTAACTGCTCAAATCTTCAGGTAATTGACTTTCTGTACAATAACCTCACTGGAAATGTTCCCTCATGGTTTGGATCTATGATGCAGCTTACTCAGTTGCTTCTTGGTGCCAATAATTTAGTTGGTACTATCCCACCTTCCTTGGGAAACCTTTCATCACTTGTATATTTATCACTTGGAATAAATCATTTGGAAGGAAGTATACCTTATACTTTGGGTAAATTATCAAATTTGGAAGCATTATTACTGCCTTCAAATACTGTGTCAGGTATAGTCCCTTATTCACTTTACAACCTTTCAAACATGCAAGTTATTAATCTGGGGGGAAACCAGTTATCTGGTACTCTTCCATCAAATCTACACCTTGCTTTTCCCAAACTTCAGGGTTTCTTTATAGCACAGAACCAATTCACTGGAACTTTTCCATCTTCAATATCCAACATCACAGGGTTGCAATCGTTTGAAATAGTATACAATTTTTTTGAGGGACCAATTCCTCCTTCCTTGGGAAGCTTAACAAAACTTCTGCGGTTTAACATTGCTGGTAATAGTTTTGGGAGTGGAAGAGCTCATGATTTGGATTTCCTTTCCTCATTAACCAATTGTACTGAATTGAGGTATCTTAGTTTGGAACTCAATAGATTTGGTGGTGTATTGCCAGATGAAATAAGCAACTTTTCTACCAATCTTGCTTTTTTCAGTTTGCGAAGTAATCAAATATCTGGAATAGTACCTGATGGAATTGGACAACTAATTGGCTTGACTTTCCTCTCTCTGGGAAATAATTCCTTTCATGGAACTATTCCAAATTCAATTGGAAAGCTTAAAAAATTTGTAAGATTGGACTTGGAAGTAAACAATTTTTCTGGTAATATTCCTACTGCCATTGGCAATCTTACTATGTTGTCTGAACTTTATTTGAGCACCAATAATTTTGAAGGAAGAATTCCATTTACCCTTAGATATTGCACCAAGTTGCAATCCTTTTCAGCTTCTGAAAACAACTTAAGTGGGGATATACCCAATCAAACATTTGGCTATCAAGAAGGTTTAATATATCTTTACTTATCTAACAACTCCTTGACTGGTCTCATTCCTTCAGAGTTTGGAAACTTGAAGCACCTTTCCAATTTATATCTAGACCACAACAATTTGTCTGGTGAATTTCCCGTGGAACTTGGTGCTTGTACAACATTAATAGAGTTGTCACTGGCCAGCAACTCCTTCCAAGGAAGGATTCCTTCGTTCTTGGGTGGCTCTTTAAGATCCCTCCAATTCTTAAACCTTTCTGACAACAACTTCTCAGGCACAATCCCACGTGAACTAGAAAATCTAACATTCTCGAATTCTTTGGACCTGTCTTATAACCATCTCTATGGTGAAGTTCCAATAGGAGGAGTCTTCAGTAACATCACATCATTTTCTCTCATTGGAAACAAGGATCTTTGTGGTGGGATACCTGAATTGAAGTTGCCTGCATGCTCTAGTTCTCCCTTAAAGAAACACAAGAGTTCTTTTGCAAAGAAAAAAATTATCCCCATCATTGTAATTGCAGGGGTTTTGTTCTCTTTCATAGTTTTTATCAGTTTCTATTATCTTAGAAAAAAGAACAAAAAGTTGCCCTCTTTGCCATCTGTGCAAAATAGGTACTTGAGAGTTTCTTATGGAGACCTACATCAAGCAACCAATGGATTTTCTTCATCCAATTTAGTAGGCACAGGAAGCTTTGGTTCTGTGTATAAAGGAACTCTTCCTCAGTTTGAAAGACCTATTGCTGTAAAGGTGTTGAATCTTCAAACACGTGGGGCATCAAAGAGTTTCATTGCTGAGTGCAAAGCTTTGGGACAAATCAAGCACCGGAATCTTGTTAACATACTAACTTGTTGTTCAAGTGTTGATTATAAAGGTGAAGATTTCAAGGCTATAGTTTTTGAGTTCATGCCTAATGGAAGTCTTGATAGCTTGTTGCACAGCAATGAATCTCAAGAGCTAAACCTCAACCTTGCACAATGGATAAGTATTGCTCTTGATGTAGCTTATGCATTGGATTATCTTCACAATGAATCCGATCAAGTTATAGTTCATTGTGATATTAAGCCGAGCAATGTCATTCTTGATGATGACATAGTTGCCCACTTGGGAGACTTTGGGTTAGCTAGGCTCCTTGATGAGGATACAGGCTATTCCAGTAGAGAACAAGCTAGTTCTTCTGCAGTTAAAGGAACCATTGGATACGTTCCCCCCGGTAAAGTGCTTTTAATTCCTCACTATCCTTTAAAATGTTTTATCGATTATTCTGATTCTGAATTAGCATGTGTTAACAATAGGAAAAGTCAGGGCTCATTTGCTTTGTTTTATGTTTATTGTTTTCATTTATTATTTTCAGAAAAAATTACAAAACGACACATTGTTTTCATTTTATTTCATATTTTCAAAAAATTGTACAAGAAACACTGAAAATAACACTTTTTTTTATACTATTTCCTGTATAAAAATTGTTCGGAAATAAGAAATAGAATGAAAACAGATGGCGGTTTTGTAATTATTTATGAAAACCGAAAATAAATCAAATAGACCTTTATCTTGTTAATTTCGTGTTTTGTTTGCAACTTATGGTTCTTAAGTTTTGATTTTATCATACTTGCAATAATTTATTTATTACTCAATTTACTAATGCTTTAAAGTCTTCCACCTTTCTAATTTTTAGCCTTATCTATGGAAATTGACCAGTCAAATTCATTTCATAAAAGTGTTTAATTTGATATACTTTATATTGTTAATCAATCACAAATTATTATGTGTGTACGTAACTTTTAAGGTAATTATGATAAAAGTCGAATAATATTAATAATGTGACAGTTTGTGATTGATTGGTTTATAATCAATGTGTGATTGTTTTTTTAAAGACAAATGTTAGTAATTAGTATGTTGTGTTAGTTCAGGAGTAGGAGCTGAACTCGTGACCTCTTATCACTCCAAACCCTATGCCACGCCCCACCAAAAAAAAAAAAAACTCATCGACCTTATAACTTCCCAATCAATGTGTGATTGTATTTTATCAACAACTTAAGTTTGATATTATCAATGTAATGTATTTTACATTATCATCTAATCGTACATTAAACTTTTGATGTAATTAATATAAAAGCCAAACATTTCTCAATGCATGATTGGTACTCTGTATAAAAACTTTTAGCATGCAAGTGTATTCTAATTAAATTATTTTATCAATACTCCTTTTCTTGGTCGTTGTGTAAAGAATTGTTGTTTGGATCAAACAGAGTATGGAGGAGGTGGCCATATGACACCACAAGGAGATATTTACAGCTATGGAATTCTTCTGTTGGAGATGCTCACTGGAAAGAAACCAACAGATAGTAGTTTTGGTGAGAATCTAAGCCTACACAAGTTCTGTAAGATGGCAATTCCAGAAGGAATCACTGACATAGTGGACTCGCGTTTGCTTATCCCATCTATTGAAGAACATGGAAGGGTTATGCAGCACACAAACATACAAGATAACATTAGTGAGTGTTTGGTGTCGTTTGCTATGATTGGAGTTGCGTGTTCTGCAGAATTCCCAGCTGAGCGAATGGGCATAAAAGATGTTATAGTGGAGTTGCATTCAGTCAAACAGAAGCTGCCGCACTAGGAACTATGGTTGTGATAAGAAACTAGCTTTGTTCAGCTTGACAAGTCTTATATCCATTACTTGTGTTTATGCATATTACTGTTATTCGCACAAATCCATTTCCTACTTATTAGTGATGTAACAATTTCTATAGACTTCCACATTAACCAATCTCTATAGAATAAAGATGGTGGGCAACAAATATTATCATATGCTAGCAAAATAAAGAAAAGATATGAGCAAAATATCAAGTTAGGAATAGTGTGAGAAAATAAAAAAAATAGCTGAAAGTAATTGTTTATGTGTTCCCTGCAATGCTGCAACGATTTTCTGGAAATTAAGAAAAAAAATCAAGCCTTTCTATTCTCTTGTCTTATGAACACATAAATATCCAGTATGCTTCCAAGTTGTACAAAATGCAATGGTGTCCTATGTATATGCCATTTATCAAACACATGTTGGATGTATGAATTTTGCACTATGAACTAGTCCATTTTCTCAAAATAAAGGTTCCCACTTCATTCCTAACTTTCTTCCTTCATAATGGAAGCACAAACATAATTTAGAAGCCCATTTCATATATGAGTATTTATTATGCAAGCAGTTGGTGTGCATCTATTCTACGGGCAACAAAAGTATGGCACGGTTCAGAAATTGGTACCCACACGAGTCAATGACAAGAAGAAGACCACAGATACAAGGGACCACACAAAAATCATTAGATATGAAAATGGAGAATTAGAATGGAGAAAATGGAGTTGATGTACCTGGGTTGGTGAGTGCAGGGGAACAATGAATCTAAAAATGGAGCAGAGGGGTACCGTGTGAGGGAACAAGGATACGGTAGACAAAAGTCAGATTTCCGTAGGAAGGAGGGAAGCACAAGTTGCACGGAGAGAAAGGAAAAAAAAAAGGAGAAAATTTATTTCATTTTTTAAAATTAAATAATTTTTTTTATAAATACCTTTTTGTCTTTTTAATCTTCACCATCAAAATATTATATTATTATATGAATGATCAGAATCTAAAGATGTTTGGTCCTCTGGTACAAAGTAGTTTCGTTTTTTTTTTGGAAAACATGTGATATATACGAAGTATTCATAACTGTTAGTAATCATTAATTTTAATCGGGGAATTTGTTATGTATATAATGTGAGTTCTTTCCTTCCAACTAAGTTTACTCTATATACCAGAGGAATATCTGATCATTTGTTTAAAGTGTCCAAATTATTTATTAGTTGGAGTGTTGGTCTCGATAATGTGATTTTGTGAGGGTGGCTGAATTTAAATGTTTAACAAATGGATCTAGATGGTTGGGAGGGTTTAAAACTAGAGGAATTTAACATTGTCCAGGATTTGAAATGAGAGGAATTTCAGAAGATGATCTCGATGATGATTGGGAGGGTTTAGATGACTCAACAACACACTTACCTTCATTTATTTTTTTAAGGATTTTTCTATGCAGTGCAAGATTGCATATGTTGATATACATTAATTATTCATTTTGCATTAATTTAACCAACTAATTAATGATAGATTCTTTTAAAACAAGAATTATTTTCTCTCTTATTTATTATCCATATTTATCATCTTTCTTCTTCTTTTCTTTTCTTTTCTTTTTTTTTTTCTTTTCCTTTTTTTAAGACCTTCTAACTTCCCTTCTCCTTCTCCCTTCCTCTCCCGTCTGGCCTTCTCCTTCTCCCATCTCCCTACCTCTCATTTGCGACCCACCCACCAAGAAGAGGACCACCACACAAAAATATGTTCCTCCACACACCTCCGGTCGCAATAGCGTTGGTCGCCGTACAGGACGTGATGTCACCCCGCATCTCCTTTGCGACCTTCACCGTGCCTAGTCGCCACCAGCTCCGCACAGTCAAACCAGACTCCACCGCTCCCCACTGATCGCGTCTGCCACCCACCGATCAACCAACGGAAAAAAAAAACATGTTCTTTCTCCCCCACTCATCTTCATCCCTCTTTTTCACAGCTCCGCCACACAAAGCCACAGACCACTCTGCTCAGACAACCATGAACCATTCATTGTCGACATCGTCCCAAAGCTCCATCAGTCACGAATTGCGGGGGCACACCACCACGTTCTCCATCAGTCACAAATCGCGGAGGAGAGCTGGGACGACGGTGCGTCCGTTACGCCATCCGGCACTCTTATGGCCGGAGATGTGTGGAGGAGCAGATCTTTTGTGTGGTGGTCCTCTTCTTGCTGGGTGGGTCAGATGAGAGATAGTGAGAGAGGAGAATGGAAGTTAGAAGGTCTGAGTAATAAAATGGAAAAAGAAAAGAAAAAAGAAAGAAAGAAGACAAGGATGAATCATAAATAGTAGAGAGAATAATTATTGTTTTAAAAAATTTATCATTAGTTAGTTGATCAAAATTAATACAAAATGGGCAATTAATGTATATTAACATGTAAGTAATTGCACGGGATAAAAACCCACACTACAACAGATTAGACTTTAGATAGCGTTTCCGTATGTTTTTTAATAGCGTTTGTAACCGCTATCTATGCTACCGCTATTAAAACTCGTTAGCAAAGATAGCATTTAGGAAGTGCTATTAATATGTGACTTTAGATAGCGTTTGTACACGGAAACGCTATTTAAAGTCAGACTTTAGATAGCGTTTCCGTGTGCAAACGCTATCTAAAGTCAGACTTTAGATAACGTTTGTTAATAACAAACACTATCTATTCCCCTTTTTTTTTTTTAATTTTACATATTTCTTAACTTTTACATCCATTCCTGCATATTGAACTACATCAAAAAAACCACAATTGTTGCAATCAATACAAATGTTCCCTTGCTTCCACTGTACTTCTGAAGTAAATATGTATATGCAAAAAGATGCATAAAATTAGGGAGAAAAAATTAAGGAACCAAGTATATAAGGGAATCCGCAAACTTCATATATTTCAGCCATGCACACTGATCATATACAGATTATAGAAGCAACATATTCATAATATTAAAGCTTCCCAGTTTTAACATCATCCAAAACCTCAAGTCAACAATGAAACTTCATTAAATTTGTTTCAGAAACTGCTAACTAACAATGCTTAATTACAAGATAGCAAGTGCTTCCATGAGACCGATCATAGACGGAATATGCCCAGAGAGTTTATTGCCTTTCAATGACCTACAAAAATCAAACAAATCCATCAAGAAATTCCCATAGAAGGGAAGTGGAAGACCAAATATCCTTCTTATTAAAAATTGAAATAGGTTATAAAGGATCATGCAACACATACAAGGTTGCTACTTGCAAAAATCCAATATTGTATGGTATCTCTCCAGTTAGCTGGTTGTAGGATAAATCCCT
This sequence comes from Sophora flavescens, assembly GCA_030762895.1. Taxonomy (NCBI): domain Eukaryota; kingdom Viridiplantae; phylum Streptophyta; class Magnoliopsida; order Fabales; family Fabaceae; genus Sophora; species Sophora flavescens. The sequence continues at coordinate 67,656,482 of CM061065.1, forward strand.
GAAATCAAGGGAGGACATTAAAGAGGTTACAAATAATACAAGACAAGGTATAAAAAAGTCCGACATTCGGTTGGATTACATACAGGACCTGGAAGGCAGTACAGTTGCCTATGTTTTCAGGAATACTTCCAATCAAGCTATTGTTTTTCACATCATTTGCAACCACAAAAAAAACAGCAGGGGGCAATAATCAAATACCCTTAGGAAATACACTTGTAACATGCATTACTTTGTGATCAAAAGCATTATTCACATACCAATGAGTATTCTTTGCAACTCTCGTGGATCAATTTGACATAATCAAACGAACTTTTCAACAATATAGCGACACCAATCTTCCTTGACTTGAGATAGTTGAGCGAAGTGGAGTATGTGGAGCATTTGAAGTCGTGGAAATCTGCGACATAAAAATTAAATAAATTAAGTTACAATTGCTAAAACATTTGAACAGTCACAGTTAAAAGCTAAGTAAACAACATACCGCCATTGGTATTTTAACTTGGTTCTGCAAGATAGTTTCCTTCATGAAACGCATGACATAGTACCCACAATCTGTACTGTTGGGTGTAACACCCTAGTTTTTATACCTAGGATTAATTATTTTATTTGGATGTTTATGTTTATTATGTTATGTGGTTTAGTCTGAGTAATTAAATTACTCTCTTCAAATTATTTTATTAGGTGCGTTAGCACTGACTTATTTCAGTGAATGCACGTTTAATAGACAATAATTTACGTTATTGTCACTATTATACCAGTACAGAAAAATATTTTAAATAATATGATTAAGAGAAAAGCATTTTCATATTCCTATTCTATTTAATTTTAGAGTTAAAAATATTCTGGTTTAACATCAATCGGAGATTAAATTTTGGACTGAGTATTTTCTTAGTTGATCAGTTCAACTATTAATCTTTACTCTAACTTGAATTTCGAAAACATATCCTTATCAATCTTTATTTTTAGATTCTAAAAAGTAAAAACATGTTTATTTTAGGCTTAATATTTATCACTCATTTTGTACCTATCACTAAGTAACTGGTTTAAAAACTCATTTTCTCTCTTTTCTCTCTCTCTTTCTCGACGCTATCTCTCTCATTTTCTCTTTTCTTTCTCTGCTTCTTTCTTCTTCTTTCTTCTTTCTTTTTCTTCTTCCTCCTCAACTTCATCTTCTCCACCTTCACCCAACCACCTACCACCGCACTAGGAGCCGCGCGTCGCCCCAAGGAACAAGCCGGTTGCCGTTCATTGATGGGAGGAAGCAGCTCGCATCTCTGCACCCGTTCCTCGCCATCGCTGCTATTGTCTCGGGTCAGAACCGCCACCCACCGTCGTTCCCAGCCGTGGTAAGCACCCTAAGCCGCCATAAACAGTGGTTCTTCACCTATTTATGATATTGAATCTTCTTTTCTTCTTCCATGAGGTTTAACTCTTGTTTTTGTTGGACCTATGGTGCTGTCCAAAACACTCCGCCGCCCCTCAGTCGCGTCGCTGCCGCGCCGGTCGTTTTAACAGCCACCATTACCTCTTTTCTTGTTATCTTGGGTAAGTACTTCGCCATAACCTCTTCTAGTTCAAAACCCCCAAATGGATTTTTGAAACCCTAACCCTAACCCTTTGATTTCAGATTTTAATCTTTTAAGGTTGTTTTATGAAATTGGGACTGTGAATTTGTGTTTCCCTAAAACAATTTCATTATTCTGAGTTTTCCCCAAATCGTATTTAGGAGTCCTAAAACCCCAATTTGATTTGGTTTAAATTTGGGTATGTTTTTGTGAAATTAATTATGATTTAGTGCAATTAGGACTCTTAATGGATGATTTCCAAAGTTCTTTTTCAAGATCTTTTAATCAAAACAAAGTTTCCTTAAAGGGTATTGGGAAGCGTGAGCTTCAAACATGATTTTCTTTGAAAATAACCTTGTTTGGTAATTAGATTAAGTGTTTAGATAAAGTTAGAATGTGTGTTTGATCATGTGTAATTGATTTCTTGATTTCTGGTTATTGCGCGTTGTTGGATTTACTCTCTGAGACGTTTGGACACGGCTATGCTTGCTTGATGGAGTAGATATGAGCTAACGTGGGCATTAGGACGAGGATCCTTTACTTGTCTTCAAAGGTAAGGGGAGCTTACCTGATGGATTTTTCTCAATAACCATTTGCTTGTTGTGTAGTCTGTATAATTGATGTGGTTGTGGTTATCTGATTATGTGGTTTATGTTGTGTTGTATATCTGAGTATCAGTGTCCGATCTGCTTTAAATTATTTGATTATTTGTATATGATTTTGCTATGGTTCATGATCTGTTTGGTGGTATAATTTTAATAATTGTTGTTGAATGTTGCTTGTGAGTGTTGTTTGAGAAGCCTGACTGTGGTCAGTGCACAACCGATTAATCAGATAAAAGCTTTAATAAGCTGTGTAAATTATATTCCAGGTTTTATGGGAAACGTTGGAATATAATAGTGGTGGAAAATATTATTTTGGAAAAATAATGAGTTTTGATAAATGTTATTATTTTTTTATGATTTATTAGTGTAAAAGTAACTCGAGTCACAATGAGAGCGAAATTGTGAAAATGTTTAAGTACTACTAATTTTTATATAAGAAAGTTTGCAATATTATACAAAGTTATTTTATAAAATTAATTGTTGAAAAGAAGTTAATGATGATTTTAGAAAGTTGTTTCAGTGGAAAAAGTTAAGTTTTGGCTTAAGAAGCTTTAAAAGTGATAATTGATGAATGATTTGGAAAAGAGTGATGACAGATTTGGAAAAACATAGAAGGCAAGTATTTTGAAACGGCAGTACATATTTTAAGGAAGTTAAAACCTCAAGTGACTCACATTTGTGAAAAACAAGTTTTATTATTTAAGGATTTTATTGATGAATTTCCAATTTTGGAAAAGAATTTATGAAAGCAAAACTGATTTAGTGTTAACAGTGGTGTGGAACTTAGTAACCGAGACGTCGGGGTACTAAGGTTCTGTGTTGTGATGGACTCAGACATTTGGACTTTGAGGGCCTATATTGTATACATGAAGTATACTGTGTTGAAACATTGAAGATGTTTCTAGTGCCACGAACCTAAGACTGGTGCACCGGTCGAGAGGTGTCATGATTGAGCACTCGGACTGTGAGGTCCTATGTTTTGATAAAAGTTTTATGGACTGTGAGGTCCTATGTTTTGATAAAAGTTTTATGGCCAGTGAGGTCCTGTGTTGTGATGAAAGTTTTAAAAGTGTTTTAAAACTATGTGAGTCGTAAGCCATTTTGAGCTTCGGCAAAAGAAAGATTGAACACAAAGAAAAGAACAAAACAAAAGTGTTTTACATGCATTTGGCAGACGTGCCTGCGGTTTGTGACATAATGCATTAATTACCAGCGGCGAAAAGTAATTCTGATGTGCATTTATCTCATGTGCCTAGGGAGGACATGGAGACCCCATCTTACTTGCTAATGGTAGGGCCACTGGTTGTGGACATTAGCAATGTGTTTGGCCTTGTGTGTGCCTGGCTGTGTATGCCTTTTGAAGATGGGAAGAGGTTGCGCACCTGTTGGCAGTTGGCCAAGTTAGCCAGTGTGGCTATGGAGTCTGATCAACTCATATGATGTTGGGATATCTCATGAGATTAGGACGAAAATTTAGATGGTGAATAGAAGTGTCATGCATAATTTTATGGATGATGTTTAGGGTGTTGAACCCATTGATAGACTATTAGCTTATAAATGCTCGTGTGGTAAATGTATATGTGTTATGTGGTGTTGTGCATTTAGTTATTGTGTTAAAACCATATATTGGCGTCTCACCCTTACACACATTTCAGGATTCTTCTAGTTCGATATTGTACCCTGGGTACTTTAACACAGATGGTGCAGAGGAGTCTTTCTAAGTCACTCAGAGACTTAGATCTAGTTGCTTGATGAGGTATTACTTGCGGAATAACTTTTAGAACGACCAGCTTAGGGTTGAGACTTAGATTATTATTGATAGTATGTATGAGTATGGCTCAGAGAGCCTTTATTTCAAATGGAATGTTTATGGCTCGGAGAGCATTCTTTTGAAAGAAAACTTAAACCTTTCCTTTTTGGTTTTGTAAAGCTTATGGCTATAACTATTATTTTTATGTATTGATGCCTGGTTGAATTTAGTGTAACTGGGATTCTGGAGTGAAAATGTAAATATTTTAACAGGTGTTATTTTACCCTGGGATGTCCGAATTACAGAGGAGACTCTGTCGAAATTTTTGCAAAACTACTATCTTGAATTTAAGTATATCCTTTAAATTAAATAGGCTTGTCAAGCTATGATAGTAAGTTTGGGTGTCGATCAATTAAGGCGTAGGTATGGAGTCGTGACAAAAATTTTACACCCAATTTTAGACACTTATGTACTTATATAAGTTATTTTCCGAAAGCACCAGCAAATTAACATTCAAGGGATCCACATTCAAGGGATCCAGATAGTAAATAATCTCTTCAACAATATTTATCGCGCACAGCACCCAATGATTCCTACAAAAATGTTGAGATAACAAATCCTAAGCACCTCAACTTTTATGTAATTCATTATTGTGAATTAAGTCCTATAGGATAAGCGACTCACCCAACATTGCACGGTGCTAAAAACAAGGGCTGATATTCTCTTTCTTTAGTTGCAAACCGGTCAGCTAGATACGTTGTCTGTGAATCCCTCCCGAAGTAGCCGTATGTATTTGTTTGGTGTGGGGACAAGAACAGAAACCTCCTCGTTCTTTCCTTTGGAAGCAACAATTCTTCATACAAATACCTTCAATTAAAATATAAAAATGGATTACACCAATGACATCAATATTTAAATGGAAAGACTAAAAAAATATTGTACACTTTAAGCCTGATTTAGTACCTGATATATACGGAAATAACGGAGGCAGATACCCATTCATGATTTACAACTTCTCTGATATTTTCAGTATTGATCATCTCAATGATATGCTGACCAAAAATATTTTGTTCCATCTCTATGTCCAATTGGTCATCATTTTTCATATTCTTTCGTTCATGTATTTTAAGAAAATTCAAATATTCCAGAGAAATTGTAGTTGAACCAGCTGTAGGAGGGTTGGCCTCAGAGTTGCCTCCTTTATTTTCTGGGGTTGTAATTGACTCCTTTGTATATCCAGACACTCTGCCCTTGCCTTTAGATTTTGCAGGTGCCTGGAAATTTGCATTTCAATATGCCAGTTAGTGATCAACTAATGTAATGAATATATGCCGTATATGAAAAGGTGGAAAAATGCAATTACATACCATATTAATTACAACCACGAGATCAATTGGCCATGCCACATAAGTACCTATTGCATCTCTTACTATCATTACATCTGCACGATCGATAGGTACCGGCAATGGCACGTCCCCCTCAGTTGCAACATCAACTCCAACTTTCACATGTTTAAGGGGTACTGGTCCAGTGTGCAGTGTAACACCCGGCTCATTGTATACTTTACCCATAGCAACCATACGATAGTTTGGGGTTGATAAATATAGATGACATGAGTTGACGCCCTAATCCAATGATAGATGAATAATCTGTGAATTAAGGCATCCAATTGAATGTATTTAACTGCGAATGCAATACTAGTAAAAAAAAAAGGCATGCATTACCTCTGGAAGCCTGATGGCAGATGGTAGAGTGCAACTATCTTTGACGCTTGCTTGGGCTGTGAAATTAGCCTGCCTCTCCTCATCCTCCTTTTTTTCAGCTTTTCTTCCAAAATGTTCAATCTTTCAGAGAGTTGAGACACCAATGTCTCCCACCTTTTCGTTTCAGAGTTATGTTTTGCACGACCTTCAGGTGGGAAGTAGTCTTTTTGAGAGACGCCAAAACCCACACCCCTAACATGACCAGGGTTCTCTGGCACACCTAGGGCTTTAGCAAGAATATCCTGGCGACCAAAATCTTGTATCTCTCCCTTTACTGCAGACTGTGACAGTTCTTCCTAACACATAGTTATTGGTGAAATGCAAATGTTAAAATTATTATATATTATCATAAGAAAATAACAAATGAAAATGTAAACGTTAGTCTACTAACACATTTATTCCACACGGTCTGCGTATTTTTGTTGTCAATTACACCCGCCTTGTTCTCGCGGGCTTTCCTCCACTAAAATATGGCGTTTAATTTTCTTAACTTCTGGCCCCGCCTCCTGCATCTGTATATTGAGATAATATATATTAACCAAACAGTTTAAAAGTCATATTTACCACACATGCAGTTAAATATATATATATATACATACCAATTCATCCTCAATGTCAGCATACCCCTTACGTGATGCTTTGTAAGGGCATGCAGGATCTAACGCCCTGTTGCGATTTTCATTGCTTAATTTCTATTCAGACACATATAAGTAATATTAATACATGGTTAATGTCATATGTACGTATTGCTATAAAATTATAAGGACTAACGTGATATTAAACATACCAGGAATCGAGCATCTCCTGTGCGTATTGCTATAAAATCTATCCACTCATCCCTTGATATGTGTGGATATTGTGATGGAGGTTCCTCTATGATACTCCCGTTGGTATCTCTTAGAAATTTTTTGGTCAATCTAGTTCTGAATGCCCTATGTAGGTTACCAGCTTCCTGAAGTACAAATTTTTTCCGAGATTCATCAACATTAAAAGACATCTGCAAAACAATATAAACAACGTATCAAAGTAAGTATGTTTACGTAGTTTACAATATAATTCATAAATTTTAACAATTACCTGTACATCAGCCCATATGCTCTCTTTGAAAGCATCCAAAGCTTCATCCTTCCAATTAGAACAAATAATTGGGACCGTTTGCCGAACAATGGCCCCAATGTAACTCTTCAATATTTTACCATTAGCACGAATTGGTTGGTCCAAATAATTCCATTCAACATAATAAAAATAATAAAGTAATTAAATCTAGATATCAAACAACATTATGAAATCCTTAGATTAGTAAGCACACAAATATGTAGTTTTATAGTGTTTTTATTTTGGCTTAATTGTAGTTTTGGTCTCCTATTATTGGTCATATGAGATTTTGATCCCTAAAATTTTTTTCATGCATATTTGGTCCCCTGTTTTTTCAATATTGCAAATTTGGTCCTTCTGTCAATGTGTGCCAATTTTTCAATAATCAACAAAGAGAAATCACTCCTCTAAGCACACAAAACCACTGCTCTAAGCATATAGAACATGTTATTGAGCTTTTTTTTGGGTAAACGATCATGTGGTGAAACCCAAAAAGGATTCGAAAAGGAGTGACAAAACTAGTAAATAGTAGAGAGGAACCACTGAATCATGTTGAATCGGAGACTCAAAGGATGAAGAACCCCAATCAGATGTTGTGTGTGCTTAGAGGATTGGTTCCTCTATCTTGATCATTGAAAAAATTGTCAGACATTAGATAGAATGACCAAATTTGCAACATTGAAAAAATAAGGAGACCAAATGTGCAATAAAAAAATTTCAAGGACCAAAATCGCACATGACCAATAATAGGGAGACCAAAACTGCAATTAAGCATTTTATTTTTATTTAATGTCTGTTTAACATGGGATTATGGTAATTGGTCATCGGTTTATGATTTTTGTAGACAAGATGACTTTGAGATGTATGAATTGCTGAAACAAGAAATATAGCAGTGCTGGTCATTTGAGAAAAAATTCATTAATCATGAAGTAAAACTCTTATCGGTTGAAGTATCAATACATAGTATGGAAACAAATATAAATATGAATTATCACAAACACTAATCCTGACACCAACGAGATAAATATACCAGATATTTTAACAAGTTGGATTCCTTTTTTATTGGCTTAATTGCACTTTTGGTCTCTCGGGTATAATGATTGTGTGATTTTGATCCATCAAGTTTCAATTGATACAATTAGGTCCCTTAGCAATCGTGATTGTGCAATTTTAGTCCCCAGGTTCCAATTGAGCCAATTGGGTCTCTCAGGTATTACGATTGTGCAATTTGGTCCCCCAGATATCATAATTAGCCAATTTTAAATGTCAGTAGCCTACGTGGCACACATGGGACTGGTTTTGCACTTAGTGATACCAGCTTGATAGCTTACTTGACATTCCTATGTGTCAATTAAGTATGTGAGGTGTCAATAGTGCTATATAAGAACTGACATTTAAAATTGCATAATTGTGATATCTGGGGATCAAAATTGCACAGTCATAATACCTGATGGACCCAATTGGCACAATTGGAACATGAGGGACTAAAATTGCACAACCGCGATATCTGGGGGACCCAATTATCGCAATTGAAATTTGAGGGATCAAAACCGTACAATCATGATACTTGAAGGACCAAAAATATAATTAAACCTTTTTTATTTTTATTTATTTGTTGTCATTTTTTTTTATTATTGTGTTCAAGAAGGAGCCGTTGGATTTGTGCTCTTGCAAGAATATCTCAAAATACTTACCTCGCTATTGTAAGTATAAACTATATTATACTATAAACTCGAAAATACAAAATAAGTTTATCTATCCATTCATACTATTTTTTTTTAGATATCATATCCATTCATACATTTAAAATAGCAAGCTGGCAATATTTATAATTTTTCTGATGTTTTTTTTAACTAATATGTCTTCATTTTAATAATAGGTTCTTTGCCAATAGAGAAATTGTATGTTTTTCTTCGAAAAATAAATGCTTTTTGATACAAATCTTATTGAGAAAAACCATTGTTGATTTGTAACTCATTAAGTAACCTTCGTAAAATTTTTTTTAACTAAACAAATCTTCAATTTTTTTTTTTTAGTTTTACAAATTCGTCAAAGTTGTATTTAAGAAAAAAAAGGAGAGCATTAAGTGAATTTAAAATATTAAGTGATTTGTTTCAACACATTGAAAAAACAAAAATAAATACAAGAAATGGAAATGACACAACTCCAGAGAACTATTATCCCCCAAAATAAATTAATTTAGCTGATGGCCGAGTCAACGGCTGATAGCAAAATTAGTTGGGCAAGTTAGCTGGGGGAAGCTTAGCCGAGGAATAAAACAGCCGAGGGTGCTTGGTAATGGATCGGTTAGAAAGCTTCTTGGGCTGGGCCTTGAGGTATAATGGGCTTGGTTATATGATAACCTAGTCCGGGTACAAATACTGAAGCGATTAGAAGAGAGTTCCTGAAAACACGGAAGCAGTTGGAGCTTGCGGTTGAAGCCTGCGATAGAAGAAATTGCCATCAACGGGCACCAGAGGATGTGCCAAAAAGATAGGAACATATTGCTTTAGAGTTAGCCATTGAGGGAAGAACCGTTGAAGGTTATGGGTAGTGTTGCCTTAAAAACAGATGTCTTTAAGCTAGTGCAAGTATACACAAATGCCTCAAGTAATATAGAACTTAAGTTCAGATATCATTCCCACAGCGATTATAATGATGCAATAAACTCCAAATTAGATTATATATTATAAAAGTTAGGATGAGTAACCAAAAATAATAATATGCGTGCAATGAAAAGTAAATAAGGCTGTGAGTTAAAAACTGAGAATAGACAAGCTAACAGAGAAATGATTTGATGAAGCAGATGAGAAGAGCAGCTCTAGGTATGCTGCAACATAAATCCTGTTTAGTCTTTATCATGCTCTGACTATGCTCTAGCATCTAACTCCAGCTGAGGCATCCAGCATCATTCTTGAGCTAGGTGAAACACCATTATAGAAGTGTTCCATCTGAATACAGAATGGAATACCATGGTGGGGGCACTTCATAATCAGTTACTTAAATCTCTCCCATGCTTCAAATAGTGGTTCATCATCATACTGCCTAAACGAAGTGATGTCAGTTCTCATTTTTGCATTCATAGTTGGTGGAAAGAACTTGGTTAAGAACTTTTCAGCAAGTTTGTTCCAAGTATCAATTGAGTTTGCATCCAAAGAATTCAATTAGTTCCTAGCCTTTCCTCCCAAAGAGAATGGAAATAGTCTCAGTCTGAGTGCATCATCATTGACTCCTGGGATCTTGAAGTTGCTTGCTACATCCAGAAACTGCTTCAAATACAAATGAGGGTCCTCTGTTGCAGCTCCATTAAATTGTCCAATTGTTTGCAACATTTGGAACATCACTGACTTGAACTGAAACTGAGGTGCAGTGATGAGAGTCCTCACTATCCCAGTGTTCATAGCTTCAAGGTCAAACACAGCATACCCCCTGATAGCACAGTTTCTGTCGTTGGCCATAGCCATGCTGTCTTGTGGCACTTCTTCAGCCATTTATGAAACAGCAGGGGACAATGTTTCAGTAAAATCTGGTGCGGAGTTGGTTAGAGTGTTCAGCACCAACTCAGGTAAAGGTTGAGATGCTTGACCTCTTCTAAGCCTTCTGAATGTTCTTTCTATCTCTGTATCAACTCTGTAATCAGGTGACAAGAACCTGTGCATACAGTTTCAGTACCCGCTGCTACAGCAAATCACCCAGAGTGTTAGAACCTCTAACTATAGAACTAATAATCTAAAAACAGAATTATAACACCATTAAAAATCCCCGGCAACGGCGCCAAAAACTCGTTGCCTTAAAAACAGATGTCTTTAAGCTTGTGCAAGTATACACAAATGCCTCAAGTAATATAGAACTTAAGTTCAGATATCGTTCCCATAGGGATTATAATGATGCAATAAACTCCAAATTAGATTATATATTCTAAAAGTTAGGATTAGTAACCAAAAATTATAATATGCGTGTAATGAAAAGTAAATAAGGATGTGAGTTAAAAACTGACAATAAACAAGCTAACAGAGGAATGATTGGATGAATCAGATGAGAAGAGTAGCTCTAGGTATACTGCAGCATAAATCCTGTTTAGCCTTTATCATGCTCTGACTATACGGTACCATCTAACTCCAAGAAATTAAAGTTTGTTTTCCAACATTACATGGTTAGGTTCATTAACTTTATCTATTCCTAGATTCAGGTTAATTACACCATCCTCTTAATCGAGCACGTTCCAGCTAGCTTAGGGGCTTGAATAGCTATTCCTAGCCTATTCAACATCAAGTAATTTTCTAATTAATGACTTAACCCCTCTCTTTTATCAAGTTCCCACTTACTAAATTTTTCCAAACCAAGCAAGCTAGATATTTAATCGAGTTGATCACTCTTAATTAAACAACATTAAATGCGTGATAAAAGAAGATGCAAAACATAGTCATTACATAACTCAACTAAACAGTCATTACACAAGCATACATAAAGCTTAAGGGAGTTTAGCTCATAATGAGCTTACAAGAAAAAAAGGAAGAAAATGAGCAAGAAACCATTACAATGGTTGAAAAACGAAAAGAAATGCAGCAGCAGTAGCTGGAAGAGATGAGCGCAGCCTCCAAGGATAGATTAATTGTGTAATAAAATTCAAGCGTGTGAAACTAGGGTTTCCCTAAATGCCTTTATAGTACTCTACGCTCTTTCATCCTCTTTTGGGTCAATAATATTAAAATAACCCTAGCCCAATTCCTTAAAAAGTAGGTCATCAGATCTTAGGCGCGTGGGATTCCTTAAAAGGGACAGTGTCAGCGCCTGGAGGAGAGAGAAAGGTGTCCTTGTCAGCTTTGTCCTTTAGTGCAAAGCTACTGGAGATGATTCATGCTGCATCGTCCATTAGCTTATTCCCCAGAGCTTCAGCCATGCTCCAGCAAAGGTACTGCATATGAAGACACGGAATTTTTAGACATTGATAGAGAAAATTAAAAGCAAATGGCTTCTATTCACAAAACTTAACACAAATATTTACAAACTAACATTTTTTAACAAAAGCAAGACACAAAACCTCAAAGATAGCAAAAAGCCATAGTAAAAAGGATCTTAATAACTCTTCATTCAAAGAGTTATCACACCCCCAAACTTGAACAATTGCTTGTCCTCAAGTAATGCAAAAGAAACACAAAAAATCCCAATTAATGAATGGCATACAAGAACCACCCAAAATTTTCCTTCCTTCACTCACATCGATAAATCCACACTTGCTTTCCTAACCAAAATACTCTTTCTATCCTGCTCACAACAACAACTGCTACACATTGGTTCAAACAGATTAACACATGCTGCAGCATTCACCTCTCAGAACAGTTGGTTATGTACCTCACCCTCACATTAGACTTTTCACTCTTCACCACAAACATGCACCTCTGATTTAGACTTGATGAGATTCTATCACAATTAAAACAATCACAGAATTACACACAGCAAGAGGTCTTTAGGGCTGTAACTGGGCTTAGGACAAGTGGGATTAAGATATTTGGGAAAGTAGCTTACTCAAGGTAGAGCAAAAGGATGTTTTTCTATCTAGCTCAACTTCTATTTATTCCCACAAGCTTCACTGTTTTGCTTTCTTGGTTTTTCCTTTCCTTCACTAAGTCCACATCTTATTCTTTTTATGGGGAACAGAGAACAAACTATTGTCAATCTACAAGCTTCTCATTGTTCTCTGTTCATATTTTTTTAAAAAAAATTTCAGCTTTTCAGCTCTTTTTTTTTTTTTTTGCAGAAAGAAAACAGCTTCACATAAGGAATGTCAGCTTCACATTATACACTTATGGGGTGGAAGGTTCAGGGCATCCTGATGTGGGATTCTGCAGCAAGCTGTAACATCCACTATGGCTCTGTTTCAAGCCTAACTGGTGCGCAGACTCTTTCTGGTGCCTCCACTTTTGGTGGAAGGCACCTTGCCTTGTGTTGCTCAGGTGACCTGAACTTCTTCCTCTCACTTCTCTTCTTCCTCCTTTTATTCTTCTTCATCTCCTGCCTCATCTTCATTTTCCTCCTCTACATCTTCCTCAGCTTCCTCTTCTTTCTCCTCCTCCGCCTCAGCCTCTGTTTCATTATCAGTTGCTTCTGCTTCAGCAGATTTATCTTCCTCTTCCCGCAGTGCTGCAGCAACCTTCTCCTTCTTGACCTTAGCTGCAGCATTGGGTGCAGCCATCTTTAGCTTCTTTGAGAGAGGAAGTGTGCCATCCTCATATTCATTTTCTACTGCAACAAGGTAGCGGATATCTTCGTCACTGGGCTTTCCTTCTCAGCAGCTGATTTTGTGCCTTTTGTTGGTTTTGATGCTGGAGGGGGAGTTGATGCTATAGCAAGGGTGGAGGAGGGTGCTTTCTCTTGTGCTTCAGCACGGAGCCTTTTAGTGCTCCCCTGATCTTGCTGGGAGACTTTAGAGGCATATTTCTTCTTTTTGGGCACAGAGGCCTCAGTATCTTTCTGCTGCTTGGATGGGGCAATACCCATCCATTCTTCATCAGAGGCAGAGCTGTGGGCAGGGTTGATGTTGCTGTTGTGCTTTTCAGGATTCATAGAGGTGGGGTCAGGAACATTGTCATAGGGTGTTCCTGTAACTTCTTCTTCAAAAGGGGGCAGGATTTCTGGGGGGAACAGGGGGATTGGAGTCTCAAGCTTCCAACCATTGAGCTTCATTGTTTGCTTCTCCCACTGATACTTGCAGAAGCAATATTGCCAAAAGGTCTTCTCATGCTGCATGTGTTGTTGCAGCATGGTGGTCAGTTGGTCTACTTTCTGCTCCAGCATCCCAGAACGATCCTGCTATTCTGGGGTACCAGATCTGGGAGGCTTGCTTGCACTTGCACTGGCTTTTTTAGAATTAGAGTACATCCTCAACACGCAGTTCATATCAACGGGGCCTTTGTTCTGTTCTAGCCCTTCTCCAGGGTTGTACTCTATTCCTTGCTCCAGACAGAGTTCAGTAGTAAGACAGGGGAAGATCAGGTTACCTTGTTACTTCATTGCACAGATGGAGATCTGACTCTTGAGTATCTCCCCCACGTTGATCTTCATTTTGTTCAAGATGCAGTGGAGTAGAACTAGGCGTTCTTTGTCCACTGTCTCCATATGAGTAGTAGGGGAGAGAGAGTATATAAGGAAGTGGTACCAGATTTTGGCAAGAGGCTGCAGCATGGACCGAGGCAGCTTGAGTTGGCCCTCTGCTTGTTGAATGAAGTCTGTGCCAGGGAGGGCCAAGTCCTTCTTCATTTGCTGCAGCTTGATAGTTGTTGCAGCTTTCAAGATCTGCTGGTACTCGTTCTCCACTTCCTCCAACCCAAGATGTTGGTTAATGGTTTTGGCAGAAAAAGATACCTTTCCTCCTCTGATTACCACAAAGGTTTGGGCATCAGACGCAATGTTTGCATAGAACTCCTTAACCATCTGGGTACAGAAACCATCTCTGTGGTCAGCAAAGGTTCTCCACTTATGTGCTTCAATCACATCTACCAGCTCTGGTAGCAGACCCAACTTTACCCCTTTTCCGTATTTGAAACCCTTTTCTTGATGAAGGATGTGGTTGAGGGTTTCTTTTTCATACTTCTCTTGCGCTTCCTCACCAACCTAGCTGGTTAGGGTTTTGTTTGGATTAGCAGAGGCGGGGGCAGCATTTTTCAATGCTTTGTGTTTGACGTGGCCTCCCTTCTTCGCTGTCATGGTTGGTTTTTAGGGTTTGGTTGGTGAAGGAGAGGAAGGGTTTGGATGTGTAAGTTGTATGAGTTGAAGATGAAGAAAGCAGATGAGTGTGTAGAGTGTGAGTGGGGGAATGAAGGTAGAGAGTGGTCTATTTAATGCGTCAGGAGAGAGGTGGATTGGGTGTCGTGGGAGGTTAGGACGTGGGAGAGAGAAGAATAAAGAAGAGAGAGGAATCGAGATTAGGGGTGGAAGTAGGCCAGGCCGCCCGACAGGGGCCTATGGCCTGGCCTGTTTATGGCATGGCCTGGCCTGGCCTATTTAATAAAAAGGTCGGGTAAAGGCTTTTTCAAAAGCCTTTTTAGATAAATAGGCCAGGCTCGAGCTTCAGAAAAAGCCTACGAAGCCTGATAGGCCGCCTGATTAACATTAATTTTAAATAAATATTAAATATATATAATATAATATGTAATATATAATAATAATCAAATTAGACTAAACATATAGTAGAAAGATAGAAAAAACCTAATCAGACTAAACCCTAAGTTAGAAAGTCTGCTTCACTGCCTCACTGTCGTCACTGGTTCACTCTTTCCTCTTCATTCCTCACTGCCGTCACTGGTTCGCCTTGTCGTGCTTCGTCTCGTTCGCCATGCTCTGCCTCGGCTCAATCATTCACCTCGCCGTGCTCTGCCTCGTTCGCCTCACCTCGATCGTTCACCTCGCCTCCTTCGCCTCTCCTCGTTCGCCTGCCTCGTTCGCCTCGCCTCGTTCGTTCATTCGCCTCGCATCAACGGGAGGCCTCGCCTCGTTCGTTCCCCTCCTTCGTTGCCACACTCCTCGTTCGGTCATCGCTTCGCCGTCGCTTCGCCATCCCTCGTCAGGTAAACCTCTGTACCTTTGATCTCAAATTCTTAATGAAGTTGGTTCTGATGACATGGATGTTTCTGTAAATGCTATGTCTACTACACCAATTCCTGTTGTCTCTGTTTCAAAGCCTGCACAGACTTCTGGGTTGCCAACGACCCCTTTGCACGTATTTGAATACATGAGTTCGCACAAGGATAGAAACGCCTTGTCTCTGGTGTGCAAAAACAGGTACAAATTAGAGAGATTCAGCAGGAAAAGATTGTTCATAGGAAATTGTTATTCCATCAGTCCTGAGAGAGTGATAGAGAGGTTTCCTGGGCTCAAGTCCCTAACTTTGAAAGGGAAACCTCACTTTGCTGACTACTTCAATCTAGTTCCTTATGGTTGGAGTTGTTTTGTGTATCCTTGTATTGAAGCATTGGCCAAAAGCAAAGTTGGATTGGAAGAGCTGAGGTTGAAGAGAATGCATAACACAGTGCTTGCAGAATTGCTAATGTAGGAAGGAGATAGGGATGGTTAATAGGAATAGGGGCGGAAGGAGATAGATGGGATGATGAATGAAGGATGAAGAGAAAAACAGGGAATGAGGGACAAACTGAAGCTACGAGGAATGGGTATTGGTCTAAGTGACTAACAAAAGGACCCATTCATAAGAAATAGGCCTTTAAAAAGGCTTTCAGGCCAGGCCAGGCTTTTAAAAAGGCCATGCCAGGCCTTAAAAAAAACCTATGTCAGGTAATAGGTCAGGCTTAGGCTTGATATTTTTGAAACAGGCCAGGCCTATTTAGCTAAAGCCTGACCTACTTCCACCCCTAATGGAGATCGTGTGGTTGGGGGTTATTTGTGGGGGAATGTAGTTTCTCTCTCCACGTCTTTGTGTCATTAATTGAAATTCAAAAAGTTTTAAAACCGTTCACCTTATCACAACGGAAAAAATATCAGGTGGCCCCTACCTTGCACTTTTGCCAACAGTTCCATAAAATTTGTCCCTTTCCAGACCTTAGCAACTGAGTGCATGATGCAGGATTTCTCTAGAGCAACCCTATGTTTTGGCTTGCGCTGTAGCCTTAACTCACTTCTGTCTCCTCCTATGCTTCATTATTCAAGAAGTTAAATACTTTTTATTAATGGACTGCCTCCATGAGCACTTGGTTTATAAGGTCCTCAACCAGACCGTATTGCAGCATCATTCAGTGTCATCAAGGGTGGTGGTGACCTTCATTCTGTCCAAAGATTCACCAAAATAACACTTGATTCTCTTGCCACTGACTTTGAATTATTTGCCACTCTCAACATCCAACATATCAATAGCTCCATGTGGATAGACCTTTACAATTTTGAATGGGCCAGACCACCTTGACTTTAACTTGCCTGGAAAAAGCTTCAGCCTTGAGTTGAACAGCAGCACTTGTTCTCCTTCATGAAAGGATCTGTGATGGATCCTCTTATCATGCCAAGCTTTTGTTTTTGCCTTGTATGCTTCAGCATTTTCATAGGAAAACAGTCTGTGTTCTTCCAGTTCATTAAGCTGCAGCATGCGTGCTGCTCCAACAGACTAAAGATCAAAATTCAACTTCTTAATTGCCCAAAAAGCTTTGTGCTGCAACTCCAGGGGCAAATGGCAAGCTTTTCCATACAACAATCTATATGGGGACATCCCTAAAGGAATCTTGAATGCAGTTCTGTAAGACCACAGAGCCTCATCCAGATGTGAGGACCAATCCTTCCTACTTGGGTTGGTCATTTTTTTCAATATTCTTTTGATCTCCCTGTTGGACAACTCAGCTTGACCATTAGTTTGGGGATGGTAGGTTGTGGCTACTTTATGCTTAACTCCATATTCTGTAAAAACTTTGTCACCACCCTAGCATCATTTTTGATTGTTGCCACAGTCTCCACCCATTTAGACACATAATCAACAGCCACCAAGATGTAAATGTAGCCAAAGGAGGGGGCAAATGGTCCCATAAAGTCAATACGCCATACATCAAAAATTTCAATTTCTAAAATAGTGTTTAGAGGCATTCCATTTTTGTTGGACAAATTCTCTACCCTTTGGCACATATCACAGTGTTCAACAAATTCATGTGCATCTCTAAATATAGTAGTCCAGAAATAACCTGATTGGAGCACTTTGGCAGCAGTTCTCATACCACCAAATTGTCCACCATACACTACAGCATGGCACCGAGTCAGTATATCATGAAATTATTCATCTGCAGCATATCTTCTGTTCAAATTGTCTGGGCACATTTTGCAGAGGAATGGTTCATCCCAGACATATTGTTTGGCTTGATGGGAAAATCTCCTCTTTTGTTGAGAATTCATGTCTGGAAGAACCACACCACTGGCCAGGAAGTTGACCAGATCAGCATACCAGGGTGCTGCAGCATCTTGCACTGCTAGCAGTTGTTCATCATGGAAAGATTCATCAATGGTTATTCCCCTGGATGCTACAACATCTTCCGGTAACCTTGACAGATGATCAGCTACTTGATTCTCCACCCCTTTCTTATCTCTGATTTCCAAGTCAAACTCTTGTAACAGCCGCACCCACCTTATTAGCCTTGGTTTAGCATCCTTCTTGTCAATTAGGTATTTGATTGCTGAGTGGTCATTGTAGACAATCACTTTTGTTCCAACATGATAGGATCTAAACTTCTCAAAGGCAAATACCACTGCCAGAAGCTCCTTTTCAGTGGTGGTATAATTGATTTGCCAATCAATCAAGGACTTGCTTGCATAGTAGCCAGGGTGCAGCACCTTGTTGTACCTTTGTCCCAGATCTGCCCCTACTGTAAAATCGCTTGCATCACACATGAGCTCAAAAAGCTTCTCCCAATCAGGTGGAACAATGATAGGACCAGTGATAAGAGCAGTCTTTAGGAGTTCAAATGTCTTCAGACAGTTAGCTGAGAATTCAAAAGCTCTGTCATGCTCCAGTAGTTGACATAGTGGCTTAGAGATCTTGGAGAAGTCGTTAATGAATCTTCTGTAAAAACCAGCATGGCCCAAGAAGCTTCTAATTCCTTTCACTGAAGTGGGAGGGGCAGTTTTTCAATAACTTCAATCTTTCCCTTGTCCACTTCATTGACATTTCTGGAGATTCTATGTCCCAGCACAATTCCTTCAGTCACCATGAAGTGACACTTCTCCCAATTCAATACCAAATTTGTATCTTCACATCTGTCCAGGATCTGCTCCAGTTTCATCAAACAAGTTTGGAAGGTCTCTCCAAACAATGAAAAATCATCCATAAACACCTCCATAGACTTCTCAATCATATCAAAGAAAATGGCCATCATACATCTCTGGAAGGTTGCTGGAGCATTGTACAATCCGAATAGCATTCTTCTGAAAGCAAAGGTGCCATAAGGACAGGTGAAAGTTGTCTTTTCCCGATCCTATGGTGCTATAGCAATCTGGTTATACCCTGAGTATCCATCTAGGAAGCAATAATAATCCTTTCGAGCAAGTCTATCCAACATTTGATCAATGAACGACAGAGGAAAGTGATCTTTTCTAGTAGCTTTGTTCAGCTTTCTATAATCCATATAGATCCTCCAACTAGTCACAGTCCTTGTGGGAATGATTTCATTTTTTTCATTGGTGATGACAGTCACACCTCCCTTCTTAGGTACACACTGGATTGGACTCACCCACACACTGTCAGAAATAGGATAGATAATCCCTGCATCCAGCCACTTTATGATCTCCTTCTTAACCACCTCCTTCATGATTGGATTCAACCTTCTCTGATTTTCAATGCTATTCTTTGAACCTTCTTTCAAAAGAATCCTCTGCATGTACAATGATGGACTAATCCCCTTGATATCTGCTATTTGCCAACCTATTACTTTTTTATGTCTTTTCAGAGATGTTAGCAATTGTTCTTCTTGCAGACAATTTAGAAAAGCAGAGATAATTACAGGCAAAGTATCATTATCGCCAAGGTAAGCATATTTCAAATGATTTGGTAAATTTTTCAGTTCAAGAGATGGAGGTTTAACAATGGAAGGAATATTGTCTTTGAAAGTATCATCAATTACCTCCAATGATTCGTATTTTCTGGTCCACAAGTGTTGAACAACTTTGCTGTCCAGGGACTTTCCAGTCTCTTCATCAGAGTAGTTATCATCTTCTACTGATGCTGCAGCAAAATCAGTATGGTTCTTCAGAAATTGCTATTGCACCAGTTCATCAAATGTCTGAATAAGAGAGCATTCCTCCATGCCTTCTTCTAGGTACTTGAGGGCATTGAAGACATTAAATGTAACTTGCTGATCATTAACCCTCATTGTGAGTTCTCCCTTTATCACATCAATCAAGGTCTTCCTTGTTGCCAAAAATGGTCTCCTTAGAATAATGGGGACATCCATATCCGCTTCAAAATCGAGGATGATGAAATCCACAGGGAATACAAATTTGTCTACCTTGATCAATACATCTTCAATTTTACCCTCTGGATAGGCAATGGATCTGTCAGCCAACTGAAGTGTAATAGAAGTAGGCCTAGCTTACCCAATTCCAAGATTCTTAAAAATGGACATGGGCATGAGGTTAATGCTTGCTCCTAAATCACATAGAGCTTTACCACAGTAAGTATCTCCAATAGAATAGGGTATGGTGAAGCTTCCAGGATCTTTCATTTTCCTTGGCACTTTATTCTGCAACATCATACTGCATTCTCCAGTCATAGCTACAGTTTCAAATTTTCCCAATCTTCTCTTCTTAGTGAGCACATCTTTCATGAACTTTATGTAATTGGGCATCTGTTACAAGGCTTCTACCAAAGGTATGTTGATATGAAGCTTCTTCAGTACATCCAGGAACTTGTTGAACTGTTTTTCTTGATGAGCTTTCTTCAATCTCTTAGGAAAAGGTGGTGCAGGCCTTTCTGGAATCAGTTTGGGCACAACAGGGTGTGTTGCAGCATCAGGCACCTCCTCAACTACTGCAGGTTGTTCCGTTGCTGCATCTTCTTTAGATTTTTCCTTCTCAGATTCTGAATTATCCACCTTCCGTTTCTTCTTTGGTTCTGCAACTTCTACATCTTTACCATTTCTCAAATGGATCACCTTGCACTGCTCCTTTCCTCCTCCAGAATTTGAGGCTTTAGGATCTTCAATACAAGCAGGTAATGTGCCAACTTGCCTTGTATCGATTTCATTGACCAGTTGTCCCACTTGAGTAGCTAAGTTTCTCATTCCAGCCTTGGTTTCTATCATGAATGCTTTCAATACAGCTTCTAAGGATGAATATGGAATTTTCTGCTGCACTTGGGGTTGCTGTTGCCTAGTCTGCTGTTGCTGATTGTAACCAGGAGGTGGATTCAATGTGTTAATGTAATTGGAATACCTCAAGCTTGGATGTTGAGATTGCTGCCAACCTGTGTTGCCAAATGAACTATTGCCTATGTAATTATTGTTTCCCACATAATTGACCGCAGCAGGGTTTACAGAGCAATTCTCAAACAAATGATCTCCTCTACAATACACACATGATATAGCATCTGCCTTGTAGATTTGTTCATTCACCATTTCTTCAGTCATTATTGGTGGTACAGATGAATTTCCTTGATTTTACATGTACAATTCCCTAACCATATTAGTTAAGGAAGTCATTTGAGCTGATAGTGCAGACACTTCACTCACATCATAAGCTCCTGCTGCAACATTGGTTTTCCCAGAAACTTGTCTTGCTGTTGGCCACTGATAACTGTTAGCTGCTATCCCTTCTATCAGAGCATGAGCTTCATTGTAGGATTTGGTGAGAAGACTGACTCCAGCTGAGGCATCCAGCATCATTCTTGAACTAGGTGAAACACCATTATAGAAGTGCTCCATCTGAATACATAATGGAATGCCATGGTGGGGGCACTTCTTAATCAGTTGCTTAAATCTGTCACATGCTTCAAATAGTGGTTCATCATCATGCTGCCTAAAAGAAGTGATGTCAATTCTCATTTTAGCATTCATAGTTGGTGGAAAGAACTTGGTTAAGAACTTTTCAGCAAGTTTGTTCCAAGTATCAATTGAGTTTGCATCTAAAGAATTCAACCAGTTCTTAGCCTTTCCTCCCAAAGAGAATGGAAATAGTCTCAGTCTGAATGCATCATCATTGACTCCTGGGATCTTGAAGTTGCTTGCCACATCCAGAAACTGCTTCAAATACAAATGAGGGTCCTCTGTTGCAGCTCCATTAAATTGTCCAATTGTTTGTAACATTTGGAACATCACTGGATTGAACTCAAACGGAGGTGCAGTGATGAGAGTCCTCACTATCCCAGTGTTCATAGCTTCAGGGTCAAACACAGCATACCCCCTGATAGCACAGTTTTTGTCATTGGCCATAGCCATGCTGTCTTGTGGCACTTCTTCAACCATTTCTGAAACAGCAGGGGACAATGTTTCAGCAAAATCTGGTGTGGAGTTGGTTGGAGTGTTCAACACCAACTCAGGTCAAGACTGAGATACTTGACCTCTTCTAAGCCTTCTGAATGTTCTTTCTATCTCTGGATCAACTCTAATCAGGTGACAAGAACCTGTGCATACAGTTTCAGTACCCGGTGCTACAGCAAATCACCCAGAGTGTTAGAACCTCTAACTATAGAACTAATAATCTAAAAACAGAATTATAACACCATTAACAATCCCCGGCAACGTCACCAAAAACTTGTTGCCTTAAAAACAGATGTCTTTAAGCTTGTGCAAGTATACACAAATGCCTCAAGTAATATAGAACTTAGTTCAGATATCGTTCCCACAGGGATTATAATGATGCAATAAACTCCAAATTAGATTATATATTCTAAAAGTTAGGATTAGTAACCAAAAATTATAATATGCTTGTAATGAAAAGTGAATAAGGCTGTGAGTTAAAAACTAAGAATAAACAAGCTAACAGAGAAATGATTTGATGAATCAGATGAGAAGAGTAGCTCTAGGTATGCTGTAGCATAAATCCTGTTTAGCCTTTATCATGCTTTGACTATGCTCTAGCATCTAACTCTAGGAAATTAAAGTTTGTTTTCCAACATTACAGGGTTAGGTTCATTAACTTTATCTATTCCTAGATTCAGATTAATTACACCACCCTCTTAATCAAGCACGTTCCATCTAGTTAGGGACTTGAATAGCTAGTCCTAGCCTATTCAACATCAAGTAATTTTCCAATTAATGACTTAACCCCTATCTTTTGTCAAGTTCCCACTTACTTAATTTTCTCAAACCAAGCAAGCTAGGTATTCAATCAACTTGATCACTCTTAATTAAACAACATTAAATGTGTGATAAAAGAATATGCAAAACATAGTCATTACATAACTCAGCTAAACAGTCATTACACAAGCATACCTAAAGCTTAAGAGTATTTAGCTCATAATGAGCTTACAAGAACAAAAGGAAGAAAATGAGCAAGAAACCATTACAATGGTTGAAAAACGAAAAGAAACGCAGTAGCAGCAGCAACTGGAAGAGATGAGCGCAACCTCTAAGGATAGATTAATTGTGTAATAAAATTCAAGTGTGTGAAACTAGGGTTTCCCTAAATGCCTTTATAGTACTCTACTCTCTTTCATCCTCTTTTGGGCCAATACAAAAGAAATAATAAAATAACCCTAGCCCAATTCCTTAAAAAGTGGGTCATCAGATCCTAGGCGCGTGGGATTCCTTAAAAGGGACAGTGTCAGCGCTTGGAGGAGAGAGAAAGGTGTCCTTGTCAGCTTTGTCCTTTAGTACAAAGCTTTCGGAGATGATTCATGCTGCATCGTCCATTAGCTTATTCCCCAGAGCTTCAGCCATGCTCATGCAAAGGTACTGCATATGCAGACACAATTTTCAGACATCGATAAAGCAAATTAAAAGCAAATGACTGCTATTCACAAAACTTAACACAAATATTTACAAACTAACATTTTCTAACAAAATCAATACACAAAACCTCAAAGATAGCAAAAAGTCATAGTAAAAATGATCTAATTAACTCTTCATTCATAGAGTTATTTGGTAGGCTAGTCGTGGGTTAGTTGCTAGTCATTTTATTATGAAGTTGAAGCTTCTGACCCATTTTGTTGGTCGACTAACAATTCATCATTCTTGACCGGTACTGAACCACCCGAGTCTTTGAGATCTAAGTCTGTAAAAGCTTCATCTAGCTCTGATAATTTTTTATCAGGCTGTTTGTCATCAAATCTAACATGTATATTTTCTTTTACAATTAATGTTCTAGTGTTGTAGACTCTAAACTCTTTAGACGACTCAGTATCCCAATAGAATTCTATTATCTACTTTAGCATCAAATTTACCAAGTTGATCTTTAGTATTCAATATAAAACATTTACAACTAAAAGGATGAAAGTAAATATGTTGGGTTTTCGTCCTTTCCACAATTCATAAGGAGTCTTATTCAGGAGTGGTCTAATGTATATTCTATTCTAAATGTCGTAGGCAGTGTTAACAGCTTCATCCCAAAAGTATCTAGGGACAGAGTTGTCATTGAGCATTGTTCTAGCTATCTCTTGAAGAGATCTTTTCTTTCTCTCTACCACACCATTTTGTTGTGGTGTTCTAGGTATTGAGAAGTTGTGAAGGATACCACTTAATAGAATCTTTCAAATAGCTCATTTTCGAACTCTCCCCCATGGTCACTTTTGATTGAAGTGATGCACATGCCTTTTTCATTCTGTATACGTTTACAGAATATGGAGAAAATGTTTAATGACTCATCCTTATGGGCTAAGAACATAACTCGTATCCATCTAGTGTAGTCATCTACTATGACTAGACCATACTTCTTTCCACCAACTGAACTAGTCCTTGTTAGACCAAAGAGATCAAGGTGTAGCAGCTCTAGTGGTCGTATGATACTAACAAGGTTCTTGAATTCAAAAGAACTTTTGACTTGTTTACCCTTTTGACATGCATCACAGAGAGCATCCGATTTGTACTTAAGGTTTGGTAACCCTCTTACGAGGTTATGCTTATTCAGCTTTGAGATTAACCTCAAGCTTGCATGACCTAGCCTTTTGTGCTAAATCCATCACTCATCTTCGATGGACACTAGACATGATACACTTTGATTTGTAGTGTTTTTAAAGCCGAACCCGCCATTGAATCGATAAAGGCACTGGTTCAAGGTTCAATGGTCCAATCATGGTTGAACCGGTAACAATTAAATAATTTTTTAATTTTTTAATATAATATATTAAGTAATATTAACATAAATATAAATTCTCACAATTTCCTAAAAATATAAATATTTTTTGCATTTTATGTTAATAAATTTACTAGAATAATTTGTATTTTCTGAGTTATTTGTTTTTTTTTTCTTGTTTCTTGAGCATAAATCCGTAAAACTTCCGAAATCTCTCATTTGAGAACGTTCTTTCCTTATTGGAATGAAGAATTAGCCAAGGTTAGTTGCAAGTTGGAACAAGGTTTAATGCAAACATGGGGACAAAAAGTGACTACACCAAAAAAAAAAGACAACAATTCAATTTTCTAAACTGGGCGGTTTTGATTTTGAAATGTAGAATTAAAGTTTTTTTACCTGAAGCCTTTGATTTGGAAAATTTCATAATTTTTGGCAAAAAGTCCACTTTGGGCCCATATGCGTTAAAAAGCAAGAAAAGGAAAGAATATGGGTTGGACCTGGCCCAACCCGTATCTGGAAACATAAAGGGTGCACATTGTAACCCTAGTTTCATAGCTGCCGCTCCTCCATCTCAGTTCTCATTCCTCTTTCTTCTTCCTGCTGCGCCTCCCTTCTCAAACTCTCACTCTTCTTTTGTTTTCTTCCTTCATTGTCGTTGTCCTCGGGATCTTATTTGCTTTCTCTATCCCTGTCATCTTTGTAACTCATACCGTCTCAAGTCAGATAAGGTTGAAGATGCAAGAAACAACTACTAGTCGTCGGATTCAAGAAGCAAAATGCATGGTTTCAGAGAAAAACAAGAACTGCCGAGAACCGGTGAACCACCGGGTTTTCCTGATTTGTACCGGTTCGACGGTTTTTAGTCTGGTTCATCTATATGCTGGTTATACGGGTTATCCGGACCAAAAGGCAAGCCGGTTCCCGATCAACGGGTTGAACCGGCCGGTCCGGTCCGGTCTTAACAAACATGCTTATTTGAGAGGTCCTCCAAGTTAATCTTATATAGATTATTCTGCCTCTTTGCAGTGAACAAGATAGATCCATCATTTTACTTGACCTACACATATTTTTGTCAAAGGAAACAACATACCCATTATCACATAGTTGACTTATGCTTAACAAGTTGTGTTTTAAACCTTCAACTAAAGAACATTATCTATAGAGGGAAAATGATGCTTACCAATCTTACCAATCCCTACGAATTTTCCTTTTTTTTATTACCTCAAAAGGTAACCCAGCCACCGTCTTTATGTTTAAGGTCTTGGAACATAAACCTTTCTCTCGTCATGTGACGTGAGCACCCACTGTCCAAGTACCAAGATGGTGTTAGACTCAATGACTTAGAGATTTTGATATATGACAAATACAATTCAATGTGTGTGCAAGTGTTTTAGTGTCAAATTGCAAAAACAGGTATCAAGCAGTGATCAACAAGTTCATTAAGCAAATTCAAGGAAAATATTCAAGGAAGAACTTGAAGGAATCAATGAGCTGCATGTAGAAATCAAAAGAGCAAAGTCAAAGATCAAAGGATCATCAAGATCGAGCTTAACAGAGAATTTTAGATTTTAGTCTTAGATGATTTGTAAGAGAAAGAAATCTCTTAGTCACAAAATAGCTCAAAAGAAGTTTGAAGAAAATCAATTTTCATAACTTTCATTAAAAGGAATAAGTTTTCGTTAATGAAAATGATTTTTGGAAGTAATAGAAGCACTCGTCCAACACAAGTGATAGAAGCGCTCGTCCAACACAAGTGACAGAAGCACTCATCCACTAAAGTAATAGAAGAGCTCGTCCACCAAAGTAATAGAAGCGCTCGTCCAACACAAGTAATAGAAGTGCTTGTCCAGCACAAGTGAGAGAAGCGCTCGTCCACTGAAGTGATAGAAGCGCTCGTCCACTAAAGTGATACAAGCGGTCGTCCACTGAAGTGAGAGAAGTGCTCGTCTACTAAAGTGATAGAAGCACTCGTCCACTAAAGTGACAAGTGCTAGTCCACTAAAGTGATACAAGCGCTCGTCCACTAAAGTGATAGAAGTGCTCATCCACTAAAGTGATACAAGTGCTCGTCCACTAAAGTGACAGAAGTGCTCGTCCACTAAAGTGACATATGGAGCTCGTCTACTAGGTTACGTTAACCAGTTAAAGGAGTATCCGTCCAATGACGTAGCATAAGGAGCTCGTCTACTATCAATTGCAAGTCCCGAGGATTGAAGACGACACCAATGTAGAATCTTATTTCAAGAACCAGAATCAAGAAAACAGATTCAATTATCAGATCCAAATCTGTTTTAATTGATCCCAACGACTATAACTTGTTTTCTATATATAGAGGGATCAAAGGAACACTTTAACAAAATATTGAACACAATCAGAAAGTTTACGAAATCAATTTGAAAATCAATTGTGAAAAATCATTCATCATCTTTCTTGAGCTTATTGTGAAAAGAATGTTTCATTCTCATAAGTGCTTCAGTTTGTTTATCTGACTATTGAGAGTTAGGAATCAATTTTTTGTTTTATTTGATTGTAAAGAGAGAGGGAGTCTTTCTGAGTGATTAGGGTGAGGTATCCCTAAGGAAGAACATTGAGGCTCTTCACAAGAGTGTGGTATCTCGAGGTGAAGGAGTGCTCTCTGAGTGATTAGGGTGAGGTATCCCTAAGGAAGAACATTGAGGCTCTTCACAAGAGTGTGGTATCTCGAGGTGAAGGAGTGCTCTATGGTGTAAAGGTTTTTCAAGCTACTTGGCTAAAGCTTGCTGTGTTATTGTGTGAAAACCCACAGGTGGAGTGGGGACTGGATGTAGGTCACAGTGGTGGTGACTGAACCAGGATAAATCGGGTTGTGTGGTATCTCTAAACTCAAACTCTTTAATTTGTCTTACGCATATAACTGTGATCTTGATGCTCTAAGTATTTAATTGATATCAGTTCTTGATCTACATAATCAGTATTGAACCTTGAGTAAACTGTAATAATAACTGTGCATTCAATTCTATTCCCAACGATCAATATTTGAATTGAATCTTGCATCATATGTGATCAAACTCGAAAAGCTTAATTTCTGTTTCTTAATCACTGAAACTGAAACCTTCAAGTTTGTTCTTGATTGTTAATGGTTGTATCTGAAACTTGCATAACTTGTTCTTAATCTTTAAAGGCTTAATCGGTTTCTATATTTTGTTATTAGAGTTTTGAACTTGAACCTATTCTGTGATCTTTTAATTCTGAATCAATATTTCTTATCCTCATCACCTTATATTCAAGATTTTAAATAAGCCCTTCACTGTTTTTGTAAAAGATCCTGAGGCCACAAATCCGAAAACTAAAGTGTTGTGAAAAGTTTTTAAGAGGGAAATATTTTAAGAAAACTCAATTCACCCCCCATCTTGAGTCGTGAAGCCAAAACAACAATTGGCATCAGAGCTAAACTCTTAAGTTTGGCTTAACAACTATAAGAGTATGGCTTCCAATGACTGTTTGAATGAAGGGGCTTAACTTGCACGCCCTCCTGCCTTCAATGGATATGAGTATATCTATTGGAAGGAAAGAATGGTAATCTTTCTTGAGGTAGCAGGTGTAGACATTTGGGATGCAGTAGAGAATGGACCGTCTGTCCCCTCGACTGTAGATGCTAATGGTACTCCAAGAAATAAGCCTAAAACTGAATGGAATGAGGATGATAAGAAAATAGTTCAATATAATACACGGGCTAAGAATATAATAACATCTGCTTTAAGCCGTGATGAGTTTTTCAGGGTTTCAAATTACAAATCAGCAAAGGAGATGTATGATACATTGCAAGTAACACATGAAGGAACCACAGATGTCAAAAGAGCAAGAATGAACACCCTCCCACACGAGTACGAGCTGTACATAATGAAGCAAGGAAAACCTATGACTGAAATGCAAAAGCGATTCTCACACATTGTGAATCAATTGGCTGCACTTGGAAAGACAATCTCAAATGAAGATCAAGTTAACAAAGTAATGAGATGCTTAAGCAGAGAATGGCAGCCTAAAGTCACTGCAATCTCAGAATCTAGAGACCTCTCATCAATGACCATTGCCACATTGTTTCGAAAACTGCAAGAGCATGAATTAGTGTTGAACAGACTGAATGAGAATGAATAAATTGACAAAAAGAAAAAGGGATTGACTCTGAAATCACAAGTCAGAGAAGTAGAAGACAGTGATGATGATGATTCAGCACAAGAGGCAGAATCTGAAGAAAAGATGGGAATGCAGGTTAGAAACTTCAAGAAGTTCCTAAAGAAGAAAGGTAACTTGAAAAGAAAGCCATCCACTTTTCCAAGGAGAAATTTCAGCAAAAGTGACAACTCTTCCAACAACTTCACATGCTATGAATGTGGAAAGATTGGCCACATGAAGCTTGATTGTCCAAAGCTGCAAAAGAAGGACAAAACTGAAAAGTTTGACTCAAAGGACAAGAAGTGGAGAAAGCCAAGAAAGGCCTACATTGCTTGGGATGATAATGATCTAGAATCCACTGAAGAATCTGAATTTGAGGAGGCAAACCTGTGTTTGATGGCCAGCAATCATAGTGATTCAGAAAGTGAAGTAAGTTCTAATTATCAACCTTCTTATGATGAATTACAAAATGATTTTGAAGAACTTCATAAAGAATCCATTGGACTTGCTAGATTGCTAATTAAGTCTAAGAAAACCATCACATGCCTGGAAGAGAAAAATTCTGTTTTAAACAAAGATCTAGATGAATTAAAAATAGAAAATTGTGCTATAAAAGAAAGATTCGCTACTGTTTTGGAACCACCTATATGTGATAATTGTCCTAAGTTGGAGAAACATGTAAATCATTTGAATGGTGATCTATCTAGAATTACTAGTGATAAAAACAACTTGAATGCATTACTTGGACAACAAAAAGAAATGAAAAACCAAGTTGATTTAGTGTACAAAATTGAGAGAAATGCAAAAACCTTTAGAAAATTTCATGTTTCACATTATGCTAATACATCACATTATGCTAGATGTCATTATTGCAATAGAAAAGGTGCTTTCTACAATTTGAGAAATAATTATTCATTACGGATAAGGCAAATATGGGTTACTAAAGGAACTATTACTGGAACTAACTCAAAAGGACCCAAACAGAGTTGGGTACCTATAGCACAAACATGAAATTCTGTTTTGTAGGTGTAGTGGAAGGTCAAGAGCAAAAATTGGAATCATGACATAGAGCTGTTGGCGAATCTAGGCAAGTATACCTAGTCGTACAAGTAATACGGTGGTGAGACCGATATCGTTCCCACGAGGATTGGTTGCCAATTACCAATTCACAAGTTCGACAACTGTCTAGACTAAAATATGAAGAGAGGTCAAAACATAAAATAAAGCAACAAAATGTTTTTTGTCTTTTTGGGAACTTTTAACAAACACTTGGAGTGCAGAAAGAGGTGTTGGGATTAAATTTCACCAAACCTTAGCCTCATGCAATACCAAGACTAGATACCTCCCATTCATGCTTCAAATATTAAAATCAACCCACAAGATTACTCAAGCCCTGATTCCTCAGATGACAAGAGCCTAAATTCACTAATAGACCCTAATTCCTTAGGTGGCCTAGATTAATGAGTTTGAATTAAGAGTAGGGATTACGTGATTACTAATAAACCAAACTCCATTCCTAGATGCGAGGTTTACTAGGTGAATAATTCCAGATCAAGAATCAATAAGAATGTCCCCATTGCAAATCAATTCTTATGAACAATTCATGGGTAGCTAAGCCACAAAAAGCATTAAGCGAAGGAATTAAACACTAATACGAAGGCATAAACACAGATTGATAAATCAAAGCAATTACATAATATTATGTTTAGTTACATCTAATCCCAACACAAAGGGATTAGCTACTCATAGTGAAAGAGAAAACCAAAACCAGAGAGATAAGAACAAAGGGAAGAAGAAACTCCATTGAATCTCTCCACAGCCGTCACCACAGCCCCTTGGTTCAGAGAAATCATGCCCCTCTTTGTATCCCAAGTGCTCCTAGGGTAAAAGTCCATGTTTTTCAGTGTGTTTCTGGTCTCCACTAGGGTTCCCAGTCTCCCTGTTTTCTGTCTGCTGCGCTCTTATTTATAGATCAGCTGCGCGTCACGGCCGTGATGGCCATCACGACCAGGCCATGACGTGTTCTGCAATGGGCGCGCTTTCAAATTTTGATCTGTCACGGCCGTGACACTCATCACGGCTAGGCCGTAATCGCTTCTGTCTTCACCAATTGGTCTGTCACGGCCGTGATGGGCATCACGGCTAGGCCGTGATGGTCTCTGACTTTTGCCTTCTGCTCTGCTTGATCATGGCCGTGATGGACATCACGGCCAGGCCGTGATGGGCTCTGTTTGGCTCATTCCTTCACCTTTCAAGCTCTATCTTCATCCAGCCCCATCATGGTCAATTTTGAGCATTTTATCATTAATTCCTGAAAAACAACATCACGAAACCACCTTACCCGTTCCAAGGGAAAAACTAACAAAAATCAAAGTAAATATGCCTAAACTATATGAAAATGCATGCAAAATGTACATGAATTATGATGTGAAATCACACTATCAAATCACCCCAAACTTATTCATTTGCTTGTCCTCAAGCAATCACTAAAGCCAGAAGAGATAAATAATCAGAACGTGGATAGTGAACCAAGAATCCTAGGAACTAATCCAAGTAACAGGCATTTTCAAATAGTTCATCAAGAGATAATCAATTTCAAGTCCAATTAGAAGCTTAGGTTCCATAGACTTATATTCTTACTAATATGGGCACTCTTTCTCACCTTAAAATCACCCCAAGCTTGTTCATTTGATTGGCACTCTTACTCACCTCACTCAAGTGTTTAGGGATATATGACAATTCGCTCCATTTTCCTCAAGGAATGAACTCTACCATAGGCTTGGCTATTAACCAATTATCTACTTTATTAATGAAAACAATTAAGAATCAAGAGGTCTTTTACTTGGTTGTAACGGGGCCATGGGATTAATCGTTAGGTGGGGAAATCAAGAAAAGGAAATTTCAAAAGGCTATACAAACTATCAAGCATTGCAAAGCATGACCTTCTAAAATACCTTTTTGGGTTTTGATTTATTTTTCCACCTTTCTTCCTTTCTTTTTGTTTTATTTCTCATTTCTTTTTGTCATCCCCTTCTCTATACATTTTTCTTTTTATTTTTCTTTTATTTGGAGAAGGGAAGATTTTCAGCTCAAGAGAAATATTTTTCTGATTTTCTCATCCCATACTTTTTCAAACTATCTTTTTACCCTTTGTGTAATACTTTAGAAGGTCTCCTATCAAGCATATTCATCAAAGTAATTCAAGGTACCAAGAAAAGTATTTTATTCTTCAGGCTCAAAATTAGGCAACTAAGGGGTAGCATTTAGTCATTCAAAGCTCAGAAGGCCGGAAAAATACCTAGTGCCTCAATCATTTTCAAAAATGTTTTAAAAAATTTTTAATCTTCAAAACGGTTTCAAGTCAAGTTCTAGAGAAATACAGTCCTAGAGGAATAACACTCTATCAAAAAGAATGGGGTAGATTTAGTGAGTATTCCTTTTTGGCTCAAAATCTCACATTTAGTAGTTCAAAAATCAATGAGAAACACAAATCTAAGGCACCACATGCTAATTATCAACTATCAAAAATCATCCTAAGAATTTTTATTTGTAGCCTCATCACAAGAATAAAAAATTGGGTTCAATAATTCACTATCTCAATTTAATTGGCACTCAGTTCTCACAATTGGATGCATAATCTAAGCAAGGGCCAATCGAGTCATGTGATCATGCAAAACTATACATATATGAATGCAACATGAAAAAAATGCAATGCAACATGAAAAATGCAAAAATACCCCTACCCCAAGCTTAAGAACTTACATTGTCCCCAATGTAAATAATTAAGTCGGAGAGAGGAGAAAAATGGAACAAATCACCGAGGTGGTAGCGGGTGTTGGCTCACATGGCTAGTCAAAGGGAGGCTGGAAATGTGTCACGGCCATGATGCTCCTCACGGGCAGGCCGTGATCAATTCTGGTTCTCAGGAGTTGGCCTGTCACGGCCGTGACCTCCATCACGGCTAGGCCGTGATGCTCTCTGCTCTTCATGGTCTTCTCATCACGCCTGTGATGGGTATCACGGCTAGGCCGTGATCCTTTCTGATCTTCTCATTAGGCTCATCACGGCCGTGACCAGTGTCACGGCTTGGGCGTGATGGTTGTTGACTTTGTTTCTCTCTGCCCTTTTTGCTCCTCCTTCCCTGAAAACACTTAACAAATTTATTAATTTATTTTCCTCTTGATCTTATCAAATTATTCAAGAGTTAAAAGTAAAATAAAAAGAACACGAATGGAAAAAGGAAAATAAAAATTGGGTTGCCTCCCAATAAGTGCTTCTTTAACGTCACTAGCTTGACAGGTTAGGATCCTCCTCATGGATCCCATGTCCTATGGAGTGGCGATTGCAGAAGCAATACGACTCTATCCACAATTCCACCTAACCAGTGTGTGAAAACTCCATTGACCTCTTTAACTACAATTACGAACTCACTTTCTCCCAGGTCAAATGGTATTTTCACAAGGAGAATTAACAGACAAGTGGAAGGGGCTAACTTTCCAGTGTCCACACATGCATGTAAGCCAACATATTTATCTAATGCAGCAATTTCAGGTTGCTTGGCAAGCATGGTGAAATCCACTACCACTTCATCTGCACTTTGATCCATCCCCCCAACCATATTCTGCTCAAACAATGCTTCATGTGGGTATTATACTAACTGTTTGCAAATCTCCCCCACTTGCATTTTGAAGCTTTGCATCAGAGGTTCGATACAATCACAATTGGCTCTTGCCTTGGCCTCAGAGATGGATAGTTCTTGGGAATATTGTTCTAGAGCAGCTTTCAAAGGTGTTTGCTCATTCCATTCCCATTCCTCAATTTCCCAAGGATTTGTGAAAGGTAATTCCTCTTCTTTTGACTCGTCTACCACCACCACTTCATCTTCATTCTGATCAATCCCCACAACCATATTTTGCTCAAATTTTACTTCATGTGGCTCTATAGGAATCATGCATGGTGGTGGAGGTGGTAAATACGAGCAAATGGTTTCCCAATCCTACTTGGAGATATTATATATAAGCCTACCCGTCATGCAATCAACTTGTGCTGGAACAACATGATTCAACAAATCTATGAAGTCTCCCAAACACCAGTTGTCCTTCAAAGTGTGACTTGAGGCTTCCTTGTCAGGTGGATAATAATAATTGTCCATGAATTTCATCCACCTGGCACAACCAAAACTAAAAAGAAAAGATCAAATATATACAAAAAATAAAAAAATAAAAATGTCTAAACTAGTTGCCTCCTTTGTTACTAATGATATTGACAAAACCAATCCCCGACAACAGCGCCAAAAACTTGTTGGCGAATCTAGGCAAGTATACCTAGTCGTACAAGTAATACGGTGGTGAGACCGATATCGTTCCCACGAGGATTGGTTGCCAATTACCAATTCACAAGTTCGACAACTGTCTAGACTAAAATATGAAGAGAGGTCAAAACATAAAATAAAGCAACAAAATGTTTTTTGTCTTTTTGGGAACTTTTAACAAACACTTGGAGTGCAAAAAGAGGTGTTGGGATTAAATTTCACCAAACCTTAGCCTCATGCAATACCAAGACTAGATACCTCCTATTCATGCTTCAAATATTAAAATCAACCCACAAGATTACTCAAGCCCTGATTCCTCAGATGACAAGAGCCTAAATTCACTAATAGACCCTAATTCCTTAGGTGGCCTAGATTAATGAGTTTACATTAAGAGTAGGGATTACGCGATTACTAATAAACCAAACTCCATTCCTAGATGCGAGGTTTACTAGGTGAATAATTCCAGATCAAGAATCAATAAGAACGTCCCCATTGCAAATCAATTCTTATGAACAGTTCATGGGTAGCTAAGCCACAAAAAGCATTAAGCGAAGGAATTAAACACTAATACGAAGGCATAAGCACAGATTGATAAATCAAAGCAATTACATAATATTCAGTTTAGTTACATCTAATATCAACACAAAGGGATTAGCTATTCATAGTGAAAAAGAAAACCAAAACCAGAGAGATAAGAACAAAAGGAAGAAGAAACTCCATTGAAGCTCTCCACAGTCGTCATCGCAGCCCCTTGGTTCAGAGAAATCACGCCCCTCTTTGTATCCCAAGTGCTCCTAGGGTAAAAGTCCATGTTTTTCAGTGTGTTTCTGGTCTCCACTAGGGTTCCCAGTCTCCCTGTTTTCTGTCTGCTGCGCTCTTATTTATAGATCAGCTACACGTCACGGCCGTGACGTGTTCTGCAATGGGCGGCTTTCAAATTTTGATCTGTCACGGCCATGACACTCATCACGGCTATGGCGTGATCGCTTATGTCTTCACCAATTGGTCTGTCACGGCCGTGATGGGCATCACGGCTAGGCCGTGATGGGCATCACGGCTAGGCCGTGATGGGCATCACGGCTAGGCCGTGATGGGCATCACGGCTAGGCCGTGATGGTCTGACTTTTGTCTTCTGCTCTGCTTGATCATGGCCGTGATGGGCTCTGTTTGGCTCATTTCCTTCACCATTCAAGCTCTATCTTCATCCAGCTCTATCATGGTCAATTTTGAGCATTTTATCATTAATTCCTGCAAAACAACACCACGAAACCACCTTACCCGTTCCAAGGGAAAAACTAACAAAAATCAAAGTAAATATGCCTAAACTATATGAAAATGCATGCAAAAATGTACATGAATTATGATGTGAAATCACACTATCAAGAGCCTTCAGCAAACACAAAATGGGTAACAATAAAGAAAGAATATTGATTGAATATGTTTTCTAATTATCATTATTAATGTGTGATTGTGAATCTTTCTTTGTTGACTTATGTATCATTGTATAGTATGTCTACATTTCTGTATTAAAGTTATTTGATCAATCTTGGAATAATCATATGGCTTTTGTTTCACAATTTGAATCTAAGAAAATCGATGAAGCCTTAAATGATTTGTTTTACTTGCTATGCAACAATTAACTTTGAACATGATCTCTATCATAAGAACTTTATTCAAAGTAGAGAAATTGAGATTGAATATGTTGATACAACTAAACAACTTGGTGATATTTTTACCAAGCCCTTGAACAAGGAAAGCTTCTTTTTCATTAGAAGAGAATTGGGCATAATTGATCAATCCTACATCTAATCTCTAAAGAAACAAAAGAAAATCAAAAAGGAAGAACTAGTTCTAGGAATTCATAGAAATTAGAACTTAGTTTTTGAAAGGAAAAATGCCTTAGTTTGTAATTTTGGCTGATGGTTTCTGTACTTCTTGATTTGTCCCTGCACCTATCCTCTATCATGAATAATTTTATATGCTATGTTTGAATGTTTAAATGCTTGCCTTCTCTATTGCTTTGAATCTTTTTTTTTCTCTATCTTTTTGATAATGCCAAAAGGGGAGGAAAAAGTATGATATAGAGAAAAGGGATAATAACAAATTATACATGCATATGTTGAGGGGGAGTTTATAAGCTTATATGATTAATAAGGAGTAAATCAAATTCTGCTATGATAATATTTTTTTGCTCTGATATACTTCTGCTCTGATACCATGATATAAATCTATCAAAAACACTTAGCTTATGCTACA
This sequence comes from Sophora flavescens, assembly GCA_030762895.1. NCBI lineage: Eukaryota > Viridiplantae > Streptophyta > Magnoliopsida > Fabales > Fabaceae > Sophora > Sophora flavescens. Next base: position 67,692,682 of record CM061065.1, read on the forward strand.
CTTATACTCTGATCTTATAATTTGTTAAAAGATTTGTCATAATCAAAAAGGGGGAGTTTGTTAGACTCAATGACTTAGAGATTTTGATATATGACAAATACAATTTAATATGTGTGCAAGTGTTTTAGTGTCAAATTGCAAAGATAAGTATCAAGCAGTGATCAACAAGTTCATTCCGCAAATTCAAGGAAAATATTCAAGGAAGAACTTGAAGGAATCAAGGAGTTGCATGTAGAAATCAAAAGAGCAAAGTCAAAGATCAAAGGATCATCAAGACCGAGCTTAACGAAGAATTTTAGATTTAAGTCTTAGATGATTTGTAAGAGAAAGAAATCTCTTAGTAACAAAATAGCTCAAAAGATGCATGAAGAAAATCAATTTTCATAACCTTCATTAAAAGGAATAAGTTTTCTTTAATGAAAATGATTTTTGGAAGTAATAGAAGCGCTCATCCAACACAAGTGATAGAAGCGGTCGTCCAACACAAGTCATAGAAGCGCTCATCCACTAAAGTAATAGAAGCGCTCGTCCAACACAAGTAATAGAAGCGCTCGTCCAACACAAGTGAGAGAAGCGCTCATCCACTGAAGCGATAGAAGCGCTCATCCACTAAAGTGATACAAGCGGTCATCCACTGAAGTGACAGAAGTGCTCGTCTACTAAAGTGATAGAAGCACTCGTCCACTAAAGTGACAGAAGTGCTCATCCACTAAAGTGATACAAGTGCTCGTCCACTAAAGTGATAGAAGTGCTCGTCCACTAAAGTGACATATGGAGCTCGTCTACTAGGTTACGTTCAACCAGTTAAAGGAGTATCCGTCCAATGACGTAGCATAAGGAGCTCGTCTACTATCAACTGCGAGCCTTGATAGAGAAGGGGATGACAAAAATCAGGAAAATGTTTCTCTTGAGATGAAAAATCTCCCCTTCTCCAAATAAAAGAAAAAGAAATATAAATAGAGAAGAGGATGACAAAAATGAATGAGAAATAAAACAAAAAGAAAGGAAGAAAGGTGGAAAGATAAATCATAACCCAAAAATGTATTTTAGAAGGTCATGTTTTGCAATGCTTGATAGTTTGTATAGCCTTTTGAAATTTCCTTTTCTTGATTTCCCCACCTAACGTTAAATCCCATGGCCCCGTTACAACCAAAGTGAAAGACCTCTTGATTCTTAATTGTTTTCATTAATAAAGTAGAGATTTGGTTGATAGTCAAGCCTATGGTAGAATTCATTCCTTGAGGAAAATGGAGCGAATTGTCCTATATCCCTAACACTTGAGTGAGGTGAGAAAGAATGCCAAGCAAATGAACAAGCTTGGGGTGATCTTCAGGTGAGAAAGAGTGCCCTAATCAGTGAGAATATGAGTCTAAGAAACCTAAGCCTCTAATTGGACTTGAAACTGATTGTCTCTTGCTGAATTATTTGAGATGCCTGTTACTTGGATTATTTACTCGGGTTCTTAGTTCACTATCCATATTATGATCATTTATCTCTTCTGGCCTTAGTGATTTCTTGAGGACAAGCAAATGAATAAGCTTGGGGTGATTTGATAGTGTGATTTGACATCATAATTCATGTACATTTTTGCATGCATTTTTCATATAGTTTAGGCATATTTGATTTTATTAGTTTTTACCTTGGAACGGGTAAGGTGGTTTCTTGGTGTTGTTTTGCAGGAATTTAAGGAAAAATGCTCAAGATTAGCCATGATGGAGCTTGGATGAAGACAGAACTTGAAAAGTAAAGATAATGACCCAAGCAGAGCCCATGATGATCGTCACGGTCGTGATCGAGCAATAATTGAGAAGAAAGAAGGCAAAATTCAAAAGTTATCACGGCTTAGCCGTGATGCCCATCACGACCATGACATGTTAATTGAGCCAGACCCCTTCTTGGCAGAATCTGTCAAGGCCAAGCCGTGATGCCCATCACGGCCATGACAGATCATTTGGTTAAGGCAGAAGCTATCACGGCCTGCCCGTGATGAGCATCACGGCCTGCCCGTGATGAGCATCACGACCGTGATGCTCCAATATTTGAAAGCGCGCCAAGGCAGAAAGCGTCACGACCTGGCCGTGATGGCCATCACGGCCGTGACGCGAATCCTGATCTATAAAGAGGCATGGGCAGAACAGAGGAAAACAATTTTTGAAACCCTCAAACACTCTCTCTGAACCAGGGGCAGCTGCACAAGGATTCCATGGAGTCTCTTCCCCTTTTCATCTATATTTCTTTGGTTTTGGCTATGATCATGAGTAGCTAAACCCCCATTGTTGGGGTTAGGTGTAGCTATTTCTGAATTATCCATGTATTTGACTTGATCTTGTAATACAGTTTTTACTTCTTTATGAGTGATTGATTTCCATGCTTAATGCTTGTTGTGGCGTGATCCCCCATAACTTGATCATTGTTTTGGTATGCAATTGGAAAATTCGTATTAGAACTAGAACTGAAATCAACCACCTAGTAAACCTTGTAACTAGGAATGGATTTAGGTTTATTAGCAATCGTATAATCCCTAATCATCATGCAAATTCATTAATCTAGGCCACCTAAGGAATTAGGGTCTATTAGTGGATTTAGGCTCTTGTCATCTGAGGAATCAGGGCTTGAGTAATCTGGTGGATTGATTGTCATATTTGAAGTAGAATCTGTTTATTAGTCATTTCATTGCATGGGGATGAAGTTTAGTGAACCTAATCCCAACATCTTTCATATATTTGAAGAATCCCTCTAACTGCCTTCCAAGTGTTCGACAAAAACCCAAAAAGAACTTTTCTCTTTATTTTGTTTATTTTAGGTTTTAAATCTGTTTGGGCTTGGTATTTACTATCGAGCTCCCTTCAATCCAAATATCCGCTTAGATAGTAATTGATTTGGTATGTGCTAGTACTTGTCACAGTCCTCGTGGGAACGATAAACGGTCTCACCACCGTATTACTTGTACGACTAGGTATACTTCCCTAATTCGTCAACAATCCACATCCATAGGGCACTCACCCGCAATATCTGATATCCCAAAATAGGATATCCTGACCTCGTGTGTTCCACTCGCACGGCTGTGAATAACATTGCATCTATATGAATCTCATAACCCACATTAATAACATCCTAGTGCCTTAACCTTCCATCAAAGCCTTAACGCATATTCCTCATAGATAAAACCACTTAATTACGCTAGGTACCTCTAAATCATCTTTATTCTCTCACCCAAACAATTATCTCCCGAACAACACATATCCTTACTTAAAAATCAGCTAAACACAATATTAAAAACCAAGCAGATCATGCATAACACAATATCAGAAAATATTCAAATACCATAAAATATCACATAAGCAATGCAATAATAATAATAAATTCAATCAACCTCAGATAAGATAAAATCATCCTAACGTCGATAAACCTACAATTCTCGAATCACCATTGGTTTTACAGAAAAGGTTTCCAATGTGATTTTGGTCTTGTCAATTACTCAACTACTAGTAAGGTTTAGGTCACCCTACACAATTATTATATAATGTGCTATTTATCGATTCTGGCAGTAAAATGATTCTTTCCCCCACCCGAGTTAGCACCGAAATTCCGACTTCGACGATCCTCGTTATCACACCACATTTTAACAGTTTCTCCTTCAACCAAACAATACAACTATAATTAATCAACAAAATCACTCTTAACCTAACTAGCTAGGTTTCGGCCTCCTAATTCAAAATAGGGTTAGGATTCTTTTCTCATTCCAAGCTTTTGGATTCTAATTCCTATAGTCTTAGATAGCTTAGATACATTGCTATAACTTGAAAACATGAACAAAATATTCTAAGCCCTATTTAATTGAATTTCGGCCTCACATAGAATAATAGGCTAGGATTTTCAAATCAACTTAATCTCTTAGATAAATGATCTTAGAGTGTTAGAGAGAATGAATCAAGCATTTGATTTCAAAAATCAATCAAAAACTTTTCAACCCTTTTATGTTAGGGTTTCAACCTCTATAAGAAAATTAGGCTAGGGATTTTTGTTGAACCTAAGCTCTTGGATTTAAGCTCTACAAGTATTATAGAACTTAAATCAAGTACTAACTTTCAAAACAAACAACAAAACACCAAACCCATTTTACTACATAGGTTCAGCCAAATAGGGTTCAATAGAAAAAAAATGATTCTGATCACATGCACTTGGATAATGAAAGTAATGTTCATTACTAGATCATAAAAATTGGTTTCACTTTAAAAGGATTTTTCTATGATTTTCTATGAATTTTCAAAATGGAAAAATATGATTCATGGCATAAACATGAGAAATACATGAAGATGAAAGCTTAGATGATCAAGGAGATGAGCTTTTACCTCTTGAAGATTGAAGAAATGAAGAAAATGATCAACCTTTACTAAGTTGAAAACTGGACAGCTTGAGGGTGTGATGGTATTGTGAGTGTATCTCACAATATACTCATCAAAAAATCACGAACTTTGGCTTGTTAGAAAGTTAAGAAGAAAAGAAACACCTTTTGTGATGAAGGTTTCATTTGTTTCGGATCATAACAGGGGTGAAAAGGGGCTTCTTTCTGCTGTTTCATGTGTCGCTGAGAATTCTGGGCAGTTTCGGTATTTTGAGTACATCTCCCAATCCACTTATCCTTTTTTGATGATCTTTTTCTTTTTGGAAAGAAGAGAGAAATAGGAACAACTTTTATTTTGAGAGTTGTTCGAGATTCAGAAAGGAAGAGGGTCATAGTTTCGGTGGAGATTTGGTGTTCTTATGAGTTTTGTAACTTAGAGAAAATGGAGAAAACTTGGTGTGGAAGACGAAGAGAAGTGGGGAGAGGGAAGCTGCGGTTTTGATACTTTATATAGGATTAGATTTAGGCTTTTTTTAGTTCCTTAGAGTCCAAATAATGGGTTTTGTGAATATTAAATTAATATATGATTAATCATAGTTAATAGTTAACTTAACGAAGGTTATTTTAGCTAATCATGGTTAATAATATGTGGCTCACATTTGATGGAGGTGTGGCTGATTTTTGGCCACACATAGTGACTCACCAATGAGTCACCGATCCTATCTGTTAGCGGTTCCCGGAAATTTCCTACGCAGCAGCTCCGTCATTTGCCCGATTTCGATTTTTGAGAGGAAAATAATGAATCGAAAGCAAAACGAAATAGGTATGGTTAAGTATATATGGATGTATGAATTTGAGGAGAGGTGGGAGGTTTACAACCATGTAAAATGAGTGGTTAAAAGTGCGTAGATGTGTCTTGTTAATACCCGCGAAAGCTTGGGGGTATTTTGGTCTTTTTACCTAAAAGTCATGATTACTAGCATTTAATGCTCATAAATTCTTGGTGACTCATCCTCCATGAGTCATAATGTATGACTCGTTGTCCCGATCTCTTGACGGGTCTATGCAGTTCCGTTTTCTACTCCGTCGGTTTCCCGATCAGGGTTTTACACCCGCGTAAAAGCGTAATATTTCGTTTTCGGTTGAAAATTTTCAAAACAACTAAACTCGTTAGAAATATGATTTAAATATAAACCATTTTCTTCACGAGTCAAAATTAGGTTTTCTGATCATTAAAATCTTATTGTCAGTGAAAACGCCGACTGCTTTCCGTCCGAACTTTTACCAAAATTCGTCCGAATAAACATTATATTTTATTTCTAATCAGAAATTTGGATAGTATACTTCCACACGGACAAATTATAAAAATCTACAAATTTCAGTTTTCGGGTCAAATTAGGGTTTTCTGTCAGTATAAAATTATACTGTCAGTTAGAAAACGCAGACCGGTTTTCGTCTGAGTTTTATACCCAAAATTTTACCGTAACCTTCTACCATAAGAGAGACTATGAATATGTATTTATTTTATTTTAAGTCACTTTCTAACTCTCAGATTAAAATATAATTAATTATATTTTAACCGGTTAAACAACGTAATTAAAAATCAGGCTGTCACAGTTCCCCCTCAGCACTTGTTAGATACTCAATCCTTTCGAGGCTGAGCTCTGATGCCAACTGATGTTGACACAGGGAATCTGATAAACCTTTGGGTCATCTAGTTTTTTGACTATAAAGACCTCAATTTTGATACCAATTACGCGAGTTCACTCTCGTTTTAGCCCAAATTTGGCTTTAATTGTTCACATGTGACATTTTGAGTCTTAGAAGTAATTTTTATATATTTCTTCTACTTTCTAGGTAAAATAAAGCAATAGGTGCTACTTTTATTTTCAGGTTAAAAGTGAAGCTCAAGGAAACTTGGAAAAATTGAAGAAAACAAGCAAAAGGAAAATTTCAAGGTCTTGCCCCACGAGATAGTGCTCGCCCCGCGAGCCAGACACAGGATTTCTAAAGATCACTCAGTCTTTCCCCGTGAGACAGGCCTCTCCCCGCGAGACAGGCCTCGCCCCGCGAGGAATCAAACTCATAATGGAGCCAAAATTAAGTGCTCGCCCCGCGAGCGAGCGCAGAACCAGTTTCCTATAAATAGCTTGTTGTTATGAGAATTTGAAAATCGAATCCTAGTTTTCTGTGAGCTGCGTCTCGTTTAGGTTTACATACTCTTTTATCAGTTTTATTTCATGTTTTCTTTTGTATTGAGAATGTTGAAGCACGCTATGAGGAACTAATCCTCTTTTCTGAGGAAGCGATGAAGCCGCTCATGACGGCATAGTGAAATTGTGATGTTTTCTACTCCCTAATTCTCAATTCTTGTTTCTTAATTCTATTTTGTTTACGTTAATCATATGAGCTTGTGGTTAACTATTCAAGCATGATGAGTCCGACCGGAGATTCACGCTTTAGGACTTGAATTAAGAACACAAGTGGAATATTGATAGAGATATAATAGGAGATTTGTGCAATCTTTATAGGGAACCACGAACTTAATGAATCTAACTGTTAGTCTTCGAATAGAGATATTGTTGATTGGCATGCTTAGGTATTTTCTTTTGTGCTCGACCGAGACATTAGGATAATATCGGGTTCTTGATTGGCAAGTAATTGAACCTAGGGATAGAAAATAATAACTTTAGATCTGTGTTTAATTGGGTTGCCGGATTCGTGACCTTAGATCTTCCCCATTCTTAATTCACAAATTCTTTCCATTTGTTATTGCTTTGATTGAACTCTTTCTTAATACTTGATATTGGTTACTACTTGATTTCTCAACAAACTTCTCTCTCTTGACTTTGTCAATCCTAACTGTTTCCCTTAAATATTGATAACAATTGGACACCCAATCCCTGTGTTCGATCTCGGTAATTTACTTACCGTGTTTTTATTATTTGCCTCGATCCAGTACACTTGCTAGAGCCCATCAACTTTTTGGCACCATTTCCGGAGATTGGCATAGCCAATTTTACTTTATTTAAAGAAAATAGTTAATTTGAACAAGCCATTTTTTTGTTTTAAATTTCTTTTTGAATTTTTTATCTCTTTGAATTTCTTTGATTTCACTTGGTCTTGGGAGTTTTTGTTGTATGTGAGGTACCGTTTCACCGAAAGACTTGCCATACGACCTAGAGATTCGTAGGACCGAGAAGAGGTTGAGGAAGCAGCTTAGAGAACAGAGGAGTCTTGAGGCATTGAATCTTGGAGAGATGGTTGAAGAACCACCACCTTCTTACAAGCCCCTTTATGAGTACACTCTTCCTAACTTGGAGGATTGTACTTCTACCATTGTGAGGCCTTCCATCACGGCCAATTCATGTGAGATTAAGACATCAGTTCTTTATATGGTGCAACAAAATCAATTTGATGGGAGTGCACAATGAGATCCTCACAGGCATATCACTCCCTTTTTAGAGGTATGTGACATTACAAAGTGTGTGGGAGTTTCAGACGATGCCTTTCGCTTGCGACTATTCCCTTTTTCTCTTCGGGATAGAGCTCACGAGTGGTTAGATTTAAATTTGGATCATGGAAGTATCACTACTTGGGAGGACATGGCTCAGAAATTCCTCACAAGATTCTTTCCTCCTCAGAAAGCCGCACAATTGAAAATAGTTATTACTTCTTTTAAGCAACATGTGGATGAGACTTATAATGAAGCTTGGGAGAGGTATAATGTGCTCTTGAGGAGATGTCCATCTCATTCTTTGACTTGGTATCAAAGGTTCACCACTTCTTCAATGGTTTGAGAGGTCGCTACCAGATGAATTGTGATGCCGCAGCTGGCGGTTCCTTCTCGTGCAAGTCAGCAGAGGATGCATGGGCTTTATTGGAAAAGATGTCAAGGAATGAGTACAGCCGTAATATGCATCAACCTACTAGTGCACCGCATCCAAATTCAATTGGGCTTAGTGCAACATCTATTGAAGCCATTCTTGAGCAGAATGCGCTCATGAAGAAGCAGAATGAGGCACTTACTAGCAAGATGAAGGTGAATGGAATGCGGGAAGGATTACCTCCGGGGTGTAACTTTTGCAATGGGGAACATGACACTAAATGTTATCAGAATAACTATTCTCCGGAGCATGTGGACTCATGTCACAACTTCTATGACACAGTGCCACAACACAATGATTATCCGAGGAATAGGCATAATAACTACCATCAAGGGCAAGGTTGGAATATCATGAGAGATCATCCGAGTTTTTCTTGGAGCAACACCAGTGGTGGTTTGGCCGGGCAACAACAACATCAGAACCAAAGGCAGAACTACGGATTCAACAGCATAACACTAAGCAAGCCCTGCCAAGAACTAACCAGTTACAAATTACAGATGGGAACAGGAAACCTTGGGAGTTGGCTCTTGAGAAGACTAATGCGGCCATTGAAAAGCTGACGGTGCATACAGACACAACCATTGATAAGTTGGCAACCCATACAGGTGTATCGATCCAGAATCTTGAGACTCAGGTAGTACAGCTTGCAAAGCAGTTGAATGAGCGTCTTCTAGGCTCTTTTCCAGGTAATACAGAGAACAACCCCAAGAACCAATGCAATGCCGTATCAAATTGAATCGATAAGGTGTTGGAATCAAATGGGGGCACAACTAGTTCTCCTGAAGCTGTAATTCCAGAAGTACCACAAGTGGAGACAGAGCAAGCCGAGGTAGAAGAAGTGCCTAGCGAAAAGGTGCCAGAGAAAGAGGGGAGGTTGAAGTTAGTGGATGAAGAATTCCGAAAGAAGAAGTGGATTGAATCCAAGGATCTCCCTCCTTACATGACGGTACCATTTCTAGAGCGATTGAAGAAGCCTTTGCCAGATAAACATTTTTCTAAGTTCCTTGATATTTTTCCACAAGCTTCGAATCAACATTCCATTTGCGGAAGCCTTGGAACAAATTCCATCTTATGCCCGGTTTATTAATGAGCTTATCTCCAAGAAGCGGAAGATAGTGGATGAGGAGACGGTTGCTTTAACCGAGGAGTGTAGTGCAATCCTTCAACACAAGCTACCTCCGAAGTTGAAGGATCCGGGTTCGTTTAGCATACCATGCACCATTGGGGAGATAACTTTTGGGAAGGCATTATGTGATATAGGGGCTAGCATTAATCTAATGCCCCTATCTATAATGAGGAAGCTTGGCATTCAAGAGGCCAAGGGGACTATGATGACACTCCAACTTGCGAATCGTTCTATTAAATACCCTTATTGGGTGGTTGAGTACTTGTTGGTAAAAGTGGATAAATTCATCTTTCCGGCGGATTTTGTGGTCTTAGATATGGATGAATATATCGAGATCCCTCTCATATTGGGTAGGCCTTTCTTGGCCATCGGGCGTGCTTTGATAGATGTGCAACAAGGGAAGCTCACACTTCGGGTGCAAGATGAGAATGTTGTCTTCAATGTTTTTGAAGCAATGAAACATCCGATTGAGCAATCTAGTGTGTACATCATAGATGTGATAGAGCCTATTGTTAAATCCCATGCCACACAAGAAGCACATGGTTCTTCACTTGCGAAAGTGTTGGTAAAATCCCATGTTGATGATGAAGATGGGGAATTTTTGGAAGATGCCAAATTTTTTGAGTGTGTGAAATATATGGAAGCATTATTAATTCTCCCCAAGGAAGAATACAAAAAGGAAGAACTCAACCAAGAAAGCACGGAAGAAGACAACAAGAAACCGGAATTAAAACAACTCCCATCTCACTTGAGGTGTGCATTTTTTAGTAAGTAAGGACAAGATCCGGTCGTCATTAGCAATGCATTGAAATAGGATGAAGAAGAAAATCTATTAAGAGTTCTTAGGGAACACAAATCTGCCATTGGATAGAAGATTTCAGATTTAAAAGGTATAAGTCCTTCTTTGTGCATGCATAAAATTTTGATGGAGGATGATTATAAACCGGTGGTTCAACCACAAAGACGGTTAAATCCCATTGATCCGAGGCCATACACTGGTCAAAATAATAGTAATTAAAAACTGTAGTACAAGGCAAAACAACCTTGGTCGTCTCACGAGGATCTTTAAAATTATTAGCCAATCAAGAATGTTAGAGACAGGGGTTTTTCAAAATTTCCAAGGCGAAAATAGTTTGCAATAAACAAATAAATTCAATTAATTATAAACATCAATCCTAGACGTCAAGTTCCTTGGTAGAATTCGTCATTGTTCCAAAAGATATAAATTCATTTGCCCTCCTCCTCCGTTAATTTGAAATCTACTACATGATCATGTAGGGTTTAAACAACAAAATTGGAGTCACAATCGCAATCCCTAATAATGTTGATTTATGTACAAATTCATTTAACCTAGGTTACCAATCGGTTCCCTAATCTCTATTAGATTTTTGGATTAATCAATCCTAATTCCTAATTCCAATTCAATCATGAAAACTGAATCTACATCTAATCAGACATAGATCAAGCGTAATCACACTCACAACACAGAAATCATAATTGAAAGAAGAGAAAAGGAGAAGAAACAATTGGAAAACAATTAAAAGTAAGGAACTCAGAATTCAAACCAAATTACTTGAATGTCTAGGATTGATAAAAGGTTTAGCCTTCCATAGTCATCACCATTGGAGAAGCTTTAACAACAAAACATCCAACAAAGTGCAGAAAACTAAAAAAGGGAGAAGAGAGGGGAAGAGAATTCCAAAACTTGCAAAAACAATGATTGTAAAAGTATCTAATTTTCGTGTCTGACTTGTGCAGCTGCAAACTGCCATTTATGCTTATTAATCCAGACCTAAACCTAGACCAAATTAAGGGCCTTTGAATAATTTTTCCAACAAGGTATCATATGACTTTATTGGGCTTAAGATGAGTAAGTTAGGCCCATTTAAGTGAAGGAACATCATGGACTGCGTATTGATCCGCGCCAGAGAACTTGGGACCCATTTTAGCCTTGATTTTGGCCTAATTTGACAATTCTTGTGAAACCTGAAATTGTAGGTTTCTTCCTTATCTTTCTAGGGACAGCAAGATCACTAAAATCCTATATCTGTAGCTCTAATTATGCTCTGCGCAAGGCAACAAGGTCGGGATGAGTGAAAAATCCGAAAATTAACAATGTTTAGCAATTAAGCCCAATAATGTAAAACCCAGCCAAATCACCAATATTAAACACATATAACAATTAATTAGGCCAAGTATACACACTAAAAGGTAACTCAAAAATGAGTTATCACCCATCATAAAAGAAGTTGTTGCCAAGGAGGTTATTAAGCTTTTAGATGCCGAAATTATCTATCCAATCTCGGATAGTAATTGGGTTAGCCCAGTTCATGTGGTCCCAAAGAAGGGAGGTACAACCGTGGTGGTGAATGAGAAGAATGAGATGATTCCAACAATAATCGTCACGGGGTGGAGAGCGTGCGTAGACTACAGGAAGCTTAATGATGCAACAAGGAAGGACCACTTCCCCTCCCATTCATAGATCAAATGGTGGAAAGGTTATATGTATATGAGTACTATTGTTTCTTAGATGATTATTCTGGATATAACCAAATTGTGGTGGATTCATAGGACAAAGAAAAGACTACTTTCACTTGTCCATATGGTGTATTTGTATATAGGAGGATGCCCTTTGGTCTGGGCGACGCTTCGGCTACTTTCCAGAGGTGCATGCTTTCTATCTTCTTAGACATGGTGGAAAAGTTCATTGAGGTTTTCATGGATGACTTCTTAGTTTTTGGAACTTCGTTCGACAATTGTTTGAAGAACTTGGGGTGTGTGCTACAAAGGTACCAAGAGACCAACCTAGTACTCAATTGGGAGAAATACCATCTCATGGTTTGTGAAGGTGTGGTCTTGGGGCATAAAATCTCTCAAAATGGGATTGAAGTAGACAAAGAAAAAACTGAAGTGATTGAGAAGTTGCCCCCACCAACAAATATGAAGGGGGGGGAAAGGAGTTTTCTCGGGCACACCGGCTTCTACCGGCGCATCATTTGGGATTTCTCCAAAATAGCGAAGCCACTCCACGACCTTCTTATGAAGGATGTATCCTTTGAGTTTAATGTTTCATGTTTAAATGCTTCGAATATTTTGAAACATATACTTTTGACCGCACCCATAATCACTGCACCTAATTGGGAATTACCTTTTGAAATCATGTGTGATGCAAGTGATTATGCGGTGGGGGCTGTACTAGGACAAAGGGTTGAAAAGTTAGTCCATGTATTTACTATGCAAGAAAAGTTTTAAACGATACACAAGCTAACTATTCCACTACTGAAAAAGAACTCCTTGCAATAGTGTTTGCACTAGATAAGTTTAGATCCTATGTAGTAGGGTCTAAGATTATTATATTCACCAATCATGCGGCCATTAAACACTTGATAACAAAACAAGAGGCCAAACCTAGACTAATCCGGTGGGCATTACTTTTGCTGGAGTTTGATCTTGAGATTAGGGACCGGAAAGGTTCCAAGAATGGAGTTGCGGCCACTTGTTAGGAATAGTCAATTTCGAACAAGAGGAGAAACTTTTAGATATCCAGGAAAAATTTTCGGATGAGCCCTTGTTCGCCGTTTTTGAAAATTTTCCTCCTTGGTTCGCTGATATGGCTAACTACAAAGCTTCAAAAGTGGTCCCGGAAGGCTACACTAGGCAACAACGAAAGAAGATCTTCTCGGATGCAAAGTACTACATTTGGGAAGATCCCTTATTGTTCACGCAGTGTGCTGATGGATTGATGCGGAGGTGCATTCCTCATGATCAAATTGGGAGAATTTTGTGCCATTGCCATGGCTTGGATTATGGTGGCCATTTTGGGGGAAAGAAAACTGCAGAAAAAGTTCTCCAAAGTGGTTTCTATTGGCCCACCATCTTCAAGGATGCAAAAACTTTCGCAGAGAGCTGTGATCGATGCCATAGGGTCGGTAATATCTCCAAAAGATATGAACTTCCTCTCCAAAGCATGTTGGAGGTAGAAATCTTCGATGTGTCGGGCATTGACTTCATGGGACATTTTCCTCCATCGTTTTCCTATCAATATATTTTGGTGGCGGTAGACTATGTGTCCGAATGGGTCAAAACCATACCAACCGCAACAGATGATGCGCTGATCGTCATAGAATTCCTAAGGCGCAACATTTTAACAAGGTTTGGTGTCCCAAGGGTTCTAATTAATGATGGTGGATCGTACTTTTGCAACAAACAAATGGATCACCTACTTTCAAGATACGGGGTCACACATAAGATCGTAACTCTTTACCATCCGCAAACCAGTGGTCAAGTGGAAGTATCCAACCGTGAGTTGAAGTCAATTCTTGAGAAGACAGTAAACTCATCACAGAAGGATTGGTCGAAGAAGGTAGATGATGCACTATGGGCATATCAGACTGCTTTTAAAACACCCATTGGTAGATCTCCATAAAATTTGGTATTTGGAAAGGCATGTCACTTACCGGTGGAATTGGAGCATAAATCCTATTGGGACATCAAGACCCTCAACTATGACTTGACGAAAGCCGGCGAGAACCGCCTATTGGACTTGAATGAATTGTAGAGATCCGTATGCAAGTGTATGAAAATGCGTGAATTTACAAGGAGCGGACAAAGGCTTGGCATGACAAGCACATTTTGCCTAAGAGGTTTGAACCGGGGTAGTGGGTCTAATTATACAACTCCAGGTTAAGGTTGTTTCTGGGTAAGCTAAAGTCCCAGTGGTCCGGACCATTCAAGGTCTACAAGGTCTTTCCACACGGAGCAGTGGAGTTTAATGAACCAGGCGATATCTTGAAGGTGAAAGTCCAAAGACTCAAGCACTACTATGGGGAGGCTTTCCAAAGAGACCAACAAAGTTTCAAGCTAGACTAGCCCTTTCGGGCGACTTGAGTCAGGCTCGGGATGTTAAATAAGCGCTACTTGTGAGGCAACCCAAGATTCATATCCTTTTTTATGCATTTATAGAGTCAAAAAATAATAATAAGTGACTTATATAGGGTCCTTAGTTAGGAAAATTTCATTTAGGAAGCATATAGGACTTAGTTGGATTTAGGAATAAGGTGCAGAAATATGTCTCTAGCTCACCCCGTGAGCAAAGTCTCGCCCCTCGAGCCAGAAGGATCTCAGAAACCCTGTCTCTGGCTTGCCCCGCGAAGCATGTCTCACCTCACGAGACCACGGGAATAGAAAAGGTTGGAAATCCTAGATTCACCTCGCGAGCCACTGCTCGCCCCGCGAATCTGGGCAGCAGATGAATAAAGATGAACTTTCTAGATTCGCCTAGCAAACCCTTGCTCACCCAGCGAGCACCAAAATTAGGGTTCAGAAATTGGGAAATTTTAAATGCTTTCCTAGCGAGCGAGGGAAGTTTTAATGCCCCACGAACATAACAGAGGCCATTCTCACCAAAAATTCGAATCACCTCCCTCTTTTCTCTCGTGGGACACGCGTAAAACATCAAGAACACCACTCTTGCACTCTCGAATCTTCATCACTTTATCACACTCTTCAAAAGGTTTGAATCCCTAGTCCTTAATTCTTCTTATTTTGAAAGTTTTGGGCATGAGTTACTCCCTGTCTCCCTCTCTTGCGAAAATTTTACTTTTTGAACAATGGGGAGTGATGAACATGTTAGTTTGATGGAAATGGTAGAAGGCTAGTGACACGCTGTCGCGCACGCGTCAAAAAGCGAGTGGCTTAAAAAATATGTAGCTAGGGAGCGACAACTCGAGTATCGTCTCACAAGGACTCTTGGATTGTTATTAACACAAAATCAATTAGTTTTGGGGGTGTAGAATTATAGAAGCAATTAAGAAAGAAACAATGCAAACAAGAATTATCAACAAGCTAAGACGATTAACCTACTGTTCTCGGTTTCCCACTATCATTGATTCATATAATTCCATGCCCTAAGTGGATTCTAATCCCCTTTCGATTGTAGCAACAATTAACAAGCGAAATTGGCACTACGAGATATATGTTCCTAATTCCAAATTAAGCAAACGGATTAAGCCCTTCGTGAATTAAGCAAACACGAATTGAACACACGCGAATTAAGCAAACGTGATTACGTATAGGAACACACAATCATCGAAACAAATCAATACATATTCTATATAATCCTGAATTAAGAAAACAGAACATACAGAACAATATTGAAAGAGAATAGCATTAAGTTTAGGAATTACAGAACCTCAAGTGGCGGCGGAAACCAATTACAGCAGATTAATCAAAGGAGACTAGTTCTCCATTACAAAAGAAACACAAAACTTGGAAAAATATTTCGCAGCCGTCAATGGTCGGAGAGAAGAAGAAGCTCTTAACCCCCCACTTATAATCCTAGGGTAAACTAATATGTCTGACCTAGAGAGCCCAACAGGAATTAATTGGCCCATTAATCATTGATTATATGGAGATATGACAATAATAATTCCAATTCCCGCACTAATCTGGACAGCTTAGGTAATTAGAATTTTCTACCATCAAAACGTCAGAACTGGGCTTAGAGGTCAACATGAAAGTTGTAGGTCCGCTTCTTATCTTTCCAACTCCACCAAGATCGCTCAAATCGGACATGTATAGCCCAAGTTATGGCCTGAATAAGGGAGATGGGTCAGGATGCACTAAAATCCGGAAATTGATTAAGAAAATCATTAAAGCCCAATTAAGACCCAAAGATATGAAAATATGCCAAGAATCCAACATTGGGTACAAAGCACATCCAAAAACATCAAGTGCAATGCTAAAAAAAGTATCAGCTAGGTTTTACATTTGGTAGGGGTACATAGTGTTAATGATGAACATATATGCTTGAATGATTAGTTTATTTATTGAGCATGAATATGCAGGAGTGTTGTGAGGAATGTGGAAAGTTTATTATTGAATGCTGTGATGATTTGAATGATCTGACTGTTTGAATGCTAAGTTTGGGGTATCCTTGGGATGTTAGAAAGTATTATATGCTAAGTGGGCATTGGGTGAATTATTCTGAAAGTTTTGGAACTAATTTATGTGTTCTAAATTAATGCATGGACTGCCTGGAGATAACTGTGATAGTGTAGGATAGAACTCTCAATTCTGAATTATATGATATTGTGATATTAAATTGTACTGGGAAATTTTCTGATTTTCAGGTATGGCTCCCCCTAAGAACGCTGCTGAGAAACAATCTGTGAAGCACAAGAAGCTCCAGTCAGATCAGGGGGAGGAGAAGGCGTTCCCTGAGGGAGCCGGGACCTCCTCTAGGAGTGCTACTCCTTCCATCTGCTTCTGATATTCTCTTCATCAGGAGCATTGGGACCTAGGGGGAACGAAGGAGACAATACTTGAGAGGAGGGTGGTTCTCGTGGGGAACAACTACTCCTTCGTCTCTGATGCTATCAGTGATAGGGGCTAGGGTTATTTGGCTAATCTTCCTCGGCGAGTTGATGTTAAACTCGTCAAGGAATTTTATGCCAATGCTTATAGCCCTGACCCTTTTGAGCCAGGTTGCATTAGCATGGTGAGGGGTGTGGCAATCACATTCCACCCCGATGAAATTAACCAGCTTGGGCATTCCCAATACTTGGGGGGAGAGGAGTGAGCACTCACTCATGCCGGCGATCCAGGCCCTTGCCCAATCTATTCTAGAGACCTGCAGCAAGTCGGGAGTGCAGTGGAAAGTGGGGACTTCTGGGAACCTACTGAGGCTTAGGAGGAGGGATCTTAATCTCGTGGCCCACATATGGCATGAATTCATTCATGCCAACCCAATGTGCAGCTCTCGCGAGTCTGACATCACTGCTGTGTGGGCCCACCTCCTCTATGCCATCATGGAGGAGAAGACCATTGACGTGGGCTCGGTCATAGCCATGGTTATCCAGCAGAAGGCCAACTCTCGGAATGCCAAGGAGGTGTTGGCTCATGGTTTTCTCATCACTGAGATGATGGCGAGGGCGGGGATTACTGTTTGGGGAGACTGATAAAGTCCCTCGACAGCCGATCGACAGAGATTATATCCACCGCTGCTGTTATGGAGTGCCATCACCTCCCAGGAGACAGAGACCAGCAAGACAGGCTCCACAGCGCCTGTAGTCATCAGAGATGGTTATGCTTATGCATCACTAACAGGCGGAGAGGCGGTCCCATGAGGTGCTCCGGGAGTTTTTCAGAAAGCAGGCGATAGCTCGGGAGGAGGGCAGGGTCCCTATCTACCCTTCCGAGGAGGATTTGGCACCTCCGCTTGCGTGACAGGGCTATCCTGGGGACCAGGATGCCCGACCACAGGGGGGTACCCAAGGCTCCGGATGATGATGCAGCTGCTGTTCAGGGCTAGGGTTACGACTTTGGTAACCAGGAGGACGAGGACGTACTGACCGAGATAGATTTTATCTAGCCTCCCTATTTTTTCTTTGAATTCTAGCTATACACTTTCAATTTGGTTGTATATTCATAGTAGCTAGAAACTCAGTCATATTATTATGATGATACTTGATGCACTCTTTCTGTATATATTTTAGTGCATGATCCTTTTATTTTGAGTTTTGATTTTAATTTTCATATATATATATATATATATATATATATATATATATATATATACCATTAGTTGACTTAAAATAATTAGATGCCTATGGATTGGAGTTTCTTGCATAAAGAGAGGGAACCGATTGATGAGAGGACGATCACTCCGGACCACCCTAACTACGAGTTCATCAGACTTTGCATCTGAGAGAGACGGATCCCCTACCCTCATTTAGAGAAATTGGCAAAAGAACAAAAGAGGAGGAGGATCTGCTTCACTTAAGCTTCGATAGGGGTGTGAATGACTACGTCCGGAGGGAAATTGAGCGAGAGATCGAGGAAAGGCAAAAGGACTTCCCGGTTTGCATAGCCACCGGGCACGCTTTGTACGAGAAAGTTAAGAAGTCGGTGGAAGCAAGACATGTGGCACCCTCTACCCTGCATATATTTATAAAGCAATAACACAGAAGGAATTAATTATATTTTTCAAGATGAGATAAACACATGCTTATTCTTTATATAAAAAGAAAATCAACGGGTAAAGGGTACCACATTATAACAAGGTCTCAATGAGGAAAATAAAACATGTTTAAAAAGAAAGGCTTATCCTAAACATAAACAAAAGATATAAACAAACCCAACCCTGATGTTACATTACAGAGCAACCAATCCGATAAACAACTCGGATAAACAAAATAAAACTAAACTACCAGTAGCAGCTCCTTAGAGTCACTCCTCAGCAAGCTGCTCACCGTCCTCTGCATAACCAAAAATATGTAGGGTTTTCATGAGATAATCCTCTTCTAAAATCATATCTCAAGGCGAAAGAAAATCACTCCCATGGATCTCGCATTACAAACATGAATCACATAAATGGCTATTGTGTTTACCTCTTGAAGCGTGCTTTTCTTTTTGATCACAAGTGCCACGAAGGTGCAATACCTCTACTCAGTCCATGCGACCAAACGGCATCGGAGCTATTCGTCTTGTGCTAGCTGACGGCTACAGGGAGGCACGGCAAGCAAGACTAGGTTAAAGGGGAGAGCACTTCTATTTATAAGTTGGCAGCTCCCTTTAACCTAACTGCTTACTCTATTGGGATTTGTACACTACAAGTCCAATTGTCCTTATATTAATTAAATCATATTTAATTAATATAACTGCTCCACATTTGCTCTTTGAGTGTGACACTATAGGCTCCCACTAATTTGGAAATAATATTAAATATTATAATAATATCAAATATTAATTATAATATTAAATATTATAAATAATGAGTGGCGTCTAGCAATGCATCATTACTACCCGATTAGCGAGAGTATCGGTGATACGATTTTAGCCTTACCGCAACCAAAATTTACCGTGCAGTAAACGCCCCTTCGTCCATATTTCTTAATTGAACACAAGGCATAAGAGTGTCATCCTTGTTATGTTCAATTATTTATTCCTCGATCCCCGAGTAAACGTGTAATCGCAAATGGGCCCAATATCACGTAATGACCCACTTCCGCGTGGCCACGCATATTTCACCTCTCACTCTATCGAGGGGCCCAAGACATTACCCCTGTTAGGTAGGTGGGATGAATCCTGTCTACATCACTCACACTCCTCAACATGATTTATTGCAGGCCCAATAACTACCTTTATAATCACCCTGTTACGCGTGACGTTTGATAGCATTAGAGCCTACAACTCCTCTTGTAGGAATCGTAATTACTTCAAGTCGAAGGGCTACTTCACTATGGTTGCTATAACAATACATATGACATTTACATAACTATTATGAAGTATCCTCGTAGTGGGTCATTGACACGTTGTCGCGCACGCGTCAAAAAGCGAGTGATTGGAAAAATATGTAGCTAGGGAGCGACAACTCGAGTATCATCTCACAAGGACTCTTGAATTGTTATTAACACAAAATCAGTTAGTTTTGGGGGTGTAGAATTATAGATGCAATTAAGAAAGAAACAATGCAAACAAGAATTATCAATAAGCTAAGACGATTAACCTACTGTTCTCGGTTTCCCACTATCATTGATTCATATAATTCCATGCCCTAAGCGGATTCTAATCCCTTTTCGATTGTAGCGATAATTAACAAGCGTAATCGATACTACGAGATATATGTTCCTAATTCCGAATTAAGCAAACGGATTAAGCCCTTCGTGAATTAAGCAAACATGAATTGAACACACGCGAATTAAGCAAACACGATTAAGTATAGGAACACACAATCATCGAAACAAATCAATACATATTCTATATAATCCTGAATTAAGCAAACAGAACATACAGAACAATATTGAAAGAGAATAGCATTAAGTTTAGGAATTACAAAACCTCAAGTGTCAATGGAACCCGATTACAGCAGATCAATCCAAGGAGACTAGTTCTCCATTACAAAGGAAACACAAAAACCTAAACCTAATTCGCAGCCGTCCTAATGAAAAGAAAATCTGGATGCCTCAATCTGCCCTAAAACAACAACTTATACCCTTCAGAATCTGCACGCGCTCGCTAGGCGAATGGCCTCTCGCGAGGCGAATCTTATGAATAGCTCTTCAGTGTTTGGATTTCTCGCGAGGCGAGATCGAAAGGATGACTGTTGCTGCTCAGGCTGGTCTTCATGCTCACGAGGCGAATAGCCTCTCGCGGGGCGAATTCTCCAGAATTGTTTTTCTTATTAACCTGAAAACAAGAAATAGCAGTAAATGCTTTATTTTACTCAAAATAAACTAAAATACCCTAAAAATACTTTACAGACTCAAAATGTTGCTTGAGGACAATTAGATCTAATTTGGGTGAAAACGAGATATAAACAGCACAACATCATGGTCCTACTAGTCATAAAACTAGATGAGCCAGAGGCTGATCAAAATACCCCAAACTTAAACTTTGCTTGTCCCCAAGCAAACTAAAACTCAAAAAGACTCAGACTTGGCAAGCTTAAAAGATTCAATCAATTTCCACACAAACTTCATGCAATTTCAACAAAACAATTTTTCTTCGATGTTTCCCCCCTTTGCAACAAGGTAGTCCCCACATTCATCTACTTTAAACAATTGAGAATTCCATCATTCATGCAATCAGTAATCTAAGTTGAAGATCCAAGTTACACACAAAAGGGAGATCACCAATTTCAAACAATAGCCTTCCTCACAAGGGCAAGTAATATTTCACTCATTCGCTCAAATTGTCTAGGCTATCAACTTTTCACTCAATTTCACATTTTAAGAGCACTTCCCATGAATTTGATTTTCATATCAATCAAAGTTCCCACGAAAACATGCATGCAACATCAAAAGGTCTTTTAAAGGTTGTAATGGGGCCTAGCTAAGGGTAGGATATTCAAAGGTACTAGGCTTAAGTCCCTAGGAACTAAGAGAGCATGAGCATTTTGACACATTGACTTTCCACTCAAATTCCTTTTTCCATTTTTCTTTTTGCTTTGGGTGACTACAGCCTTTTTCTTCAATTACCCTATTTTGACATTTTTGCACTTTTCTCTTCTTCTTTTTTTCTTTCTCTGCCTTTGGCTCCAACCTTTATTATTTTTTTTTCTTTTTCTCAATCTCAAACAACATATCATATCCTTGTAGCCACCCCAAACTTAGATTCTTGCAACCCTTCTCTTGCTAAGCGTCCATGCTCTCCTAATCTTAAGATCGGGTTAACATGGTTTTTCCAGATTTTAGGCTCATAACATAAGGTCATCAAGAAACAATAGGCTTAATAGGCTCAATGTGGCCAACTAGGGAACATGCATTAGGGATGGTTCTTTTTAGGCCAAGTAGTTAATTCAAAGAAAAATTGCCTAAATCATTTGATGCAACACATAAACATGTAAACCATGAAGAGATTCAAGCAAATTCGGGAAAGTGCAACTTAAAAGGTGATTCACATAATTAAAAACATGTTGGAGGCTCAAATCCTCACCTGGACATTTTTGCAAATTTTTTGACCGAGATTCAATTCCTAGTGTGTGTACCCCTTCACCCCAAACTTATCATAAATCATAAAATCGTAATGAAATATCCCAAAGTTTAATTTTCAATTTTTCACATGGGGATCAATTTTCAAATTTCTAAACCTAGGGGGAAAATCATCAACATATATCATGCAATCAATCTGTGCTAAATCAACAAAATCCACCAAGCTTGCCGACACAACACACACACATGCTCTTGTGCTTCTCAAATTATTCAAGAGCCAACGAAAACAGAACAAAAACAAAGAAAAGCAAAAGCTAACAAAAAAAATGAAAATAAACTAAAGAGAAAGGGATAAGAAAAACTCATTCAGCAGGCTTCCGCCTGGATCCCATTGCTTATGGCATAGTGCCCAAGTGATAGACAAAGAGTGGGAGTTCATTCCATGGTCCCATAACTTGCAGCCTTGATATGGAGGTGGGCACGTGACAATTATGGTGACCTTGCCAAGTGTGGCAGACTTCTCTCTCCCTCTTGGGTCAAAGATGACCTCTTTATCTACAAAGTCTTCCCAATAAAATTGGGGTTCAACCCCTTGGACCGGCCATGGTGCCTTCATATTCCACTACAAAAAAAAGGCCATTTAGTGACCGAAAATAGTGACCCAATTTTTTGGTTACTTTTTGCGACCGAAATAGCGACCGATTGCAGGATCTACATGAAACACTGGTTAGAGTTGATTCCGCGACCGAAATAGCGACCGAAATAGAGCGTAGCAGATACATCGGTCGCTACTTCGGTCGTTAAACAAAGGAAAGTAAAAGTCAGAAATGTATGAATTGTTAGCGACCGAAATGGCGACCGAATTAAATGCAACGGTCAAACTGTATTTAGATTAGCGACCGATTTAGAAATCCGTCGCTAAGTCTATGAATTCACACTTTAAAATTTATTATATTTGCGACCGATATTAATTCGGTCGCTAAATGGCGCGTTAAAAAAATAAAATTGCGCGTGTTAGCGACCGAAATTTAAATCGGTCTCTAAAATTACAAATTCAAATTAAAACTAACCATATTAGCGACCGAATTAATGCGGTCGCTAAAACTGAAATCCCTAAATTCGACAGAACCTCCTTCTTCCTCATTTTTTCCGTCGCGTTTCTCTCTCCACCCACTGTTTCTCTCTTCTACGGCGCGCGCTCCGGTCACCTCAACACCCCAAGACACCTCCGATCACCACCGTCATCTCCCCTCTGCTCAGGTAAGCTCTCCTCTACTCCATCTCTCTGTCTCTGTTTCTCTCGCATATATCTCTCTCTGTCTCACTATCTCACTATTATGAAGTGCATGTTTTTGCTGCTGGTTTTTCTATTCAATTTCCATTGATTTCTTTGGAATTTATATGTTCCCTATTCTGTGGTTGGTGCATTAATTTGGAGGTGCTATCTTGGCATTGTCTTGTATATTTTGGTTTGTTTATGTGGTGTGGTCAAACTCATTTGCAAGGATCATTTTGTAGTTTAGGTGTTGGGTGAGGTGGTGACTAGATGATTTTTCATTCTGTTTTTTTTTTTTCACTTCTTGTTTGGACTGGTAGGTAGTTTGGAGAGGTTTTTTCTAGGTCTTTTTAGCTCTGCTGGTTCAGGTGGTGGCTGATATGGTTTATTTTTGGTTGGTAATGGATATTTCAATGTATTGAAATTTAGATTATAATCTCAATGTTACAATTCATTTGTCTCTCTTCAGTCCATCAATTTCCCTCTTTAATTCTGTTTTATGGTTGGATTGATTTCAAAATAACCCGTATGAAGAAACTATGATACACGAAGTCATAAACTTGTTATTGAATTAGAGTTGTCTATGACTATAGGTCTCTTACTACATGACAAATTATTTTGCTACATGATACAAGGCAATGAAGCTACTGATTTGTGTAGACATGTTATTATATAGTATACTTTATTGACTGGAGAACTAAATTTAACTGGATTAGAATATTAATTAAATTTTGGTTATCTCAGAAAAAGCATTAATGTATATTGAAAGATTGTTTTCTTGAACCAAGGTTTCGATTGTCTTTTGAATTTGACAAGAAATTCACGTTTATTTCCCCTGTAAACATGTCATGTTAATGACAAAGATTTAAGCAAGGATACACATGTTCCTATGCCTAACGTTAATTTACATTCTTCCTTTTCACAAATAGGGGTAGGTATCAATTGCAAGGTGACTTGAATCCCACATTGGAAGTAGGATTTCATTGTAAGGTTTATATGACCTTCAGCTCTCCAATCATAACAGCTTTTGAGTTCTAAAAAGCTTACGATCATATTATTGTAACTAGCTTTTAAACCAGATCTAGTCTATTGAAAATACAGAAATAAAGGATTTTTTTATTGACCGATAGTTAATTATCTGCATGAAATGAATTTTCCTTGCTACTGTAGATTGTGGAACAAAAGGGGTGATTTTATGTAACACTAATGAGGTCCTTTCATTGCAAATTAAGCAACTTCTAATCATCTTCCCTTGCTTGAAAAGTTTTATAGGAACTAGTGACACTGATTTTTATAATGGAACTCAATTGTATCACAACTCTGCATATAAACATCAGTGATATCTTGTTCCCTTAATTGGTTGTTTCTTAGTTGTACTTCAGATATACTAATGCCTCCACATGTAAATTAATTAATTTCTCCCATCTATCATACAACTCCATCAAAAGTAAATTATTTGTCATAATCCAACAGTAGGAAATTTCAGCCAAACCACACGATTGCAGGATCCCTTTAAATAATGCTGAAGGCTGAAGCAAATATTAGCCAACCCCAAAACCATCTTTCTCCATAGTTTCAAAGCACCTAATTTCAGAAACCAAAAACTTCAAAACAATGACTCAGTTTCTTTTCCTTTTCTTTCTCTTAACAAATATTTTCCTTGGTTTTGGAAGTTAAATTGCAATTATCCAGTGTAGGATCTACTACACCATTCTGCAGCCATTATATTAATTTGAATGATTTTAACGTTGGAGAATAATTGGTATGCCCTATGATGTTTGATAATTTACTATTGATTCAGGGAAATATAATCATACGTTTTCTTATTATTTTTTATGCTTCATTGATTATTTTTTCGTGAGCACATGCTTTAACACTAGATATTCATGAGATAAATTATTTAGGTATAACAATTTAACATAATAGAATAATGATTTGATTTGAAATGAATAATTTCATTTATGCACGATAGGTCCTTGTTGTCATATTCTTCTACCGGCTCCTCCACTTATCCTTGCTCAGTTGTGTTTTCTCTCTCAGTCGAGTTCTCACGAACACTCAGTGTAATGTATTATGTGAATTATCGTCTTGTTTGGTAGTGGAGAGATGAGCTCAATAGGATGTGATCTTGTCTGATTGTATGCTGATAATTAATTTAATGTTTATGCATGTGTTTGTCAATATGTGTTGTTTGTTAGTGGAGAGCGGAGCTCAATAGGATGTGATCTTGTTTGATTGTATGCTGATAATTTAATGTTTATGCATGTGTTTGTCAATATGTGTTGTTTGTTAGTGGAGAGTGGAGCTCAATAGGATGTGATCCTATCCGAAAGGCGGGATGCTGGTTGTGTGCTGATAATTTAGAAATTATGCATGTGTTTGACAATTAACTGCTACTTGTTAGTGGAGAGTGGAGCTCAATAGGATGTTTGCTACAATATTTAATCTAAGTTTGTATTGATTTATGCTGCAATTTATATAAACTCAACAATGTTGCAATATTTATAGGTTAATGGTTTTATTTTCTGTTAGAGTTAATAATTAATTTACGAAAGCCTTAGTTTCCTATTTGAGATTCAATATTAATGAGCATGCGTAACTTATCAAGGTATGCATGCTCATTGTATTGAATCTTGAATTGTCCAAGTGGGACAGTTTAGGAAAAAACCTTTTTCACACTCGTACAATAGTCATTTCAATGTTCAAATGCCTTATATACTTGTTGAAATCTCGGTCTGATGCATTTCCTTTTGTTCTCCTGGTGCATACTTGATCGCGGTGATTCTGACCGTGCTCGAGTCGTGTAACTTGGAGACCGATGGGAAATGCTTCCGAAATTTTGTCAAGTATAAGGTATTTGAATATGGGAATAACTATTAGTAGCCGAGTGTGACAAAGGTTTCTTCTCGAATGGGATAGGTTCATACCTTGTCATAAGAACGAGATTGATGGAGTTATTGGAATGCACCGTAATATATAAGTGTTATTGTAGGATTGGTCAGGCTATTTAATTGCCAGCAA
This sequence comes from Sophora flavescens, assembly GCA_030762895.1. Taxonomy (NCBI): domain Eukaryota; kingdom Viridiplantae; phylum Streptophyta; class Magnoliopsida; order Fabales; family Fabaceae; genus Sophora; species Sophora flavescens. Next base: position 67,718,768 of record CM061065.1, read on the forward strand.
TGGATATTCCGGAGAATCGGAAATGGATGTATCGTAGGTTGGATCGGAATAAACGTCTTAGGGAAGAGTATAGAGTTGGAGTGGGTGAGTTTATAGAGTTTGTTGTTAGCCAGGAGAGATTTATACGGTACAGGCGGTGATCAATTGAGGTGTCCTTGCAAAAGATGCAAGTGTCAATCTTTCAAAAGTGTGGATGGAGTTGTAGCCGATCTTTACGAGAAGGGTTTCATGCCTCATTACTATTGGTGGAGTAACCATGGTGAGACGTTGCCTGACTTAAACCCGATTGTGGCTGAAGGTTCGTACTATGGAAGTGGTGACGGGAGGGAAGAATTGAATCCATACGAGCAGATGATAATGGATCATCTTTGGACCATCGATTGGTGTTGTACTAGAAGAAGATGGGGGAGAAGATGGTGGAATGGGTTCCCAATACATAGAGGAGAATCCAAATCCGAAGCTCAAAGATTCTATGATATCTTTGAGTCTTTGCACGATCTCCATTATGGGAAGGATGTCGGAGTACGGAGTTGTCGATGTGCATGGAATGGTTATCAAATCTGACTACAATATGCAAGAAGGCTGTTTTAATCGCCTCACCAGGTCAGTGTCCAAGGCGTTGCCAGAAGGCAATCGGATGCCTACAAGTTTTTATCATGCTAAGAAGTCCGTGGAAAATTTGGGTGCCGGGGTGTTTGAAAATTGATTGTTGCCCGAATGGATGTATGTTGTACTATAAGGATGATTCAGCGGAAAGCATAACGTGTTGTCGATTTTGTGGTGCGGATCGGTATAAGACAACCACTAGGATGGGCATTGAGAAGCAGAGGTCGCTAAAAAAGATGTGGTACTTTCCGCTCGTGCCAAGACTTACAAGATTGTACTATTCGATGGCCACTGCAGCTAACATGAGGTGGAATAGTGAGCATGAGAGGGAGCAAGATATCTTGTGTCATACATCGGATGGAGAAGCTAGGAAGCATTTTGATAGGGTTCATAAGGCATTTTCGCAGGACCTCGCAATGTCCGATTGGGGTTATCTGGCGATGGATTTAATCCTTTTGGGCGATGCGGAAAAGCATACTCTTGTTGGGAGGTTATCCTGACTCCGTACAATCTTCCCCCGGGGATGTTCATGAAGCGTGAGTTTATGTTCCTAACAGTCATATTTACGGTTCCGTCTAATCCAAAATGTAAGATTGATGTGTACTTGCAGCCGCTTATAGATGAGTTGACAATGCTTTGTGGAATGATGGTGTGTTGACATATGACGTATCTTTGAGGCAGAATTTCATCATGAAAGCAGCTTTAATGTGGACGATCAACGACTTTCCCCGCTTATGGGATGATGTCGGGTTGGATGACCGCGGGGAAGCTTGGATGCCCAATATGTATGGAGCGATCGAAGGCATTCACGCTTAAAAACAGTCGAAAGATCTCATATTTTGATTGTCATCGTCAATTCCTTCCAGAAGATCATCCTTATAGGCGGAACAAGAATGCATTCAAGAAGCGTTGTGCGGAGAGAACACCGCCTCCACCACGTTTGACTGGTCCTAATGTATGGCGCAGAGTACAGTACTTACCGCTCGTCCATGAAACCCAAGGAGAACATATTCCACGATTATGGCGTCAACCATAATTGGACAAAACAAAGTATATTTTGGAGGTTGCCGTATTGGAGGACGCAGCTACTCCGTCACAACATTGATGTCATGCATACTGAGAGGAATGTGTTTTTGAATGTGTTTGACACTGTGATGGACATCAAGGGGAGGACAAAGGATACAAATAAAGCCCGATTGGACCTGGCTGACATTTGTAATCGGAAGGAGCTTGAGTTGCAAGACGGTGGTCGTGGCAGACTTATCAAACCGAAGGCAAGTTATACACTAAGCAAAGCACAGAAATTGGCCGTCTGTAAGTGGGTTAAAGAACTAAAGTTACCAGATGGGTATGCTTCCAATCTGGGTAGATGCGTTGACATTAAGGAAGCAAAGTTACATGGAATGAAGAGTCATGATTGCCACGTGTTCATGCAACGGTTGCTTCCAATTGAGTTCGACGCATTACCGAAGCAAATTTGGAACCCACTTGTTGAGCTTAGCCATTAATGCTGCTCATCTGTATATCCTTCAAAATTGTGAAGAGGTGGCGCCATATTTAGAGTAAGTTTCTACAACGTCTTTAATAAGTTCAATTGACATTTATTATTATTAATCGTCCTGCTGTTAATCTCCCATATGTAGGATGTACGGCAATTTTCTAAGGGATCTCCAACCTGACATTTCAAACGATCAGGTTGATCGAGAAATTACTTCTCACTTTGCTACGTGGTTCAGTAAATATGTAGGTTAAGCATCTTAATTTTTTGAAGCATACATTTTATCTCCTTAAATATATAGCATGTATAAGAATAATATAATATTTGATTGTTTAGGTACTAGATCCAGAAAACAATGTTCAAAATCCATTGTTGACAAATTTGGCATGGGGGCCTAACAGATGGGTTACATCATGGAATACTTATATTGTAAATGGATATAAATTTAACACAAAAACATGGAATGAAGGAATGCAGACGTGTAACTATGGTGTTTGTGTGCGAGCCACTGATGGCAATGTAGAGGATGATTTCTATGGGGTTCTAACTGACATCCTTGAACTCGATTATACCGGTTTCCTCGTGATGAAATTAGTTATCTTCAAGTGTGATTGGTTTGATCCTACTCTTGATGTAGGGACAAAAATAGATAAAAATTATGATATTGTTCAAGTTAGGCTGTCTCGAAGGTATAATAAGGCGTACGACCCATTCATTTTTTCACAGCAGGCAGAGCAGGTTTATTACTCGCCATATCCCAAAGGACATCATGGCTGGTTGGGTGTTATTAAGATAAAGGCTTGCAGTATAATTATTGATAATGTAATCAACCAGCCTGAAAAAGATGCTCCGTACCAAGATGATGAGTTTTCAAGACCCCACGCACCGTTGCAAATTACGCCGGACATTATTGTTAATTCTCTGGCGGACATTTCCGGAAATGGGGAAGAAGTTGAAAGAGAGTTAATGGATCAATCCGAGTTGGACGCATCTAGCGAAGGTACATTCCGATCAAGTGATACTGATGAGAGTGAGGGTGAATTTAGTGACGGAGATTCTACTTAGGTAATTTATTTATGTCATAATTCATTGTGTGAATGTCATTCTACTTATTAGGTAATTTATTTTTGTATTATTTACAATGTTGTGTAATCATATTTTCATTTTTTTCACAGATGGCAGATTCCTCCAGAGGTAGGGGTCGTCGTGGAGGTCGTGCTGCGAGAGTCCCTTCGCCGACCGACCCACAGCCTTCAAATCGAGACCATCCTACCAGCACCTCTGTTGACGGGACACCTCAGGGTGATGGAGTTGCACCCCCCACCCATCCTCATGTGGTCGGGACACAGGCTGCACCCTCATCATCCACACCTACGACGATAGGACCATCATCATCATCGGGACAGGAGAGTCGTGGTCCATCCGACAGGAGGATTCTTCTTATCCCCAGGGGGGATAACGAGTATGCTAATTTAATTTTTTAATATATAAAGTATCGTTAATTTCTATTTACTTGTTTTTAAAATTTAATTATAACATTTATTAATGCTCTAATTTTGTCGTAGACTTTCTCGCCGTGAAGGGCCCTTTTTATTCGTTATCTAAGATCCTGCGTCGCAAGTTTGATGGTCCATGGCCTACATGGAAGGCCATCCCACTGGACCATAGGGATCAGTTGTTTCTAGAGTTTAAGGTAACAATTTATTAAGTTTTTTAAATTAAATTTACATTATATATATGTACACACGAATTTCCTAACAACTGTAAGTTGCAGAAAGAGTATAGGTGGGACTTAGCTTTAGAGGCTCTCGTCAGGGACATATTTGAGCATAAAGGCTCACTTTGGTCATGAAGAATCTGATGAACAAGCTGAGGAAGGGGGAGAATAAGGGGAGGTGGGTGGATCCTGAGATCAAGAGGTAGCTGGACCAGTACTGGGCTACTGAGAAGTTCCAGGAGATCCAGGCCACAGCTCGGCGTAATCGAGCTTCTGATGGTGGCGCATGTGCTTTGACCGGTGGGTCTAAATCAGCCGCCGCCCACTACGACGAGCTGGTAATACATTAAACTTTTGACTTAATATACTATTTAATTAATTAGTTTTCATTTTTAATTATTCTTATGAATTTAATATTATATTATTCTGTGCAGAAAGCACGAAAACAATGAGCCCCGATCACGATGGAGTTGGTGGAAAGGACGAAGAAGTTGAAGTCGGGGACATGGGTCAACGACAAGGCCCGTAACTATCTTTGTAAGCAAAAAAATAATTTAGTGTTTACTTGTAATTTATTATAAATGATTTGTTAATATTGGATATAATTATTTTAACTAAATCTCTTCAACTATACTTTGTAGGCGGGCTTCAACGAGAAGAAGGACGATGCCATATCACGTGCCTCACAGTCACAAGATGAGGCTTTGACTGGTGATGGCTGCTCTCCTGTCTCCGTCGACGATAATGCCATTTATTTGGAGGTCGTCGGGGCAGGAACAAGAAGGGGCACGTGTATGGCCTCGGACACCTGGGAGCCGAGTTCATCGCTTCATCGTCCGGCACGCCTGCTCCTTGCTGGGCCGATACCGTCCCTCAGGAGCAATTCCACCAAATGCAGGACACCATCACGCAGCTGAACGCGGAGCTTCGGGAGAAGAGCGAGAGAGAGTAGCAGATGGCGAACCAGATTGCACAGTTGACTTGGGCACACCAGCAGCTGATGCAGGCGAGCATCGAGCAGGGCCAGACACTGCGGCTGGTGTTGGAGCATATGAGGATCCAGACTCCAGTTGCTCATGATGATGCTCTGACGGTTGTGCCGCCTACTGCCGCTCCTGCAGTTCCGCCGCCAGCTACTGATGCTGCTACTGCTGGCAGAGGGCGATCGGCTAGCGAGCGTCGGTGGTACGGACGCTGAGGATGATTGGATTCCTCCATCTCCCCCTCATCATGACTGATTTTTTCTCTCCATATTTTTGACTTTAAACGATTCTTGTACGACATTTTGGATTATTCTTTTTATATATATTTATTATTTTTTATGATTGTATATTTCATAAGTTATTTGGTGTGTTTTATTAGTAATTTTTCTAACGTTTAAAGAAAATCAGAAAAAAATTATTTTAAAAATTAAAATTAAAAAAATATTAATAATGACCAGTTTAGCGACCGAATTAGAAACCAATAATTCGGTCGCTAAACTTTATTTAACATTTACAGATGAGGTATAGCGACAGAAAATCCGTCGCTAATATAGGTTAACAGTAACCAAAATTAGCGACCGAACGAGCAACCGATTATCGGTGGCTAGAAATGGTTACCCCAAAAATGAGACCAACCTAATAGCGACCGATTATTATTATGTAGCGACCAATTTACGGTCGCTAATTAGCGACCGAAATAATAATTCGGTCGCTAAAACCTTAGCGACCAGGTATTCAGCTACCACCATAAATTGGTCTCTGATTCGGTCGCTAAAACAAATAGCGACCGATTTACATGGTTTAGCGACCGAAAATTACGGTCGCTAAACAATTGTTTTTTTTGTAGTGTTCAAGGGTGAAAAATCCAGTCTCTCAGGCAGAGGCTTGAACTCCATCACTGGTTGTTCCAAAGTGGGTGGTGGCGAACAAGTGGGGAGGGCTACTGGTGCTCTTCAACTTCTGCACGATCTTCACTCACTGCACTAACAAATCCATCACCTGCTATACATGCAGTAATCTCAGCACACACCACACAAAGGTTAGTGTTAGTATAATCAGTACATATGGTACAATAAACAGAATCAGAAAAGGCTTGAATGTCTGGAAATTCAGCACACAGTTCATCCATCCCATCACACTCAATACATGCATATGAATTAATAGAATCATCTAATTCCAAAAGTTCTTCATCATCCTCAAGCATGGCGAAGTAGATGTCCTCCTGATTCCCATTTTCTATATTTCTTGGCTGAACGGGGCCCTCAACCTCATGTGTCTCATGTTCCATATGGATGTTTTGCTCCTCATACCCTAAAAAGGATGAGCTTTCAACACATGCTACACACGGAGTAAATTCATTACAATCAACACATGAAGTATAATATATAGAATCAGGAAAGGTGTGAGTATCTGTAGATTCAACACACAGTTCATCAATAGAAGTATTCTTGACATTATTATCAAAATTATCCTCAGAGGAAGTATTGTCAAGAACAACTATTTGTGAATCTGTATGTTCTTCAATGAGATGTGGAGTTTGCAGTGTAGCTAAGGCGGAGACGATGTGAGCATTTTGAGTGGCAAATCCTGAAGACTTGCCTCTGTCCTCTGTTGGAATTCAAGATTGTTCTTTGCCATTTGTTGTACCAATGAAGCTACCTCATCCAAGATGCCCTGTCCTCCACTATGTTGGCTAGAATAATCATTCCCTCCAAACATGCCAAAATTACTACTAGACTCATAACCTCCAGCAAAGTTAGGATAACATATGCATGGTGGTGGCTCATCAAAGTTAGGATAATATATGCATGGTGGTGGCTTATAATCAACATTAGGCATATAACCATGCATGTAATTATCCATGGGGACTACTAAAATTCACAACCAGACAAAACAGCCATAACTAATTCAAAAATGCAATTTTTTTTATTTTTTTTATTTTCTGTTAATGACAACAAGAGTCCCCAGCAACGGCGCCAATTTTTGACACGCTGTCGAGCACGCGTCAAAAAGCGAGTGATTGGAAAAATATGTAGCTAGGGAGCGACAACTCGAGTATCGTCTCACAAGGACTCTTGAATTGTTATTAACACAAAATCAGTTAGTTTTGGTGGTGTAGAATTACAGATGCAATTAAGAAAGAAACAATGCAAACAAGAATTATCAATAAGCTAAGACGATTAACCTACTGTTCTCGGTTTCCCACTATCATTGATTCATATAATTCCATGCCCTAAGCGGATTCTAATCCCTTTTCGATTGTAGCGACAATTAACAAGCATAATCGATACTACGGGATATATGTTCCTAATTCCGAATTAAGCAAACGGATTAAGCCCTTCGTGAATTAAGCAAACACGAATTGAACACACGCGAATTAAGCAAACACGATTAAGTATAGGAACACACAATCATCGAAACAAATCAATACATATTCAATATAATCCTGAATTAAGCAAACAGAACATACAGAACAATATTGAAAGAGAATAGCATTAAGTTTAGGAATTACAAAACCTCAAGTGTCAATGGAACCCGATTACAGCATATCAATCCAAGGAGACTAGTTCTCCATTACAAAGGAAACACAAAAACATAAACCTAATTCACAGCCGTCCTAATGAAAAGAAAATCTGGATGCCTCAATCTGCCCTAAAACAACAACTTTTACCCTTCAGAATCTGCGCGCGCTCGCAAGGCGAATGGCCTCTCGCGAGGCGAATATTATGAATAGCTCTTTAGTGTTTGGATTTCTCGCGAGGCGAGAAGGTGTTCGTGAGGCAAGACCGAAAGGATGACTGTTGCTGCTCAGGCTGGTCTTCACGCTCACGAGGCGAATAGCCTCTCGTGGGGCGAATTCTCCAGAATTGCTTTTCTTATTAACCTGAAAACAAGAAATAGCAGTAAATGCTTTATTTGACTCAAAATCAACTAAAATACCCTAAAAATACTTTACAGACTCAAAATGTTGCTTGAGGACAATTAGATCTAATTTGGGTGAAAACGAGATATAAACAGCACAGCATCATGGTCATACTAGTCAATAAACTAGATGAGCCAGAGGCTGATCAGTCATCCAGTATAAATATTACTCCTAATATTTATACCTGTATGCCGACTTGATATCACATAACCAAGACCCGTGAGATGTGGTCATCAGTCTACTCACACAATAGTCTCTATGTATTATTGTTGTTCTAATTAACAATAATATTTGACTATGGATATTTAAGAATAACGTTCTATTATTCAATAAGGTCTAACGATTAAGTCACGTACTTAATATCTCATTGAATGAACTGCCTATTCTAAGGACTTTATTATGCTATAAACTAATAACATAATAAATGAATGCCATGTTCATATTCATATATCAAATATATGATTAAATTCATGATATAAATGATGATCTATTCAAAATAGATTGGCCACCAGGGCTTACACCAACAATCTCCCACTAGCGCTAGAGCCAATCGGGCATCAATCTAACACCCACTGATCTAGTGTGAGAGTTATGCTACTGTAGCGACCAAAAATAAAAAAACTTACTTGTTTTTCCTTTTAGAGAGAAAACATGGAGTCGCCACCAACTTTATTTAATTTCGGGAAAGTTGGAAAACCTTTAAGAAAGAGCTTTGGGTTCGGGAGTCGATTACGTCTAGGGAAGGCATGGAGACTTAACCCCACGGCACCCTAGAACATCCATAAAAATGGTTACCCAAAATTAGTTGTATAAATTATTAATAACTTTGAAAATATTTGTTTTACCCCGAAAATCATTTTTTAAAAAAACATCTTTGGTTGTGAAATTTTTTATTAAAGCTAAATGAGGTTGAACATGGCACGTAAGTCCACAGAGCAACCTCAAAATCTTAAGGGTTGAACATGACACTTGTCATAGAGCAACCGAAAAAAAAAAGCATTGTTTTAGTTAAGTATTTATAACCGGTTGAAGGGGATTTAAGTGATCATCTTTTATTTTTTATGTAAAAGTAGCTTTACCTTATGAAAATAGAACAACAATGAAACATTTTAGTAACTCATTCAGTAAACGGAGACACAGAAACATCATAGTAAACAGTGAAAAATGAAACACTTTACTAACTTATTCAGTAAACAGAGACACATAAACATCATAGTAAAGAGAGACAAAAATGAAACATTTTACTAACTTATTCAGCAAATAGAGACACAGAAACATCATAGTAAACAGAGACAAAAATGAAACATTTTACGGATTCATTCATTTTTCCCAATGACGAAACATACAGCACACATCATACCAACTCATTCAGTTTCAATATCCATGGGTTTTTCTTTCATCATAAACAGAGACACTGAAAAATAAGAATGTCAAGAGAAACTTATGAATAATATCAACAAAGAGAACAAGGATTACCAAATGAGAGCAGAGTAACAATGATTTTGTTTTCTCCAAGTGGTAAGATTTCCAGATCAAAACCCTTACATTTCAATTTCACTGACTCTTTTAACTCTTCCTTCTTAACCACTCTAATAACAGAGAAGAGAAAAAAAACTCGATCCCTAATCTCTTTTATTCGCAAAGAAAATATCAGATAAAAATCCTTCTCCTTCTGTTTTTTCCTCCTCTATTTCCTTTTTTTTTCAGAGCTCCCCCCTCCCTATTGCTTTTTTTTCTCCTCTCCTTTTATAGACGGAGGAGAGGGCTTCTTTCTTTTTCTCACCATTGGGCGGTTCTGAGCAGCAATCGCATGCGTTCAGATGGGGACGGCGTGAGCAGCGGGAAAGAGGTGATTTGACGTGAAGGTTGCGTGTTTGAAGAGAGAAGGAGATGGGGGTTTTGGGATTAGGAGAAATAACTCAATCTCCTTTCTTCTTTTCGCTGATTGTCTTTTTCTCCTTGTTTTCTTCGTCCTTTCTTCATTATCTACCCTTTTTTATTCTTTAGCCTCCAGCCTGAAAATGAAATTATAATGGATGGAACCTCCCAGTCCAACAAAAGTTAGATATGTAAAATTAGATACGCACTGGACGGACCTCCTCGTCCAACAGAAGTTTAAACATGCAACGGACGGAACCTCCTCGTCCAACAAAAAATGCAATGCAAATGGACTGGACCCGTCCAACAAAAATGCAATGGACCGGACGCGTCCAATAGAAAATGCATTGCAAATGGACCGGACGTGTCTAACAGAAAATGCAATGGACGGGATCCGTCCAACAGAATATGCAATGCAAATGGACTGGACGCGTCCAACATCAAATGCAATGGACCGGACCCGTCCAACAAAATATGCAAAGCAAAGGGACTGGACGCGTCCAACAGCAAATGCAATGGACCGGACCCGTCCAACAAAATATGCAAAGCAAATGGACCGGACGCGTACAACAGCAAATGCATTGCAAATGGACCGGATGCGTCCAACAAAATACACAATGCAAATGGACCGGACGTGTCCAACAGAAATTGCATTGCAAATGGACAGGATGCATCCAACAGAAAATGAATGCAATGGACGGGACCCGTCCAACAAAATATGCATTGCAAATGGACCAGACGCGTCCAACAAAATATGTGTTACAAGTGGTCCGGACGCATCCAACAGAAAATGAATGGAATGGACGGGACCCGTCCAACAAAATATGCGTCCAACAAAATATGCAATGCAAATGGACGGGACGTGTTCAACAGCAATAGCAATGGAATGGACGGGACCTCCCCATCCAACAGACAATGCAACGTAAATGGACTTGACGCGTCTAATAGCAAACGCAATGGAATGGACGGGTCCTCCCCATCCTACAGAAAATGCATTGCAAATTAGCTACGAGTATGCTCCTTTCTTCATCATTTTCTTTTCCTTCTTTCTCTCTTCACTATTATTTTTAGTCTCCCTGAAATATAATAACATTAAAAAAAATTAGAATAAAAGAAGACGGACAAAAATGGGTGTTCACAGTTGCCCCTCTTTACTTGTTGCATACTAGAAGACATGATTAGTCGTGACTCTTCATGTATTGTAGTAATGAACAAGTAAAGAAAATGAAGACATATTTTGTCCAAAAAACGTGAGGAGCTCCGAAGAAAACCTTACAGTTTGAAAAAAAAATAGTGGACGGAACCTCCTCGTCCAACAGAAAAGTAAAATGCAATGGACGAAACCTCTTCGTCCAACAGAAAATTAAATGCAATGGACGGAACCTCCTCGTCCAACAGAAAATTTAATGTGCAGCGAGCCTCAAAGCTCGAAAATAAACTTGTAGTGAGCCTTAGATCTCGAGAATAAAGATGTAGTGAGCCCCAAAGCTCGAAAATAAAAATGCAGTGAGCCTCAGAGCTCGAAGATAAAAATGCAGTGAGCCTCAAAGCTCTAAAATAAAATTGCAGTAAGCCTCAGAGCTCGAAAATAAAGTTGCAGTGGACGGAACTCCCTCGTCCAACAGGAGAGTAAATATGCAGCGAGTCTTAGAGCTCGAAAATAAAATTGCAATGAGCCTCAGAGCTCGAATATGCAGCGAGCCTTAGAGCTCGAAAATAAAATTGTAGTGAGCCTCAGAGCTTGAAATTAAATGTGCAATGGACGGAACCTCCTCGTCCAACAGAAAAGTAAATATGCAATGGACGAAACCTCCTCGTCCAACCGAAAATTAAATGCAATGGACGGAACCTCTTCGTCCAACAGAAAATTAAATGCAATGGACGGAACCTCTTTGTCCAACAAAAAATTAAATGCAATGGACGAAACCTCCTCGTCCAACAGAAAATTAAATGCAATGGAAGGAACCTCTTCGTCCGACAGAAAATTAAATGCAATGGACGGAACCTCCTCGTCCAACAGAAAACTAAATGTGCAGCGAGCCTCAGAGCTCGAAAATAAACTATTGCAATGAGCCTTAGAGCTCGAGAATAAAGATGCAGTGAGCCTTAGAGCTCGAAAATAGTCAATCAGTAATCTGAAACAAATGAGAATCCCTTCCTTTTGAGGATAGCGGAACCAAATGCTCCATGGAAAAACTTCCACCAACCAAATCCTCGTTCACCGGCCACTCTGGGACGAGGCATCGCTCATTCTTTTAACAACATTGGTCACCCAAGAATCTGATAACGTATGAGGTGGATGTTATGTTTGTTCTCCCAAGCTTATTTGCATCATTCTTTTGTCGTCCAGTGCATGCTATCTCTTCCATCGAAGTATTGAGTCCTTTTGGTTCAAACCATTCATTGGTGCTACCATTAGAATTATCAAATCCTACTATTAAACTTATGTTTACTTTTATTGAGACACGACTAGAGTGGTTTAACATGAGAGTGAACACGACAGGGGAGTATGAAAGAAAAGCCTATTGCCTTAATACGGGAATTTAGTTTATTAAGAGACAATAATAATGAGAACAAAATTACAAAAAGGGTCATGAAGATTAAAAGCAAAGATAAGCAAAGAAAATTACGAGAATCACATAAAATTTACCCCAGTGTTGGTCCTTTGATTTTCATTTGATTGATTCCCCTCAGCCTTTTGATCACATAGATCTTGGCTTCTGCTTCTGATTCCTCAAACACACCTTCTTCAATCATTCCTTAACAATTTTTCCCCAGTATACTCGGTCGGATAAAATTGCCCCAGTGTGGTGAGTGCTTGCAGAAATGTTGGACCATATCCTCCTCCTAGGCTGCCTTTGCAGGTTTTCAGCCTAAGGTTTCTTTACCCTAACTTTTTCCTAGGTTGCCCTTTCGGGTTTTAAACCTAGCGGGCCTTTGATTTTCTTTTGTTTTCATTGTTCTTTGCCCTAACTTTTGCCTAGGTTGCCTTTTCGGGTTTTCAACCTAGCGGGCCTTTTCTTTTCTTTTGTTTTTATTGTTCTTTGCCCTAACTTTTGCCTAGGTTGCCCTTTCGGGTTTTCAACCTAGCGGGCCTTCAAGCGTAGAAATTTTTCACAGTATCAGAGTTTACTGACCTTGGTAACTCTTCCCCATCCATGTTTTGCAAAATCAAAGCTCCTCCTAAGAATGCTTGTTTGACAATATAAGGGCCTTCATAATTCGGTGCCCATTTTCCTCGGGCATCCTCCTGACTAGGGAGGATTTTCTATAAAACCAGGTCTCCCTCGCAAAATTCTCTAGGACGAACCTTTTTATTGAAAGCTCTTGCCATTCTGCTTTAATACAATTGCCCGTGACAGATAGCTGTCAGTCTTTTCTCTTCTATCATGTTCAACTGCTCATATCAAGTTTTCACCCACTCAGATTCTTCTAAATCTGCTTCCATCAAGACTCTTAGCGAAGGGAGTTCTACTTCGATAGGTGAGACAACCTCCATCCCGTACACCAAAGAGAAAGGGGTTGCCCCAGTGCTTGATCATATATTAGTCCGATAAGCATGTAGAGCATATGGCAGCATTTCGTGCCAGTCTTTATAATTTACAACCATTTCGGTAACGATCTTCTTGATATTTTTGTTTGCTGCCTCAACTGCACCATTCATTTGAGGTCTATAAGGAGTTGAATTGTGGTGTTTGATTTTGAAACCATCGCAAAACCTTTGAATCTCGGCACCATTGAGATTAGCAGCATTATCTGTGATTATCCTCTCTAGGATCCCGTATCTACAGATGATGTCCTTCTTGAGGAATTTGAGAAACACCCTTTGAGTTATGCTGGCATATGAAGCAGTTTCTACCCATTTAGTGAAATAGTCTATCGCCACCAAACTGAAACGATGACCATTGGAAGCCTTAGGATTAATGGGACTGATGACATCTATTCCCCACATCGAAAAAGGCCATGGGGATACTAAATTGTGCAGTGGAAACGGAGGTGCATTAACCTGGTCTGCATACATCTGACATTTTTGGCATTTACGAACATGCTCCATACAATATGACTCCATAGTAGACCAATAATAACCACTTCTCAAGATTTTCCTAGCCATCATGTGACCATTGGCATGAGTCCCACAGATTCCTTCATGAATTTCGATCATGATCAATTTAGCCTCGCGAGCATCCACACATCTGAGTAGGGTATCATCATATCCTCTTTTATACAGGACTTCCTTGCTTAAGAAAAAGGCCATGGCCAGTCTTTGGATGGTCTTTCTATTTACTTCGCTAGCCTCTATCGGGTATTCCTTGTTCTGAATATATTGCTTGATATCATGATACCAAGGCTTACCATCAGGTTCTCCTTCCACATGAGCACAGTATGCTGGTTCATCTTGCACTCTAACTTGGATGGGTTGGACATTGGTATGGATATCCAGCTTGGTCATGGTAGCTAGTGTGGCTAAAGCATCAACAAACTGATTCTTGTCTCGAGTTAAATGCGAGAAAGTAATCTTGTCGAACTTTGCAATCAACTGAGTCAAGTATTTCTGATATGGAATCAACCTGGAGTCTTTGGTTTGCCATTCACCATTGACTTGGTAAATGATTAAAGATGAATCCCCAAAGACTTTCAACTGCTTTATACCAAGTTCAAGTGCCATTGGCAATCCACCAGCACATGCCTCGTATTCTGCAATATTATTCGTACATTCAAATTTCAGTTTTACGGCCACCGGGTACTGCTTGCCATTTGGTGAGATAACCACTGCTCCTATACCACTGCCATGCATATTGACTGCTCCATCAAAATACATTTTCCACACATCTTCATGTTCTTCATCTTCCTCGAGGGACATTATCTCTCCATTTGGGAACTCAGAATTGACAGGCCACCCATCCTCAAGAGGATTCTCTGCTAAATGGTCAGCAATCGCACTTCCTTTGATGGACTTTTGAGTCATATATTTGATGTCAAATTCTGACAATATCACTTGCCATTTCAAAACTCTTAAGGATATATGAGGACTTTCGAATATATACTTCAAAGGATCCATTCGAGAAATTAGCCAAGTGGTGTGATATAACATGTACTGTCCGAGTCTTCTGGAGGTCCATACTAGTGCACAACAAGTCTTCTCGATTTCCATATAACGAGCCTCACAGGCGTTAAACTTCTTACTCAGATAGTAAATTGCTTGCTCATTCCTACCAGATTCATCATGTTGTCCCAACATTGCCCCCATTGAGGTTGGCAGTATGGTGAGATAGAGTAACAATGGACGACCTTGGGTAGGTTGTACCAACACTGGGGGATTCATTAGATATGCCTTTATCTTGTCAAAGGCTTATTGACAGTCATCATCCCATCTCCCTGGATTATTCTTCCTGAGGAGTTTGAAGATTGGCTCGCATGTGCTAGTCAGATTTGCAATGAAGCGCGCAATATAGTTAAATTTTCCAAGAAAACCCCTTAATTCTCGCTCGTTCTTAGGTGCTGGCATGTCACGTATTGCTTTTACCTTGTTAGGGTCCACCTTTATTCCTTCTCTACTGACAACAAAGCCAAGTAAATTCCCTGCGGATGCACCAAAAGTACATTTTGCAGGGTTGAACCGCAACTTGTACTTTCTTAGCCGCTCGAACAACTTTCTCAAAATTGCCACATGGCTTTATCCTTCCTTGGACTTAGCCACTATATCATCAACATATACCTCTACCTCCTTATGCATCATATCATGGAACAATGCTACCATAGCACGTTGGTAAGTGGCCCCAGCATTCTTTAATCCAAAAGGCATCACGTAACAAAAATTCCCCAAGGAGTGATAAAAGTTGTCTTTTATTTATCGTCATCGTCCACGAGGATCTGATTGTACCCATAATACCCGTCCATGAAAGAAAACCTATGACTTCTGACTGTACTGTCTACAAGGACAACAATATGAGGTAGGGGGAAATCATCCTTTGGACTGGCTTTATTCAGATCTCGGTAGTCCACGCATATTCTGACCCTTCCATCCTTCTTTGGTACTAGAACGATATTAGCCACCCATTCCGGGTGTCTAGCTACTTCCAGAAAGCCAGCCTCTAACTGCTTGGTCACTTCTTCCTTGATCTTCAGCGACATCTCAGGATGCATCCTCCTTAACTTTTGCTTCTTTGGGACCACATCTGGATATAAGGGAATTTTATGTGATGCTATCTCAGGATCTAAACCTGGCATATCTCTATAGGACCATGCAAAAACATCCAGATACTCTTTGAATAGTGCAACCATTTCTTCGTGCTTTGGGTTATCCACTATTTTCAACTCCCTCTTGTCTTCCTCGGTTCCTATATTGATCACTTCCGAAACCTCATCAGTTGAGCTAATCCCTTCTTCTGACCATTTTTCCATCCTTAAGAATTCTTCAATGTCTTCTTCTTCCTCATCGGATTCAAGGTTGTATTCATCAGCGGCCGCGAGGGAATTAATAAATGAGTTTTCAAAGTCCCTTTCCTGAGGTAGATCTTTAGTGGAAGAATTACTCCTGGAAGAAAAAGTCGGGAATAGGAGAAGTATAGGCTAGAGTCTTATTTATGACAAAATAAATAATTGAAAGAGAGAGAAAAGAAACGATGGAATCAAAAGGAAAACACCAGGAAAAGTGCTACATTCTCATTCATGTCTCAAACAAAGTAAACATCAGTTCATATTTAGTACGATAAGATAATTACTTCATGGAAATAACATCAAAAAATGATTCAGACCGCCAATTATTGAGAACTTCATTGCTAGCAGGGCTTAAGTTTCTTCCTTCCTTAAGTATGCGGGCAACCATCCAGGTCCGAGATCTGGTATTGTGAACTTAGGTTTGATTGGTGTCACCTTTCCTAGGTCACGCAATGGTTCCCGAATCCTCAGAAGGATGTGACTCTGTAAAGCATCCTAGAATCTCATTAGTAAACCCAAAATTTTTGTGTGTGTGTGTATGTATGCATGTGCAAGTTAACATCCTTTGTTTGATCGCGAGAGTACTCTTAGGAAGACTGTCGTATACACCTATAGAAAGAAAACTCATCCTGCAATCAAATCTAGTGGTATGGTTCCCTCTAGTTTGAATGCAGTTGGTGTCAAGTCCAAGGGAGAATCTACTCCTCGATAGACCACACCCATACTAGCAACGTCCTCATTTTTACGCAGAAAACACGTCGTTTTTAGGGTAAAAATATAGTTGATGACGTATCTAAGGGAGAATGCACTCCTCGATAGATATCATCTAAAAAACGATTGATAGACATGGATGAAAACTTCCATTTCATTATAAATATTTCGATACAAATCATGAGTCTTTGATCAAAATAAAAAGAAGTACATTGATAGTTTCCATCTTTCTCCGAGGTCTACAAAGTTCTATGTTAAGAGTCTCATCTTCTTTTTCCTGAACCCTCTGGCAAGTTTCCCAAAATGATTGAAGAACTCAGTCACCTTCGGTGGTAGCTGAAGGAAATGGTTCATACGAATGTGGACGGATGCCTCTTCAAATCGCTCCACCAGCTGGGAAGTGTGATATTGGAGCTTATCCATCATGTCCTCGTATTTTCCTTTCCCTGATGCCTTTTCATTCATTACATCCTTCACTACCAATTTCCATCCCTTTACCCATTCTGCGTGACGTTGAGCTTCAACTCTTTCAGAGTCTTTTATCTTTGTTCTGAGCCAATTTTCTCTCATGTTGGCTTCCACTAGTAGCTCGCGATACTTGGTTGCTTTGTTCCATCCTCGATCAGAGTACACTTCTGTTTGGGCCAAGGATTCTTGCAGGGATTCAACTCTCTCTTCTAGTATATGTATTGTTTCAACATGAACCCCTACATTTGTCTCGAGCTCTTTTTTCTTCCTTTGAAGTTTGACAAGCATATTCTCTTGACATCCTATTTTTGCCAGCAACTCTTGAATTTCCGCTTCTTTGTCTTTTCTTGCCCTTTTTGCACGACTCGGGGCTTCGTGGGCATCGGCGCATTCGTCCTTCAAATGCTCAATCTGTAAACTCAGCTTCTGCACTTGTCTTCGGAGTATGATAATAGTTACTTCGGCAGCTTGGTCCTTCTCATCAAAAATCCTCATCTGAGCTTTTAAAATTTCTATTTCTTTCAACATTTGATCTTTTGTAAGAGGATTATTTTCCCTATGGAGAGGGGATGCAGGTCTTGGAGGGAAACCTCTTCTTTCTTCTCTCCATACTTCATATCTTTTTGTGTGAGCTATGATTCGCCTTCCTAATTCCTCCGATCCTTTTATATGAACATCGTTCCATGCTGACCTTACTGCTATCGTTTGACTCTTGATGTTTTCACTTTCTTGGTATAGGAAGAATATCCCATCGAGCAGCTCTTCGGGGGGTTCATCCTGTGTCCACTTGAGCTGACGCACCACCAAAGCTGGTGAGTATGATACACAACCTCTGGGACCCATCAATGGAACATTTGAAAAACTTCCACAGCTGAATACAACTGAATCTCCTTTATACCATGGACACATCCAACAAAATGACCGCGGGTCGATCTGATCAAACTCTTGTTTCCATTCATATAGCTTACGTGGCTTTAGTTGCATGCGAGCGAATCCTTTCAGCGGGTCATCTGTTCTATCAATTTTATCACAAGCGTACAAGTGAGTCATGATCCAAACATACAATATTGATGCACAACATCATAGTTTCCCTTGTTGATTCTAATGACAAACCCATATATCATGAGGGCTAGTACTTTGTTGAAAGTAACCCATCGTTGTTGCTGGCCCAGCTTGTTGAGATACACTTCCAAAAATTGCCTCTTCAACCCTTTGGTGGTTCCCTTTTCTGCTTTCTCTATCTGTTCCGGTAGAAGCTCCAATAGACTTGCTATCTTCCAATCTGTTACATATTGGCAATAATACATGTAGACGCGCGTCTTCTTTTGAATTGGCAGTCTTAGCATATAAGCATACTC
Source organism: Sophora flavescens (assembly GCA_030762895.1). Classification (NCBI taxonomy): domain Eukaryota; kingdom Viridiplantae; phylum Streptophyta; class Magnoliopsida; order Fabales; family Fabaceae; genus Sophora; species Sophora flavescens. The sequence continues at coordinate 67,737,348 of CM061065.1, forward strand.
TTCTATCGCCGGAGTGATGTCTAAGTTAGGCAATTCAAAACACCTCAAAGTTGAATTCCAATATTGGGCCAACGCACTTAGAGCGGGGGCTTCCACTGGAACACGCAATAGGTCCAATATTCTACCATACTTGCTGACAAAGTTTAAGCGTGCTTTTTCTGACATTTACTGGCTGAGTTCACATAATATCTTCACGTCATTGAGTGTCACATCGATCTTGATACTTTTCTTGGAACAGCTCGCATTGCTAGTACTCTTCTCTGAACCAAATTTTTCCATTTTCTTGCTATAAGGTGAATACCAAAATCTTCCAACAAAGAGACACAAAAAAAATGAGTATAGTGAAGCAAATGTATCTTGCATGATTCATGTTGTAGGGGACCCAATGGGGTTGAAAACCCTGATGGGTATGCATCACCTTCATTATAACATAGCGCCTATTAGATGTGCAATAATATTCGAATATGTCATTCAGGTTTGAGGCAGCAATGTGGCGCCCCTAGTTTTTTGAATATTCACAATGAACATGCATGACAATTTATGCTTATGATGATAGAGAGAAGAAAGAAAAGTATGCCCCCTTTTGTCCTAAGCCAGGTAAAACCTAAGGATGGACACACCCTAAGGTTAGGACTCTAAACAGGTCGGCCACTAGGCCTGCTCTATTAGTGAAAATTGGGACGGGTCTAGACCTCTAAAAGTCATGGTCCCCAGATTTCCCTCATAAGGATATGATTCATGAATCTAGCCATAAGTAGGGATAAACCCTCTCAATATGACTATTCCATGATCTCATGTACAATCTGAGTGGTGAACCGACAAGTATCAGGGAGGTACAAGACCTCTTCAATGACAATGTCGGAGCACCGCCTAATCCTTGGGTTTTTGAGCAAGCTCGGGTATAGAGCTAAGTGTGTGTTCAATATGTGATAGTGATGTGTGTGAAGGGGGCATACAAACCTGTAACACTTAAAAATAAAAATAAAAAGACACGATAAGAAAAACCTGCAAAACAAAAACATAGGTATATATAAAAATGGTTATAAGTCCTCTACCCTATTGTTAAAACATGGGAAAAAAGAAAAGAAGGGAGGAGGAAACAAAAACACTGTTAGTGAAACATATATAACAATAACATGAGTTAAAATGTACGTACAACCAATTCTTCTCATTTAAATAAAAGGAAAACCCAACCACAAGGACAATCCAAACAAACATCACAAAAAATAAAAAACATTTTTTTAGTTTTGTCATTTAATTATTGTAAGGTAAAAAAAAAACAGCAAGATATAGCCATAAAAGGTAAAACAAATAAGATACAAGTTACTAAAAATTTGCAAAACCAATTTTTACGGGCTTGACTCTCTTAAAAGAATCCCCAGTGGAGTCGCCATCTGTAGCGACCAAAAAGAAAAAAAATTACTTGTTTTTCCTTTTAGAGAGAAAACATGGAGTCACCACCAACTTTATTTAATTTCGGGAAAGATGGAAAACCTTTAAGAAAGAGCTTTGGGTTCAGGAGTCGATTACGTCTAGGGAAGGCATGGAGACTTAACCCCACGGCACCCAAGAACATCCATAAAAATGATTACCCAAAATTAGTTGTATAAATTATTAATAACTTTGAAAATATTTGTTTTACCCCGAAAATCATTTTTTAAAAAAAACATCTTTGGTTGTGAAATTTTTTATTAAAGCTAAATGAGGTTGAACATGGCACGTAAGTCCACAGAGCAACCTCAAAATCTAAAGGGTTGAACATGACACTTGTCATAGAGCAACCCAAAAAAAAACATTGTTTTAATTAAGTATTTATAACCGGTTGAAGGGGATTTAAGTGATCATCTTTTATTTTTTATGTAAAAGTAGCTTTACCTTATGAAAATAGAACAACAATGAAACATTTTACTAACTCATTCAGTAAACGGAGACACGAAAACATCATAGTAAACAGAGAAAAATGAAACATTTTACTAACTTATTCAGTAAACAGAGACACAGAAACATCATAGTAAACAGAGACAAAAATGAAACATTTTACTAACTTATTCAGTAAATAGAGACACAGAAACATCATAGTAAGCAGAGATAAAAATGAAACATTTTACGGATTCATTCATTTTTCCCAATGATGAAACATACAGCACACATCATACCAACTCATTCAGTTTCAATATCCATGGGTTTTTCTTTCGTCATAAACAGAGACACTAAAAAATAAGAATGTCAAGAGAAACTTATGAATAATATCAACAAAGAGAACAAGGATTACCAAATGAGAACAGAATAACAATGATTTTGTTTTCTCCCAGTGGTAAGATTTCAAGATCAAAACCCTTACATTCAATTTCACTAACTCTTTTAACTCTTCCTTCTTAACCACTCTAATAACAGAGAAGAGAAAAAAAACTCAGATCCCTAATCTCTTTTCTTGCAAATAAAATATCAGATAAAAATCCCCCTCCTTCTATTTTTTCCTCCTCTATTTCCTTTTTTTTTCAGAGCTCCCCCTTCCCTATTGTTTTTTTTATCCTCTCATTTTATAGATGGAGGAGAGGGCTTCTTGCTTCTTCTCACCATTGGCTTCAAGGTCGGTCTGTACTAAATCGGAGGCTTGGGCGGTTCTGAGCAGCAATAACATGTGTTCAGATGGGGACGGCGTGAGCAGCGAGAAAGAGGTGATTTGACGTGAAGGTTGCGTGTTTGAAGAGAGAAGGAGATAGGGGTTTTGGGATTAGGAGAAGTAACTAAATCTCCTTTCTTATTTTCGTTGATTGTCTTTTTCTCCTTGTTTTCTTCGTCCTTTCTTCATTATCTTCCCTTTTTTATTCTTTAGCCTCCAGCCTGAAAATGAAATTATAGTGGATGGAACCTCCCTGTCCAACAAAAGTTAGATATGCAAAATTAGATACGCACTGGACGGACCTCCTCATCCAACAAAAGTTTAAACATGCAACGGACGGAACCTCCTCGTCGAACAAAAAATGCAATGCAAATGGACCGGACGCGTCCAACAGAAAATGCATTGCAAATGGACCGGACGCGTCTAACAGAAAATGCAATGTACCGGATCCGTCCAACAAAATATGCAACGAAAATGGACTGGACGCGTCCAACAGCAAATGCAATGGACCAGACCCGTCCAACAAAATATGCAAAGCAAAGGGACTGGACGCGTCCAATAGCAAATGCAATGGACCGGACCCGTCCAACAAAATATGCAAAGCAAATGGACCGGACGCGTCCAACAGCAAATGCATTGCAAATGGACCGGACGCGTCCAACAAAATACGCAATGCAAATGGACCGGACGCGTCCAACAGAAATTGCATTGCAAATGGACAGGACGCGTCCAATAGAAAATGAATGCCATGGACGGGACCCGTGCAACAAAATATGCATTACAAATGGATCGGACGCGTCCAACAAAATATGCGTTGCAAATGGTCCGGACGCAACCAACAGAAAATGAATGCAATGGACGGGACCCGTCCAACAAATATGCGTCCAACAAAATATGCAATGCAAATGGATGGGACGCGTTCAATAGCAAAAGCAATGGAATGGACGGGACCTCCCCGTCCAACAGACAATGCAACGTAAATGTACTGGACGCATCCAACTGCAAATGAAACGGAATGGACGGGTCATCCCCGTCCAACAGAAAATGCATTGCAAATTAGCTACGAGTCTCCTCCTTTCTTCATCATTTCCTTTTCCTTCTTTCTCTCTTCACTATTATTTTTAGTCTCCCTGAAACATAATAACATAAAAAAAATTAGAATAAAAGAAGACGGACAAAAATGGGTGTTCACAGCTACCACCGAGCAAGAGACTCTATTAGCGGATTATTTAGTGTTGTCATTCTGCATATCTTCGAATCTCTCCTCTATCGATCATTTATCGAATGAGATGGAAACACCTAAGTATATGTTCAGATCGCTGGTGAGATCATGTTTCCTTAGCTTTTGCAATTACTCCATCATCATCGCAACGAGATCAATGGAGTTCGCAAAGTTAGGAATCATTTCTAGTTCATAAATGAACTTGCTGATCTAAACGGCCTTTAAATCTACATTTAAGGCAACTATATACTTGGCCTCTGTAATGAAATCTATAACTGTCTCGTACTAGGAACCTTTTCAAGCTCATAGTGCCACCATTAAGACAAAACACAAATCCAGACTGCGATCTGGGATAATCTTTATTGGTTTGGAAACAGTGTCGATGTAACACCTTACAGCGACTTCTTCCTCACCTTTATTTGTCAAGAATGTATACTCAGTTCTTTTCAGATACTTATGGATGTTCTTGACTATAGTTCAATGACCTTCACTGATATTAATTGGTACCTTCTTGTCATGCTCAAAGCATACAAGATAACTAGTGCAGTACAAAATGTACTCTGACTAAGGCCTAACATGTAGGAAGCTTCGCCCAAGTCTTTCATCGAGAAACAATTTCCCACATTTTTCAGTGTAGGGATATCATGTCCGATAAGCAGTATGTCATCCACATACAAGACAAGAAAGACAATCTCACTCCCACTAACCTTCTTGTACATACAAGGTTCTTCCTCGTTATTGATAAATCCAAAGTGTCTTACAGCTTTTATTAAAACAAAGATTCCAGCTTCTGGAAGCTTACTTTAATCCATGAATGGATCTCTGCAACTTACATATCTTTCTAGCATCATCTAGATCGACAAAACCCTCGAGTTGTGTCATGTACACATCCTCGAGAAGATTCCCGTTAAGGAATGCAGTCTTGACATCCATCTGCCAGATTTCATAGTCATAGTATGCAGTAATAGTAAACAGAATCCAAATAGAATTAAGCATCGCTACTGGGGAGAAAGTTTCATCATGGTCTACACCAAGAATTTGCTTGAAACCTTTCACAACCAGTCGTGCCTTAAAGGTGTTCACCATACCATCCATGTCAGTCTTCTTTTTGAAGACCCACTTGCACCTGATGGGTTTTACCCCTTCAGGTGGCTCAACCAAGGTCCATACCTGGTTCGTGTACATGGATTCCATCTCAGATCCCATGGCCTCAAGCCACTTCTCAGATTCTGGGCCAATTAGGGCCTCTTGGTAGGTTATAGGCTCATCTTGATCCATGAGCAGCAAGTCACCTTCCTATGTCAGGAGAAGTCCATATCTCTTAGGTTAGTGACGTGGCATGTTAGACCTACACAAGCCTTGTGTTACTGGAACCGGTGGTTCAACCACAACATCTTGTGGAACCAATTCTTGTTCCATTGTAGGCGGCTCAGTATTTTATGGTACTTGGATTTCTTCAAGTTCTACATTTCTCTCACTGTTTCCTTTGGAGATGTATTCCTTCTCAAGGAAAACTCCAGTCCTAGTGACAAACACTTTGTCCTCGAAGGGGTTGTAGAAATAATATCCTTTGGTTTCCTTAGGATATCCCACAAATATACACTTATCTGATTTGGGCCCAAGTTTATCCGTCATAAGACGTTTCACCCTGACATACCCAAATCCTTATAAATGACAAATTGGGCCTTTGGCCCATCCATATCTCATATGGAGTCTTTTCAACCGCCTTAGATCGAATGCAGTTAAGAGTGAATGTTGTAAGTAGAGCAAAGCCCCAGAAAGAGTAAAAAAAAGGTTTGAATGACTCATCATGGATCGTGCCATGTCTAACAAAGTGCGATTCCTCCTTTCGGACACGTCATTCCATTGTGGCGTTACAGGAGGTGTGATTTGGGACACTATCCCACACTCTCTCAAATAGTCATCAAACTCTTGGCTTAAGTATTTACCACAACGATCTGATCGTATGGCCTTAATGCTTTTGCCAAGTTGGTTCTCCACTTCATTCTTGAACTCTTTAGACTTTTCAAAGGTTTCAGACTTGTGTTTCGAAAGATAAACAAACCAAAATCTACTTGTTTAGACTTGTGTTTCGAAAGATAAACAAACCAAAATATACTTAGTAAATATGACGAAGTAAGGATAACCACCTATAGCCGACTTGTTTAGAGGCCCACATACATCGCTATGTATCAATCCCAAAAGATCACTGGCCCTTTCACTTTTCTCGGTGAATGAGGTCTTAGTCATCTTCCCCAATAAGCAAGAGTCACATACATCAAATGATTCATAATCGACGAGTCCAAGAGTCCACCATTATGGAGCTTGGAGATGCATTCCTCACCTATATGGCCTAAACGATAGTGTAAAGGTACGTAGGGTTCAAATCACTTGGTTGACCCCTATCGCATTTATATTATAGATGGGCATATCGAGATTAAGGACACCAAGTCCATTATCCAAAAACATGCTACCATAGAAAATATCATGTGACTGATGTTTCTATCAATAGCTGGAACATAATAACACTTATTTAGTTCCAAAACAAGCCCTGAAGGCAAAGTCAAAACTTATATAGTTAATGCAGCAACATTTGCTCCATTTCCTATACACAGGTTAACTTCGCTTTTAGTCAACGTCCTATATCTCTAGAAGTTTTCAAATGTCCGGTCAAACCGTAATGAATTCAACTGCCTTCCTTTGCAACCCTACCTATTAGCTTCAAAACAGAAGTATTGGGCTTGAACTTCTTCTTGTCCTTGTTCTTCTCCTTGTTTATCAGGTATAAGACCTTCCCTTTCAAGACTATCACAATAGTCTACCCTTATTTACGTTAGAGACTTTACTCGGTAGTTCTCAACTTCCTTTGCAATCTCTAGTAGAGGCCTGTCAGAATCGTTCATAACGAATTGACTATAACTATCTAGCAACAATTGCAAGATCATATCACTGGCCAAAATTTGGCCAAAAAGAAATCTCAATAATATGAAGCACATCAAAACTCTCAGGATTTTCGTTCTATCAGTTTGCAACAGAAAAGGGGTCGGGACGACTTGTGGTTCTTATGAATTGCATTCTCTCAAGAGAGCATCATGATGTGCATGATCACATCACGCACCTTCATGGTTGCAAGCATGAGGAATCCTACATCTAGGACATCGACTTAATGCTTCTCGTAAGCTTCCTTTTTGATCCTAGTAGGAACTGGTTGCTCAGGAATTATTTGCTCTAGAGCAAACAACTCTTTCTCGTACTTGAGGACAATCCTCAAATTTTGTACCAATCTAGAAAAATTAATTCCGGATACCTTGTCCTTCTCAAGGACAAATTACAGTAATAAATTACAATGTTTTATTTCATCGAAATTCTAATTACAGAAACATGCAGAATATAAGTATAATGATAAAACATATTTAATAAGGTCTTTTATTAAATACGCTCCCACTATTTTACTCAAATTGATGACCCTCATCATTGACTCGGAAACACTACAACAGATTAGACTTTTAATAACGCACCTTTTATAGCATTTCCGTGTGGAAATGCTATTAAAAGTGATGGGGGGACTTTTAATAGTGTTTCCTTTAGAAAACGCTATCTTAGGTATCACCTAAGATAGCGTTTCCGTGTGGAACCGCTATTAAAAGTGCCACTTAGGAAAAGATAGCGGTTCCACACGGAAACGCTATCTTAGGTGATACCTAAGATAGCGTTTCCTAAAGGAAACTCAATCTTATGTGCACACCTTTACTAGCATTTTCATGCAGAATTAAACGCGCGCGGGACCTGTGGTTTTCTTCCCTCTTTTTTTCTTGCTCTAGCTCTTCATTCCACTCGACACACACAGCCCCAACCCTACTGTCGTTGCCATCGCTGGAACCCTTATTTGCCACCGTCACCACTGGTGTTGTTGACCATCCCGCCGCCGCCGCTGCTGTTGTTGACCATCCTGCAGCCGTCACCGCCCGTTCAAGCCCTTCCCTCTTCCATCACCTTTTCCTCTTCGCTGTTTGGTAAGTCCCCTTGTTTCTCTTTTTTCTCCCTTGTTGGAAAGGATGCTTATTATAGTTGCATTGCTCTCCAGTATTTAGCAGAAGTTGGGACAACAGAAATCTATGATACTCTCAGTTAGTGAATTCTCTGTCTATGTTTAAAAGAAGTCATATAGACCAACTTGATAGTGGATAATGTTGCAAGTTGTTGGTGCTGTAAGTCTGTTAATAGTCCCAAGAAGCAATTACAAATATAACTCCTTCCTGAATTTATCAACCAAGTAGACTAGTATTCTCCATTTAAGCTTGGGTATTAGCTGCCCGTGATCATCCTAGTCAAGTTTGCAAACTGGGTCTGCCTTATTTTTTATGTTAACAACTCCTCCCAAGTTAGCTATTATTAGGCTTTATCACTGAATTAATTTTGCCACTTCTATGATTCTATGGATTTGGATTTAGATTTGACATTTTCTCATTGTAAAGGAAAATAGCAGAAAAAGTAGCAACAGCTGGATTCTTGATTGCAGTTCCTGATCTTTTGTATGGTGACTACTTTGATTTTGATGATCCTAAATTTGATAGAGAAGCATGGGCAAAGGCTCATGGAGCGGTTAGTTTTCTGCTCAAGGTTGCATGTTTTTAATATGTTGTTCAGAAATACATTCCATAAATCAATATAATATGATAACATAAGGCCTGGTTAGCACTTAGATTTTCTTTCACTTTAATCATTACCCCATGTTTATGCAAGTTTAATCCAGAAGTTGAATGTTATAAGCATACTTTTGATATATTTTTCATTTTTACTTATAGGATAAGGGAGTTGAAGACACCAAACCTATTATTGTTGCTCTAAAGAGTAAAGGTTTTAATGCCATAGGGGCTGCAGGTTTCTGTTGGGGAGGTTAGTCATCTCACTGTCAACACTCAACATAATAGTCGATCTCAGTTAGCGAAAAGTATGATTAAGATTTCACTAACAAAAGAAAGCATAAGAAAGATCTCTATATATGCCGAGAAATCTGTGAAAGGGGTGTTTTACATGGATCATGCAGAGTATCTGAACATATTAACTTTGTTCCAGGGATTGTGGTTTCAAAATTAGCGGGTTCCTGTGACATTCAGGCTGCAGCTCATTCATGCATCCTGGTCGACTCTCACTTGATGATATTAAAGGTAAACTTTTGTTCGTCATTCTAATTCATAGAAGTCAAAGTACTATAGTGACCAATTTAATTATGTATTTCTTCAGAGGTAAGGGTTCCTATTGCTATATTGGGAGCTGAAATTGACACTTATTTCCCACCAGAAGAGTTGAAGAAAGTTGGAGAGATATTGTCTTTAAAGCCAGAGGTGAGAAATTCTTCGGTAACAATTTGTTTCTTCTTATGACATATATCTATCTATCAAACAATAGAAAACTGAAGATAAGTACAGTTTTATTAACTTTCTTTCAATGCTCCTCATCCTCTCCTTGAACATAAAAGATACAACAGGTTCTTCAAGGGACCTGAAACTGCTACACTGATCCTTTCCTTTACCCAACTGAATACCCCCCCTCTCTCCCATCTTTCCCTTTTGATGCTTCCCCACTAATACACAGCCCCTGTCCACACTCAATTTGCCATGCGGAAAAAGGGTAACAGTTTTCATTCCTTTCATTGCAAAGATTCTGTATACATTGCATGTAGACATCAACCACTCTAAACTCAAAGTAAATATGTTTAATAAATATTTTTGTAGATCGGGAAAGCATGGATCGGAAATGGATGTCTACCAATCGTTTAACGAAGGAGTATGAGGATGGGGTGAAAGAGTTCATTAGGTTTGCAGTTCGGCATGCGGAAAACCCTAGTACAATCATATGTCCTTGTTTAGATTGTTGTTATGCAAGGCGAGTTAGTGCAGCCGATTTGGAATAACATTTAGTGTGTAATGGAATCGATCAAAGTTATACATGTTGGACAAAACAAGGTGAGACAAGAGCTGAGTCTAGTGAAATGAGGAATCGTGTGAGATATTCATCATACGATACCGACACAAATACTTATGAGGGCGATCGTTTTGAAGACATAGCAAATGCTGTTGAAGAGGATCTTTGGGATTGTCCTCAAATGTTTGAGAGGTTGGTAAGTGATGCAGAGCAACCATTGTATGATGGTTGTACTAAATTCACAAGATTGTAGGCGATGTTAAAGTTGTATAACTTGAAATCGGGCAACAGATGGACTGATAAGAGTTTTACGGACTTACTCACACTATTGAAAGACATGTTGCCAGAGGATAATGTGCTTCCTAGTCGGACATATGAGGCTAAACAAATGTTACGCTCTATTGGCATGAGCTACGAGAGGATACATGCTTGTCCTAACGATTGCATTTTATTTTGGAATGAATATGCATCGTTAAAGATGTGTCCTAAATGTAATGCCTCACGATATAAGAAGAAAGAATCAGATCCAGAGAAGGTTGTGTGGTATTTTCCCATAATACCCAGATTTAGGCGCATGTACCGTAGTTCTGAAGATTCAAAGCACTTGACATGGCATGAGGATGAAAGGATCAAAGATGGCAAGTCACGCACACCCGGCAGATTCTCCGCAATGGAAGAAATTTGATCATGATTATCCTGATTTTGGGCAAGAATCAAGAAACCTACGACTTGCATTGGCTACTGACGGATTTAACCCGCATGGTGTTCAAAGTAGCTCTCACAGTACATGGCCTGTGATTTTGGTGATTTATAACCTATCCCCATGGCTATGCATGAAGCACAAATTTATGATGTTATCTATGTTAATTTCTGGGCCCAAACAACCAGGAAATGATATAGACGTCTATTTGACTCCTTTGATTGAAGACTTGAAACAACTGTGGGAGACAGGTGTGGAGGTGTATGATGGGTATAAGGAAGAAAGTTTCAATTTGAGAGCTATGTTGTTTGGCACAATTAATGATTTTCCAGCCTACGGTAATCTGTCAGGATATAGCATCAAGGGTCAGTGTGCATGCCCTATATGTGAAGAGGGTACGGATTGGATGCGGTTAGAACATTGTAAGAAGAATGTCTTTCTTGGGCATCGTAGATTTTTGCATCCAAGTCATCATTACCGGTGGTGGAGAAAGGCGTTCAATGGGAACTCGGAAGAAGGTAGAGCTCCTTCACCTTTGACGGTGATCAACTTTTTGAAAAGGTAAAGGATTTGAATATCCAATTCGGTAAACCTTTTGCGAGAGATATTGTCACAAGAGGGTGGAAGAAAAGGTCGATTTTCTTTGAGTTGCCATATTGGAAATCATTATATGTAAGACATTTCCTCGATGTGATGCACGTTGAAAAAAATATCTGTGATAGTGTCATTGGTACGTTACTCAATGTGCCAGGGAAGACTAAAGATGGCATCAATGCATGGTTGGACTTGGTTAGTATGGGAATAAGAAGAGAATTGGGACCGACGAAGAAGGGTAAAAGTACATATCTTCCTCCGACTGCTTACACTCTATCTAGAAAAGAAAAAACTGTTTTTTGTAAGTTTCTTGAAGGAGTTAAGGTTCCGGAAGGGTACTCTTCAAACATTAGGAACCTTGTATCGATGAAAGATCTCAAGTTAAAAGGTCTAAAGTCCCACGATTGTCATGTTCTCATGGAGCAGTTGATACCCATTGGTATACGGTCTATTTTACACCAAAACAAATAAATGAAGCATGCTATGTTGACATGAAGGCTAACAAAGATGTTTTTGACAGTCTGAGGAAAAACCCAAAAGTAAAATATGATGGGCAACGGTTCTCTTATAATGATGGAGTTATTGACCTTAAGGATGCTTAAGGATACACGAGTTTCCAGAGGGCATTGCTGTTATTGACCTTAAGGATGCTTACCCAACTGTGATGGAGGACTTTTATTAGTTTCTTGTTATTTGTTGAACATTTCTGACATTGATGGTTCAGTAACATTGTTCATTAGGGCAGGTACAATGACTTTTATTAGTTTCTTGTTATTTGTTGAACATTTCACATTTCTGACATTGATGGTTCAGTAACATTGGTAGATTTGTTCATTGATATATGTTTGTTATTATTTCTCACAGATTTCCCTCCTCTTTGCATAAATGAATTTTGGTGTAGTTCAATATGCAGGAATGGATGTAAAAGTTAAGAAATATGTAAAAATTAAAAAAAAAAAAGAGGGGAATAGATAGCGTTTGTTATTAACCAACGCTATCTAAAGTGACTTTAGATAGAGTTTGTTAATAACAAACGCTATCTAAAGTCAGATTTTAGATAGCGTTTCCATGTACAAACGCTATCTAAAGTCAGACTTTAGATAGCGTTTCCGTGTACAAACGCTATCTAAAGTCACCTATTAATAGCACTTTCTAAATGCTATCTTTTCTAACGAGTTTTAATAGCGGTAGCATAGATAGCGGTTACAAACGCTATTAAAAGGCATACGGAAACGCTATCTAAAGTCTAATCTGTTGTAGTGAAAATCCATTTGGAAGATTTTCTAGTGAGACCAAGATCCATATTTCACCTTGTTTTGAGTCAACTTTGGCTGATCTCCCAAAACTTAGTTATTTAGATAGGAAACTCCTTTCCAGTTTCCTTTCCAATTACATCTCAGGTAACTCTTGGACCAGTTTGGTGAATAACTCTTATTCTAATCCATCCCATGGACTAAAGCCCAACTAAAAACCTCTAAGCCTTTCAATCCTATTGAATTTGGCTTGGTTAAGTTAGACCCAATGGATAGCATTTGGACATTACCATTGTCCCATCGCATCTTACTAGTATAGAAAAATGCACTCTCCTTTGGCGGACCTACATACATTCGATATTAGTCTTGACGAGTGCCATGCATTGAAAGGCTTCTAAACTTAATATTTTCTTTTGAGGGATTTTTATTAAAATGGTCTTACCGGCGTTGTATCTCATACAAGACGTCTATCAGAATACATGCATGCATGCTTACATACATTTAACAAACATATAAAACATACATATATACATACATTTCATGCATCACATACAAAAATATACATCTCATACATTTCATGCATCTCATACATAAACATAAAAGATAAGGTAATATAGTTATGACCTCCTAAAAAAGCAAGAATTAAATAACTAATTTACTACAATTCTTTGACCCTCGACCAAGCTTCTCTAACCTCTCTCACGACGTCATCATTTGGTGTTGTCTCCTCCTCAACTCGAGCAATTACATTTATTTAAAATAAATAAGTAAAGCCACGACGCAGGTCGTATTTAAATTTAAATAAATCTCGACACGAAATAAATAACACCATAAACTAATGCCATAAATATATACCACACATTTAAAATAAAATATTTAATAACAAACAATAATAATAAACACTTTATTATTATTATAATTATTAAATAAATTTTAAAGTGAAAATCTTAATTAAATCAATTGCCAAAATAATATCACACCTAATTGATATCCAAATCAGACAAAATCACATAATTGATTTTTCATGGCAATTATTCTCACGATTATAAGATAAACTTGAAAACCACTTTTCAAATTAATTGCATTTTATCTAGGCACCAGAAAATTTGAATTCAGCATTCCAATTTTGAAAAAGCTTTTCCGTGCTTGCTTTATGTCCAGCATCCAAAATCAAAGCCACTTAGAATTCAATTTGACGAGAAATCACGTCCCTGATCTTTTTTTTATATCATTTTTCTTTCTTCCAAATATCTAATCATGCATTTCACTTTGATATGTATTTGAAATTTCAATTTAAAACAAAAATCTCTCACGCAAGAATTCAAATGCACATCAATCCACTATGCGCATGTACTGTTCAAATAAGCTTTTCAATTATATTTGAAACCAATTCTATCGTGAATTCAATTTGAACTTTTAAAACCACACATGTCCATTCAAAAGGTTAACTTGTTCATTGACTACATTCACGCACAAAAAGATAATAACGCCCAGTCCGACGTCATGGCGAAAGTTCTCATTCACGCCGGTATGAACTCAAAAAACGCGTGTTCATATATACAAAACATAACATGTACTCAATTGAATCAAATTCAAAAATAATAAATCATGTTATCAAACAAAACAAACAAGTACATAAGGATTCAAGATAATTATGATCATGATCTTTGATAATATTGTAGGATTTTCATGAGATAATACTCTTCTAAAATCATATGTCAAGGTGGAAGAAAACCACTCCAGTGGATCTCGCATTACAAACATATATCACATAAATGGCTATTGTGTTTACCTCTTGAAGCATGCAACACCTCTTCTAAGTCCATGCGAGCAAACGGCGTCGAAGCTATGTGTCTTGTGCTAGCTGACGGCTATAGGCTATAGGGAGGCACGGCAAGCAAGACTAGGTTAAAGGGGAGAGCACTTCTATTTATAAGTTGGCAGCTCCCTTTAACCTAACTGCTTACTCTATTGGGCTTTGTACGCTACAAGCTCAATCGTCCTTAATTAAATCATATTTAATTAATATAAATGCTCCGCATTTGCTCTATGCGTGTGACCCTATAGGCTCCCATTAAGTTGGCAATAATACTAAATATTATAATAATATCAAATATTAATTATAATATTAAATATTATAAATAATGAGCGGCGTCTAGCAATACATCATTACTACCGGATTAGAGAGAGTACCGGTGATCTGATTTTAGCCTTACCGCGACCAACATTTATCGTGTAGTAAATGTCCCTTCGTCCATATGTCTTAATTGAACATAAGGTATAAGAGTGTCATCCTTGTTATGTTCATTCATCGATCCTTGAGTAGACGTGTAATCACAAATGGGCCCAATATCACATATTGACCCACTTCCGCATGGCCACGCATATTTCACGTCTCACTCTGTTGAGGGGCCCAAGACATTACCCCTGTTATGTAGGAGGGACGAATCCTGTCTACATCACTTACACTCCTCAACATGATTTATTGCAGGCCTAGTAACTACCTTTATGATCACCCTGTTACGCGTGACGTGTGATAGCATTAAAGCCTACAACTCTTCATGTAGGAATCATAGTGACTTCAAGTCGAATGACTACATTACTATGGTTGCCATAAGAATACTTATGACACTTACATAACTATTATGAAGTTTCCTCATAGTGGGTCATCCAGTATAAATATTACTCCTAATATGTATACCTGTATGCCGATTTGATATCACATATCCATGATCCGTGAGATGTGGTCATCAGTCTACTCACACAATAGTCTCTATGTATTATTGTCGTCCTAATTAACAATAATACTTGACTACAGATATTTAAGAATAGCGTTCTATTATTCATTGAGGTCTCGCAATTAAGTCACGTACTTAATATCTCACTGAATGAACTGCCTATTCTAAGGACTTTATTATGCTATAAACTAATAACATAATAAATGAATGCCTTATTCATATATCAAATATATGATTAAATTCATGATATAAATGATGATCTATTCAAAATAGATTGACCACTAGGGCTTACACCAACAAAAGATACATGCAAAGCAAACAACAAAAGATGAGGAGTAAGAACCATATATAAAAACATAACGGCAATATGATAATTAGCAAGATGAACATACAACAAGGCAACATCATACACATCATATCAACAATAATAAGCATATCACAATATAACATCTATCATATAATGCAATGTAACTCATTACTCCGAATGCGTGTGGATCCATCTACACCAGGCGTACGACTTCGGAGTTACATTTCCTCATTGGCCAAAAAGCACCAACGTCGGGGCAATCCACCAAACCTTAGGTGGGACCCCTAGGATAGCCAACGCACCTTACTCTCGGATGTGCCACCACAGGAGGCCAGATCACTTAGATCATCGCGGATAGCCAGATCATCTTACTCTCGGACGACCTCCCCTTTGTTAATACCTCCCCTTATTAACTTCATGCATGATGCATGCACACAAATGAACAACCGTTTATCCACTAACTCCATCAACACCATTTATTATGGCTTAACGTCTTTGGTCAACAAGCACCAAAGATAACATCATCTCTAAACTTTTAACTTTAAATGTTAAACAACACTCTGGTAGAAAAGCACCAGAGCCTCAACACTCTGGCCAAAAAGCACCAGAGCCTCAACACCTTGACCATTAAGCATCAAGGCCCCATTGGCCACTAGGCTACCAAAGTACAACATCAACAACATTATCTTCTCACTTTAGTTATTACCACTCTGGTTCTCGAGCACCAGAGCTCAACACCTTGACCATTAAGTATCAAGGCCCCTTGGTCACTCGGCTATCAAGGTCCATTATCATCTTCAAGTTACCTAGCTTATCTTCACTTTGTTTGGTGTCTTCTTTCATTATTATAGGGACAACTGGGGTGAACCACCCCTGTCCAGCTTTCTGCTTTCTGGTCAGCGCAAGTGAGCATGGGCGTTTTCACCCTTCAGCACGGGAGTACTGAGCTCACAGTCAAGCACGGCCGTGCTTAAGCAGCTCGCCCTTTTCTGGGATTCAAATTGGAGCACGGGCGTGCTCCTTGTTAAGAACGACCGTGCTCAATGGAGCATGGTTGTACTGATCTAGGCAGGAAGGTCACAGACCCTTTGCCAAATCCTTAGGACAGTTCATAGATTCAACCTATTGGCTTTTACTAATCCATTGAACATCAGATTCACTATTCTTAACTATTCTTCATGTCTTATCATTATGGGGAATTAATCCTTTAATCATAGCTTCGTTATTAATGTCCCTAGAACACTCACTAATCAATCCTAGGATCTTCAACTAAGCCTTATGATCATAACCTTCCCTCTCATACCATATTCATGTCTTATGAACAACTGGGACAACATCCCTTAAATCTCATTTATCTTTGGTTAACTTATTTTAACGTCTTAACATCATTATCAAGCCCTATTAATTAATTAGAGACTTATTAACTTCATTGTTGGCATTAACATCTTCGACAATCAACACTCATTCATAGCACAACATCATCATCGTTATCATAGCATTTATCATCATGAACATTCACTCATGGCATTCATCAAACATATCAACATCATCATCATAGCAACAAGTCTAAACATGCCATGTTAAACTCAATGACTTAGAGATTTTGATATATGACAAATACAACTTAATGTGTATGCAAGTGTTTTTAGTGTCAAATTACAAAGACAGGTATCAAGCAATAATCAACAAGTTCAGTGAGCAATCAAAGGAGAATATTCAAAGAAGAACTTGGAGGAATCAAAGAGCAAAGACAAAGATCAAGGAATCATCAAGACAAGAGCTTAAAGAAGAAATTAGTGTTAAGTCTTAGATGATTTGTAAGAGATGAAATCTCTTATTCACAAATAAGCTCAATTTGAAAAGATGCATGAAAGAAAATCATTTTTCATAACCTGCATTAAAAGGAATAAGATTTCGTAAATGAAAATGATTTTTGAAATAAGATTTCAAAGCACTTGTCCATCACTGGAATAATATAAGCGCTCGACCAACATTGGGAATAGTAAAAGCTGGCATCCAAAAACGTGGTAAAAGCAGGCGTCCAAGAAAGTGATAGAAGCTCACGTCTACTAAAGTGACAGAAGCTCACGTCCACTAAAGTGATAAAAGCGTACGTCCACTAAAGTGATACAAGCGCATGTCCACTAAAGTGACACAAGCGCACGTCCACTGCAGTGATAAAAGTGCTCCTCCACACAAGTCTTTGGACTTGCTAAGATCTTAATGAGAAGCTCCGTCCACTGACATGGCATATGGAGCTCGTCTGCTAGTTGGAGCACGTCCAATTACTTTGTGTTAGTACTCCCGTCTGCTGACGTGGCAAATGGATGCGGCTATTTTTTCCAAATGGACGCGGCTATTTTCTTCAAATGGACTCGGTTATTTTTCCAAATGGACTCGGTTATTTTATGGACGCAAATTCTACAAGAACAATCAAAATCTTATTTCAAGAACCAAAATCAAGAAAACAGATTATGTTAATCAAATCCAAATCTGTTTTGATTGATCCCAACGACTATAACTTGTTTTCTATATAAAGAGGGATCAAAGGAACACTTAAACAACATATACGAATATCATAACATATCACAGTTTTACGAAATCATTTTGAGAAATCAATTGTGAAAATCATTCATCATCTTTACTGATCTTACTGAGAAAAGAGTGTTTCAATACTCAAAGTGCTTCAATTTGTTTATCTGACTATTGAGATTTAGGAATCAACTTTTGTTGTTACTTTTGATTGTAAAGAGAGAGGGAGTCTGTTTGAGTGATTAGGGTGAGGTATCCCTAAGGTTGAACATTGAGGCTCTTCACAAGAGTGTGGTATCTCGAGGTGAAGGAGTGCTCTGTGGTGTGAAGGTTTTTCAAGCTACCTGGCAAAGCTTGTGTGTTAGTGTGTGAAATCCCACAGGTGGAGTGGGGACTGGATGTAGGTCACAGTGGAGGTGACTGAACCAGGATAAATCTGGTTGTGTGGTATCCATAAAACTCAAACTCCTTTACTTTCTGTTTATGTTCAAGAACCTGCAACTTTGATGTTTAAAGTTCAATATAATTTCTGTTCTTGATCTGTATAAACTGTATTTTGTTATTATTGAGTTATTAAACTCGAACCTATTCTGAATCTTTTTGAATTAATCCTTCTTATCCTCATCACCTTCTATTCAAGATTTTGTAAAAACCCTTCATCGATTTTGTAAAAGATCCTGAGAACACTAATCCGCAACTCTGATTTATAAAGCTTTGTGAAAAAGTTTTAAGAGGGAAACATTTTTTGAAAACTCAATTCACTCCCCCTCTTGAGTCGTTGAAGCCAAAAAAATATGACAAACATAAATAATTAAACATACAGATATCAAATAGGCAAATATAAACATGTTATCAAGCAAACAGTCATATAGGCATTTAATCAAACACCAGGGTCATAGGTTAACCCTTCATCTTACTGTTGAGACCTCATAAGTCTGAGACACATTCCTTGTGTAGATTCTCTAAGTTTTGATGAATCCAAATAGATTAAGTATGATAATATTGAACCATATAAAATTACTAATATGTCTGACAAGCGTGCAGGAAAATAAACATAAGGCCACTCGTCTATTTTATGACCCGTCTACTTTTTAGTAGAGCGCAGTTTTTAGACTCATCTAAAAACCACTCGTCTAATATTTCTGTCAACACAATAAAAGACCAAGTAACCGCTCAGTCAAGATTCGAATATACTTGATGACGTGGCAAGAAGCACCCATCTAGTTTCTAGACTACACTAGCACCCGTCTGATTTTTGGACTGCACTAGCACCCATCTAATTTTTGGAATGCACTAGCACCCGTCTAATTTTTGGATTGCTTTGCACCCATCTAAGTTTCTAATACTGCTACGATGTTAGTCTGTCAGAAATGAAGTCCAAGTCACCTTATTCAAATTAGATGCCTTCCTTAAGGATCTCGAAGACCTCTGGACAATAACACAAAGGATAAAGAATAAAGAACGTTTGTTTCAAGGTTTTAAGGAATAAACACGCAATCCCTGTAGCACAGTAGTAACCCTTTTGGCTGCTTTAAGTACAAAGTAGAAGTGCTTCCTTGAAAGTGAACTGAGTGTTGCACTGAAAGAGGAAAGCTCTCTCCTGCAAGTACAAGAAGTCTTCTACTGCAACTCTGATACAACAGCTGCTCAGAATAAAGTGTACTCTTGGACAACCTTATCAAAGATCAACTTTCCTAAGCATTTAATGTCTACACAGAACGACTCTTTGGCATTAATGGTGTCCCAGAAGCTCAAATCAGAAGAACACACTTTCTGAAGCTGTGTCTAATGGATTAAATTGATTGAAGTCTTTATATAGACCAAACCATGAAGATGAAGACAAGAAGTTGAATATCATTAAGAATACTGCACAAGAAGCATTTACTCACTTCATTAACTTCTTCATTCCTTCATTGAATACTTCTTCAATCATTTGATATTAATTCGCAGTCTTTCACACTTCATATTTATTTCACTCTGAGTGTTATCTGAAAGATTTGCAAGTTGTATTAATTATACAAAATCTCTATCCCTTACTGTGTTGTGCCTGAAGAGGCTAGGTGAGCAAAGAATACTTGTTTAAGTGTGAGCCTGTAGAGGCTAGGTGTGCAAAGAATACTTGTACTGTGATCTGATCAGTTATAATGGAAACTTGGTGCTTCCAAGAAACTGGACATAGCCCTGTGGATTTTAGGGTGAACCAGTACAAAACTCTTGAGTGATATTCCTCTTTCCCTTATCTCTTTAATTTGCTTACGTATTGTTTGTTTAAACTTTTAACTAGGAGAGTTATTTTGTGAATATCAAACTCTATTTTTATCCTTCTCTGTAAGCTTGTGTGTTCTGTCTCAAAATTAGATGTGTCACTCGTCTAATCTTCTGTTGTCTTATTTTTGCTTTGTGTGCCTGCGAAAATAACTTTCAAAGTAACGAAAAAGTTGGTAAACACAATTCAACCCCCTGCTTGTGTTAACTTTGGTTATTTCAGTTGGTATCAGAGCTCCGCCTCTGGGTTGAGCACTTAACAGTGTAGAGGAAAAGATCTTGGAAATGGCAGGAGAAGCTAGTACAAGCAAGAACTGTAAGACTCAATGACTTAGAGATTTTGATATATGACAAATACAATTTAATGTGTGTGCAAGTATTTTAGTGTCAAATTGCAAAGACAGGTATCAAGCAGTGATCAACAAGTTCATTAAGCAAATTCAAGGAAAATATTCAAGGAAGAACTTGAAGGAATCAAGGAGCTGCATGTAGAAATCAAAAGAGCAAAGTCAAAGATCAAAGGATCATCAAGACCAAGCTTAAAGGAGAATTTTAGATTTAAGTCTTAGATGATTTGTAAGAGAAAGAAATCTCTTAGTCACAAAATAGCTCAACTAAAAAGATGCATGAAGAAAATCAATTTTCATAACATGCATTAAAAGGAATAAGTTTTTTTAATGAAAATGATTTTTGGAAATAAGAAAATTATTTGTCAGGTACAGCCATGTAATCAATGGATGTATGTTTGCTACTATAACTGAAAAATAAATTTAAGGTTCTTGATTCAATATATAGATGTATTGAATGGGTGTACTGATGGATTAACCAAGTTCAAGTTTTTGAAAAACACGTACAACCATGTATTACACAGGTGCACAAAAACTATCAGTATGAAATTGGTTAATACAGCCCTGTACTCAACCCCTGTTCAAGAATCAGAATCAAGAAAACAAATTCTGTTATCAGACCCAAATCTGTTTTAATTGATCCCAACGACTATAACTTGTTTCCTATATATATAGGGATCAAAGGAACACTTTTAACATATTAGAAATTTTACAAAATCAATTTGAGAGATCAATTGTGAAAATCATTCATCTTATTGCTTGAGCTTCATTATGAAAAAGAGTGTTTCAATTCTCATAAGAACTTCAATTTGTATGTCTGACTATTGAGAGTTTAGGAATCAATCTTTTCATTCTATTCGATTGTAAAGAAAGAGGGAGTCTCTATGTGTGATTAGGGTGAGGAATCATAAGGAAGAACATTGATTGAGGCTCTTCACAAGAGTGTGGTATCTTGAGGTGAAGGAGTGCTCTGTGGTGTAAAGGTTTTTCAAGCTACCTGGCTAAAGCTTGTTGTGTTAGTGTGTGGATACCCACAGGTGGAGTGGGGACTGGATGTAAGTCACAGTGGTAGTGGCTGAACCAGTATAAAACTGATTGTGTGCTATCTCTAAACTCAAACTCTTTAATTACTGTCTTGCGCATATAACTGTGATCTTGATGTTCTAAGTTTTCAATTGATATCAGTTCTTGATCTGTTTAATATGAACTAAAACCAGAGTATTACTGCAATCAATCTTGAGTTATTAATTGTTCAAAACTGAGTTGATTAAGACTGTTCTTGATCACTGAAACTCAAACTGATATATTGTAACTTTAGTTCTTGACTGATTAAGGCCTGTATCTAATACTTGTACAAACCTGAACTGAAATTCTTCCTGTTTAATTCAATCACTGTTTAATTGATAGCTGTGAGCTGTGAACTTGAATCTTATTACTAATTTATCTTTCTGAATTAATCTTTCTTTCCTCACCACCTTCTATTCAAGATTTCACAAAAAGACCTTCACTGTTTTTGAAAAAGATCCCGAGGCAACTCTGATTTGAAAAGTAAAGTTTTTGAAAAGCTTTTTGAAAACTTAATTCACCCCCATCTTGAGTCTTTGAAGCCAAAACAACAAGAACCATACTGGAGAAGGATCCTCAATGTCGAGACTGATGTGTATGGTTCTGGAATCCGCAAGTGAACGGCTTCGTCGTCAAGTAATAAAAAAAAAGATCGAACCACAGAGACCGTGATCTTAAATAACAATTAGTTATTAAATTGATTTAACTGAACTGGAATAAGATTTGGTTTTTGAAATCGGAATCAAGTAACAATCAAATTTAAAATTGCAATTAAACAAAATAGGAAAGTAATTCAAATAGGGGTTTTTCAAATTCAAAAGAGATTTCCAGGAATTGGGTTACCAACAAGACTGCTTATGTTACTAAATTGACTACTCTCCTTGTTAATTACCAAAATTTGCTTTGAATGCGAATTTATCATAAATAAGTTAATGCTCCCTCTCGGGTTACAAGAACATTGCCCAATTTAACCAACCCCTACTCTCGTGGTAATTGAATTTAAATCGAACCCTTTAAGTTTTGTGACAATTCGTGAACCCTCGAAGGACCGCTTCTAAATCTCGTGATTTAAGTCCTAAGTTTGATTCCTATAGATCCGATACCTAAGTTAACCGCTAAGTTCATCCTTAGTGTATCTACGACAAGCAAATAAGTGGCCACCGAATTTACGAGTAATTAAAACAATAGGAATCAAATCGAAAGTAAAATTGAAATTAACAAGAAATCAAATGTCAATTCATCACCATAAACAAATCTTGGGCATAACCCCAATTCCTAGAAATAAGACTACTACTCAAGCATTGCCATGATCATAGCAAACTTGATTAACAATAGCATAAAAAGAAAACCCTAGAGGAGAGAAGAGATTGAGAAGAAGAAGAAGAATCCTAATTTTTGCCGATGGGTAGCAGTCAAAAAGTGCCCAGTTTCGAGCCCTAGAGGCCTATTTATAATGTGGGGTAACTTGAATCCCAAGCAAACACAAAAATCAGATCAAATCCGTTTCTAAAGATCCAGATATTGCGCGTCACGACCGTGATGGCCATCACGGCCAGGCTGTGATGGGTTCTGCCTTGGAGATTGCTTCGCTGGTTGGTCTGTCACGGTTGTGACCACCATCACGGCCTAGCCGTGATCAGTTATGCCTTTGAGGGTCTGGTTCAGTTGGCATGTCACGGTCGTGATGGACGTCACGGTCGTGATGGACATCACGGCCTGGCCGTGACCAACTCTGACTTTTCAATTCTTTCTTTTCAGCTCTACTCGATCATGGCCGTGATGACCACCACGGCTAGGCCGTGATCAGCTCTGTTTGCCTCATTTTCTTGCTTTTCAAGCTCCATCTTCATGCCAGCTCCAACATAACTGATCCTGAGAATTTTAATCTTCAATTCCTGCACACAAGCACCACAAAACCACCTTACCCGTTCCAAGGTAAAAATTAACAAATAATACGCCTAAACTATATGAAAATGCATGCAAAATTTCAAGGAAATATGAGGTAAAATCACACTCATCAAACTACCCCAAGCTTAAGATTTTGCTTGTCCTCAAGCAATAACTAAGGCCAGAAAAAATAATCAATCAGAGCATGGACAGTGAATCTAGAACCCGAGTAATAAATCCAAGTAACAGGCATATTCAATAAGAAACCAAGAGACAATCAATTTCAAGTCCAATTAGAAGCTTAGGTTCTCTAGATTCATGCCTCTCACTAATTCGGGCACTCTTCTCACATCACTCAAGTGTTCTAGGACATTTGACAATTCACTCAATTTCCTCAAGGAAGGTATTCTACCATAAGCTTGACTATTAACCAAATCTCTACTTTATTAATGAAAACAAATAAGAATCAATTGGTCTTTTATTTTGGTTGTAATGGGGCCATGGGATTAATCGTTAGGTGGGGAAATCAAGAAAGGGAAAAATTCAACAAGGCTAAACAAAATATCAAACAATGCAAAGCATGACAACCTTCTAAAATTCCTTTTTGTGCTTTAGCTCACTTTTCCACGTTTCTTTCCTCTCTTTTTTTTATTTTTCACATCCCCTTCTCCATTTTTTTTTTGTTTATTTTATTATTATTTTTTTTGGAGAAGGGGAGATTTTCAACTTAAGAGAAATATTTTATTTTTATTTTTTTTAACATCCCACAATTTAATTTTCCAACTTCCTTTTTGCCCTTTTTCAATACTTTAAAAAGTGTCATACCAAGTATCGTTCATTAAAATAGATCAAGGTACCAAGAAAAGTATTTTTTTTTTTCTTTTGGGCTCAAAATTAAGCAACTAAGGGGTAGCATTTAATCAATCAAAGTTCAGAAGACCAGAAAAATACCTAGTGCCTCAATCATTTTCAAATATGCTTTCAAAAAAATTTTAAGTTTCAAAACGGTTTCAATTCAAGTTCTAAAGAACACAATCCAAGAGGAATGAAACACTCGATCATAAGGAATGGGGTAGATTTAGTGAGTACCCCTTTTAGGCTCAAAATCTCACATTTAGTAGTTTAAAAATTAATGAGAAACCCAAATCTAAGGAACCACATGCTAATTATTAACTATCAAAAGATCATCTCAAGCATTTTTATTTTTAGCCTATCACAAGAATACAAAAAATTGGGTTCAAAAATCCACTGTCTCAATTCATTTGGCACAAAGTTTTTCACAATTGGAGGCATACTCTAAGCAAGGGGCAATCTAGTCTTGTGATATATGCAAAACTAACCCTAAATGAATGCAACATGCAAGAATGCAAAAATAATACCCCTACCCCAAGCTTAAAAACTTACATTGTCCCCAATGTAAATAATTAAGTCGTAGGGAGGATAAAAATAAAAACAACTCACTGAGGTGGTGGGTGATGGCTCAGATGCCAGTCATAGAGCTGTTGGATCATGGCTCTCTGCTCACGCTGCTCCTCCATGATGCGCTCCTGGTTCGCTAGGATAGTGTCAAAGGTGGACAAGAACCGCGCATAGGGATCATCGGACGATGTACCTGCAGAGGAAGAAGATGGGTGCCCAGACGGCCTAGCCTGTGGTGGCGGGTGTAACGGCCTTTGTATCCTAATAGGCTGAGGCGCCTCTCTCACCGGCACTTTCCAATTTTCCGGATTTTTTACATCCAAAAGTGCGGGGTTAGGGAGAGGAATTGGGTGCCTGTGCCTTGGGTGTTTCAGGGAGTACGTATCATCCTCCCGGGTGATCATCCCCATGGCCTCACAAGCCTGTAAGGTGATACGTGTCCGTCCTGGGCCGGCCTCAAAACCATCCAAATCTAAGTTAAAGATATGACATATGGTGGTGATTAAGCCACCAATAACAATAGTGCCACTTGAACTCTTGGCAACCTTTAAGAGGTGCCCAGCCAAAAACGACCCTGTGTCCACGTTGCTCTCAGGGTGGAGCATGCCCAAAGTATAAAGACCTCGTCCTGGCAGACGGATCCGTCACTCTCTCCACCGCTAAACAGGGTGTTGGCTATGACCCTATGCATATATCTTATACTTGGGTTAACAAGGGCTGTGGACTTGGATGTCCGAGGGTCAAAACTCCTGCCTTCATAGTCGATTATTGACCAGAAAATATGTGCACTAAACCCTAAGGGGTATCTTCTGTCACCCCCTACAGGTAAACCAAAAATCTCATTAAATTCAGCTAAGGTTAGCACAAAATCCTGGTTGAAGAGCCGGAATGTAATCCGCCCCTCAAGGCAATGCGGCCCTTGGAGAATTTATGCATTTAGAGAGCTTAAGAACTCCAAAGTAGGGCCAGCAAATGCAGGGTATCTGGTACGAGCAAACTCGCTCCACCCTATGTTTTCTAACATCAAGTTGATGTCAACAGTCAGGCCTAGGGTGTCTATACATGCATCATCAAGATATTTTTTTTGTATAATCTTCCTATTTTTCAAAATATTAAATCTATCTTGTTGAGCATTATCTTTGAAAATAATCCCATACCCATGTTCATCAGTCTCAGAGTTAGAAGAGTCAGAGTCAGAGTAGTTACCTGGGTTCCTGCTTCCTCTGGTACGAGGGCGTGAGGCTTCGGTTGCCCTTTGACGTATGCTTGCCATGATTTTCTTCAATGAATCTCAAAGAACCAAAATTCACAATCCCCTCTTTCACTTTTTCTGCAATTCGGATTTTTAGGGGTTAGGGTTTCAAAATTGGGACTGTTTGATTTTGCCCAAAATTGAAGGATTTGACTTGTGGGTTTTGTTGGGTTAGGTCTAGGGAGCAAGGGAGTAGAGTTGGTTGGGTATGGGTGTCATGGGGGAGGTGAGTTTTCAAGCTTTTGGGTGAATGGGTATGGTGGAGGTTGTGAGAGGAAGAAGAAGATGAGCGGATGAAGAGGAAGATGATGGGTTTGGGTTAAAAAGGGTTTGCGTCTAAGAGTGTGAGATGAAGGAATGGAGGAGTTGGAATGAAGGGTAGGAGCTTGGTGGCTATGGAGGTAGAGAGAAAGTAGAGAAGATGAAGAGAGTTAGGTTGTGTAGCACAGGGGAGGGGTAAGCGTTTTAAAAATCTGAGCTAAACGTGCATCACGGCCGTAACCCTCATCACGGGCAGGCCGTGACACGTTCTTTGTCACGCAATTCCCTTATAACGGGTGTGATGTACATCACGACTGGCCCGTGATGGAATCTGTTCTGCTTCATCTGCCTATCACAGTCGTGACCACTATCACGGCCAGACTGTGATCCTTCTAGACTTTCTGGTCTTCACATCACGGCCGTGACATACATCACGGCTTGGCCGTGATACATTCTTATGGTTCTGAGTCCTTCTCGTCATGCCCGTGAGGGCTATCATGGCTTGGCCGTGATACTGTCTCACTTTTAACTGTTGATTCATCACGGCCATGACCCATGTCACGGTCTGGGCGTAATCATTTCTGACTTCATTTTCCATGCCGTTTTCACTCTTCATGCCTTCCTGACCTGAAACACTTGGAAAATCCATTAATTTATGATCTTTCTTCTCTAAATCTTCTCAATTATTCAAAAACAAAATTCAAAAACAAACTAAGAAGGGAAAGAAACCTTGGGTTGCCTCCCAAGAAGCGCTTATTTACGGTCCTAAGCTTGACCATAGTCTTTTCAATCCTTTGATGTTGGATCGAGGAGGGAAATCGCAACCTCCTGTTCAAGTGGATGTTCTCCAAGGTAGTGTTTCAGTCTCTGTCCATTGACCTTGAATGTTCCACGTTCCTGGTTCCAAACCTCGACGGCACCATACGGAAATACTTTCATTACTTTAAATGGTCCGGACCATCTAGACTTGAGCTTTCCTGGGAATAAACGCAACCTCGAGTTGTAGAGTAGCACCAGTTCTCCTTCATGGAATTTTCTACGAAGGATATACTTATCATGCCACTTCTTTGTTCTCTCCTTGTAAGATCGTGCGGACTCATAAGCATCCAATCTTAGCTCATCAAGTTCATAAAGTTGAAGGATTCTCTTTTCTTCAGCAGATTTTACATCAAAGTTTAGCATCTTAATAGCCCACAAAGACTTATGCTCAAGCTCGACTGGTAAGTGATGTGTGCGATCCGGCAAGTGTACCGGATTCGTCGCCAAGTAATAAAAAGATATCGATCCCACAGAGACCATGATCTCAAATCACAACTAATTATTAAATCGATAAAACTGGGTTATATAAAAAAGAATTATGAAAAGGTTTTGATTTTTGGAATAAGAGATAACTTAGAAAATCAGATAAGGAATGCAATCAAGTAAAACAGAAAGTAAGTCAATTTGGGGGTTTTCAGATCTAAAGGGATTCCTAGGAATTTGGGTTACCAACAAGATTGCTTATGTTACTAAATTGACTACTCCTTGTTAATTAACAAAAATTGCTTTGAAGGCGAATTTATCCTCAAATAGTTAATGCTCCCTCTCGGGTTACAAAAACCGTGCCCAATTAAACCAACCCCTACTCTCGTGGTAGTCGAATTTAGATTGGACCCTTTACGTTTCGTGACAATTCGTTAATCCTCGAATGACAACTTCTAACTCTCGTGATTTAAGTCCTAAGTCTGATTCTATAGATCTGACACCTAAGTTCACCGCTAGGTTCCTCCTTAGGGTATCTACGTCACGCAAATAAGCGGCCGCCGAATTTACGAGTAATTAAAACACTAGAAATCAGATCTAAATCAAAATCGAATTAACAAGAAATCGAAATCAATTCATAACATGAAAACAGATCTTGGTCATAGCCCCAATCCCTAGAAATAAAGCTACTACTCAAGCCTTGCCATGGTGATGAAAAG